>CP092870.1:78204032-78804032 GCA_030710605.1 Cordylochernes scorpioides
AAAAAAAAAGAGTTACAAAGTAGAGAAGGAGAAAAATATCCCTAGGTGTTTGTGATACAGAATAATATAATGAAAGAGCAACTACTGGTGGTTCAATTTGATATTTTACAAAAAAAGATCTATAGGCCAATTATGAAAAGAAAAACTAACAGATAGTTGATATTTTTTCTGATAGATGGCAGTGAACCATTATCAACGTTCAGTTTCACGAATGGGAGTTTCATTATATTTTATGCCATAACGGCTTTGATATTCTATGTTATAATAATACAATAGATTTCTTTGAGATCGTTATAATTATTATTATAATAGTATTGTCTCAAAACATTGGAGATAATAGAAAATTTGACCATTCTAGACGCGTATGTTTCTTTTTGAAAAAAAAAATAAATTCTACTGTCCTTACTATAATACTTTGTTTTAACGTATTTTTGATGAAAGAGGGATGTGCTACTTTTGTTACATCCTCTAGCAACTTTATACAGCATTATACAACATACTTGTACGTTATGCAAAAAATAATATCAAGTGAATATAAGATATTTTCGTGTTATTCTATATGTATTCCATTGAAAACATACAGAAAAATGTCCAAATACAGTTAAATCTGTCTAAATAGCGCCTTCCTCTCTATAGCGCCCGATTTTAAACATTAAAATGTAAACATTTTACATTAAAAGTGACCTGTTTATGGCAACCCCTCTCTATAGCACCCTATTTTGGTGAGTCCCAAGAGGGGATGCTATAGACAGGTTTAACTGTATATCGATAGAGCGAATTTAATAATAGATGGTATAAAAGATAGGGAGAGAAATATATGGAAACAACAAAACACATTCATAACGACCTCAAAGAAATCTATTGAATTATGTAGCATAGAATATCAAAGCCGTTATGGCATAAAATATAATGAAACTCCCATTCGTGAAACTGAACGTTGATGATGGTTCACTGCCATCTATCGGAAAAAATATCAACTATATGTTGATTTTTTATAAAAATAATTGGCCTATAGCTCTTTTTTGTAAATATCAAATTGAACCACTAGTAGGAGCTCTTTCATTATATTATTCTGTAATACAAACACCCAGGGATATTTTTCTTCTTTTCTACTTTTTAACTCTTTTTTTAAATCACACAACACAGTTTTAGAGTTATTTTCCATTTAAAATGTAAATACAGTTAAACCTGTTTATAGCGCCCCCTCTTGAGACTCACCAACATAGGGTGCTATAGAGAGGGGGTGCTATAGACAGGTCACTTTTAATGTAAATCGCATTGTACTACGTATTTAAAATCGCGCGCTATAAAGAGGGAGGCGCTATTTAGAGAGGGCGCTATAGACAGGTTTAACTGTATATAAAAAGTAAACAATGAACTTAAAAAAACCACTTCAATTTTGATTCAAAGAAGACAATAATATACAAACAACACAAAGGAGAGTCTGAATTAATCCACGGTTTGAACCAATTTCTCCAAAAATTTACATTTTTAATTAAGTTCACAGAATTTAATCCAATTCTCCAGACGGGATTTTCTGGATTTACAATATATTTTGATTGAATTCAAGAGTACCTTTGTGTGTTGTTGAGATTTATATTGAAGAATGTTGAATTCACTCTCAGTCTTGTTAACTAATTTTTTAAAATGTTTTTCTGTGAATTTTTAATATATAAGATATATCAAAATTCGAAACTATTATATACATCGTGAAAAAATAGTAAAAATGTGATATTATACTGGGATAAAATTCATAAATTATGAAAAAGGCATCTTCTTATCGTGCAACTGAAAGTTGCTGATGGCTTGCGCCATCTATCGGAATAAATATCAAATATTCTCGTTGATTTTTAATTGTTCCAGAATTGGCCAATTACCCATTCTTGATTAATCAAGAAAAGCTAACTACGTACGCTTTTCGGGCTGTTGGCCCTCATCAGCGTGGGCGTTTTTTGGTCGTTGAGGTACAGCTTGCACCACGCTGATAAGGGCCAACAGCCCGAAACGCGTACGTGGTTAGCTTTTCTTGATTAATCAAGAATGGGTAATTGGCCAATTCTGGAATAATTAGAAATCAACGAGAATATTTGATATTTATTCCGATAGATGACGCAAGCCATCAGCAACTTTCAGTTGCAGGATAAGAAAATGCCTTTTTCATAAAATATTATAGACATGTATGATTCTTTTTAAAAATAAACAATTTTTACTGCCATTACTGCAATGGAAAAATTACTTGGAGGGCCTGGCTCATCAATGGTGAACCCTACAAGCGGTTTCGCCAGTTTAATCTATCATCCCGCTTTTATATGAGCCAGGCCAATTAATTTTTCCATTGCAGTAAGGGCAGTAGAAATTGTTTATATTTTAAAAAGAATCATAGGCGTCTATAATAGTTTCGAATTTTGATAACAGATGGCGCGCTAATACATCATAATATAAGATTTATAATTACAAGAGAATGAATCACCAGACATCATTTCGAAGAAGGAATCAAAGTTTACGGCAACGAGTTTATTTATTTATGTTGTATAGTAGCCTGTTGAAGGAGGTCATAGACCGAAAGCTTGCCAAGATTACCGCATAAATAATGAAACTCATCGCCCATAGCTTTGATTCCTTCTTCGAAAAGATATATAATATTCAAAATTGTAGGCAGGGAAGAGAATGATATTTATATAACAAAAGGGCACCTCTCCCTTCAACACTCTCGACCAATTTCATAACTCTTCCCAAAGGATATTATGAAATGGAAGCCACGTTTGTACTAAAGAGAGCGATGGTCCGAAATCATGATTTACTAATTGTTCGTTTTTTTTTGTCTGAATTGACCAAAACTGGTATTGTCTCATATTTTTATCACCCCTGTGCGTTCTACATTGCATAATGCATTATTTTCATGCATTTTTAAACAGAGAGACAAACTCTTTTGGGTCATATATATGTACCAAAAAGGCACCTCTCTCTTCACCTATGGATCGAGATTATTCTAAGTAAGGAGTTATGAAATGGGTTGAAATCACCAAATATGTATTTAAGCTGGTAAAGTGGCTACTGAAACTTATAATACAAGTTTATATTGATGTTGACAATTTATATACAAATTTATAATCAATTTGTGACAAATATTATGACAAGTTTAAAGAATAGATCTTATAATTGAAACATGTTCTACAGACTTAATAGTGCGATGTAAAGCAAAAGTTACTATTGTATAGTATGATACGTAATAAAAGTACAAATAAAAGAACAAATTGTAATATGTTTCTTATTTATTATGAATACCGTTAAGGCTTTCGAGGGTTAACTCTTTCTCAGACTGGAGACACGAAGAAAAGTTAAATCTCAAAAGCTCAAGCCAAATTTATGATGAATAAGAAGGACATTCCAATTAGTCCTTTTATATTCATTTTATAAGCAATTATAATGTGAATGAGATGACACAGCTCATCAGTGGTGAACCCTCACAGCGGTTTCGCCAGTTTAATCTATCATACCAACTCCGCCTTTGCCGGTCCCAAGCCCGGATGAAAAAGGAGGAGGGGGAGCAGTAACAAGCTCGGTAAAAAACCTGGGTTCAGCTGGCCCGGCTGATAGTACCCTGTAAGGGCTCCTAATCCAGGGATACAGGATGAGCAGCGTCTGTACTCCCATGTTAGGAGCGGCTGCACATGGCGTCTGTTCCTCATGTCAGAGGCGGCCATTTTTTTTTGAAGCTAAGTCGGCCTGCCACTGAGTAGTGCTCCCAGTCTTAATGACAAAGGCAGACGCATTTTACTTCACCCAGTGTGGAGATAAGAAAGAAGAAGAAGAATCTATCATACCGCTCCAATATAGAAGGTATTTATTTAGATATTTATGCTAAGAGTCCCATTGTAATATTTGTCATTCCATTAAACGATATGTAGAGAGAGAGAAAATAGGTTTTAATTATAAAAACTAGCATCAACTTTGTCACAATTCTAAACAATAGAGAACGCTAGGGGGCTATTATTTAAATTTATGTTAAGCCTAATGGTAATTTTCTTGATCCTAGGAATTAGACTTTGGAAGGTTAAAAGGGTGTTTCTCAGAATGTTTTAAAATATTCTCAACCTTTCAATTTTCCAAACAGTGTCTATCCCTAGAGACTTTTAAAACTATCGTATTTAACATGACATACAGTCACTATTGCTATTTCACATGTAAAATTTGCTTAAAACCTGTGAAATACTTTTATTTATACAAGAAGTCTTCTATATGGACATGTGAAATTTAAGTCAACTGTTTGAGGGTTGGTCTAAACCGTTGGTTTTCGACCGCTATGACCCGGGATCGAATCCCGCATTGGGCACTTTTTTCTAATAAAAAAAAATAAAAATGCTCCAATGGCCCCCGATTCTTACAAAAGTCTAACCCCACCAGCGAGTGCAAGTTACCAAACGGGGCTCTGGTACATTTTTAGGTGCTAAAGTCGAACTGCTTTTCACATGTGTAGATACGTGGTGTATTTACAGTAAAAGCAGTCGCCAACTTCTACCCACCATGTTTATCATGGCCTGTACCATGTGTACTAGATATAATAATAAAAAATGTATTTTATTATCGATATAATTGATGATAGAGGTATATTAGAACTATTTCTACCCACCATGATTATCATGGCCACGTTTACTAGGGATAATAATGCTAAAAAAGTCAACGGTTTTCTTCTCTGTTAGTGATTACAGATATTGTACATAGTCCCTTAACCATTATTTATAACGTGAACTAGTATTTAACTGAAATATATTGTCGCACCGGGTAGCAGTTTAGCTGGTTAATTGATCTTATCATTTTTTCTTTTCTTTCATGTTGATCGTCTATCAGAGTGTTTAAACCATTGTATAAAATTAAATAATTCAATACTAAATAACAGCGGTATGGTAAATTAAACTGGCGCAAGTAAATAACTTTTATTTGCATGATCAGGAGATTACAAGTTTAACTGAATGTTTATTTAATCCAGTAATCTTTTTTATGAAAAATAGAAAAATAGAGGTAAAGAGGAAAAATTTTACATAAAGTTAAAACAATTGACAAATGCCATGATTTTGCATAGTCAATAATAAATACAATACGTGACATTATTATAGGTTATTTAACATATCACAACATATTATTTTTATTATTTTAAAAAACTCCGCCTTTGCTGGTACCAAGCCCGGATGAAAAAAAGAGGAGGGGGAGCAGTAACAAGCTCACTAAAAAAAACCTGGGCTCAGCTGGCCCGGCTGATAGTACCCTGTGAGGGCTCATAATCCAGGGATACAGGATGAGCAGCGTTTGTACTCCATGTTAGGAACGGCTGCACATGGCGTCTGTTCCTCATGTCAGAGGCAGCCATTTCATATTGGAGCTAAGTCGGCCTGCCACTGAGTAGTGCTCCCAGTCTTAATGACAAAGGCAGACGCATATATACTTCACCCAGTCATGATGGTTGTCAAGTCTCAAGCTCTACAAGCTTGATGAGTGGAGATAAGAAAGAAAAAGAAGAAGAGGAGATATATTTTTCTTAATTATTTAACATATCGGTGAATTGGCGAACTACGAATATTGATGATTGTTCAAATTGTAAAATGGCTCAGACTGTTGAAATCTTGGCGAGTTAACAAAGTTTCAAATTAACGACTGAAGACTTTAAAGATTAATTTGATTAAATAAATTCATAATATGTGGCACTGAGTTTGTTGTTGACATTAAAATGTTATAATACCTTGAAAAAGGTTGGCATTCAGCCAACTGAAATATTGGTAAATAAATTATATTTTGATCCATTGATGAATCATGCCCTCCTATTTAATTTTTCCATTGCAGTAAGGGGGCAGTAGCAATTGTTTTATTTCTAAAAGAATCTTACGCGTCTATAATAGTATCGAATTTTTAATATTAAAGTGTTTGAAGAATATAGTCGGTGGAAGGCTGGTTAAACCGTTTGGTTTTCGACCACTAGGACCCGGGTTCGAACCCGCATTGGACACTTTTTTCTGTTTAAAGAAAAAAAATGCTCCAATGGCCCTCGATTCTTGCAAAAGTCCAACCCCACCAGCGAGTGCAAGTAACCAAACGGGGCTCTGGCATTAGTAAGTGCAAAGTCGAACTGCTTTTCACATGTGTAGACATGTGGTGCACTTACAGTAAAAGCAGTCGCTAACTACCCACCATGATTATCATGGCCTGTACCACGTGTACTAGGGATAAGCAAAAAAAAAAAAAAAAAAAGAATATAGATGCAATTAATATTATAATTGAATTAAATAAATATAAAAATATTTGTAGAGCTTATTTTATTCAGAAATTGGGAGGCAAACTTTCACGTGGTCGTGCTTCATCAAGCCACTGGCTCTGCAAAAAGGCATTTAACATACATATAATATAGATTCACAGAAATGAATATAAAAATAAAATAGTTTTAAGATGTAGAGGGTTAGGGGGACAGTTTCAATGGGTGCTACTAACTAAACTGAAGTGTTTGCCCTCAAATATCCATTATTTATTTCTTATTTTCCGAGCACATTTCTAAAGAAATACACTGCGTGACATTGAAAATGGAACACCAAGAAATAGTGGCCAGAAAATTATGCAAATTTCAGGGTAGACGCGCCTAACCGAGTTCTGCAAATGATGTAAAATGCGCAGCTCTCGTGAGCACATGGAGTAAGATATAAGGGAAGGAACTTGCAGAAAGGACAGTATTCGTGTCGTTATTTCTTCAAGGAAAATCATTGTAGAAATTTTGTTCTTGTGTCAAAAGACACGTGTAATAACAGAGAATGCCAGGTCATCGTAAACGGAGGCAGTTCAAGCAGACAGACGCTTTTACGAGGGGCATGGTGATCGGACTGAAAAGGGCAGGTTGGTCCATACGTTAAATCGCAGCTGATACACACCTTGGTGCGTCCACGGTGCACCGACTGTGGAGAAGATGGTTGGAACAAGGAAATATGGCAATTTATAGGAATGTCGGTGCTACCAGAGTGACGTCAGCACGTGTGGATCGGCGTATCCTTCGACAAGCAGTGGCGGCCCCACAAGCCACTTGTACCGCCATCCTGCAACATGTGCAAGACACCCTAGATCATTCCATCTCGACCAGAACCATTTCCCGTCGATTGGTTGCTAATGGCTTGCACTCATGCCGTCCGCTAAGAAGACTGCCATTGACCCCACCGAATAGGCGCCAACGTTTGGAATGGTGCCGGGCTAGATCGACGTGGATGACGGAATGGCACAGGGTCGTGTTCTCAGATGAGTCGCGTTTCGGCTTGTCAAGTGATAGTCGCCGTGTACGCGTGTGGCGTCGACGTGGAGAAAGGTCCAATCCGGCAGCAATTGTGGAACGCTCCACCGTGCGACAACGTGGAATCATGGTTTGGGGCGCAATCGCGTATGATTCCAGGTCTCCTTTACTTCGTATTCAGGGCACTATGACGGCCCAACGATACGCTGATGATGTGCTGCGACCGGCGACACTCCCCTACCTTCAGGGGGTACCCAATGCCCTTTATCAGCAGGATAACGCCCGACCGCACACTGCTCGCATTAGCCAACAAGCTCTGCAAGATGTACAGATGCTTCCCTGGCCACCGTACTCTCCTGATCTCTCACCAATCGAGCACGTCTGGGACATCATTGGACGCCGTTTGCATGCCTTGCCACAGCCGCGTTCAGAAGACGAACTGTGGCAAATGGTTGAGAGGGAATGGAGAGCCATCCCTCAGGACGCCATCCGTACTCTGATTGACTCTCTATCTAGACGTGTTGCTGCGTGCATCGCCGTCCGCGGTGGTCCTACTTGCTACTAAGCCGACGCCGTTCTCGCTCTGTATTATGACTATCATTTTGAAATAAAGATCACTTATTGTTCGTCCCTGTCTCTCTCTGTCTGCCGAGTTTCATCACTTTCTGGCCACTATTTCTTGGTGTTCCATTTTCAATGTCGCGCAGTGTATAAGAAGAAAATAGAATGAATATAAATAACTATTGTTTTGAAAATATATATATAGAGCAATCCATATTTAATTCATTAGATAATAAAAAGGCATATATTGTATTTAATAAAAAAAAATTTTCCCCCAATATTTCGGTTGGCTGAACGCCAAACCTTTATCAAGGCATTACATTTTTGTATACACAAACTCAGCGCCGCATAGTGTTATATAATATAACACTATGCGGCGCTGAGTTTGTTTATGCAAAAATGTAATGCCTTGATAAAGGTTTGGCGTTCAGCCAACCGAAATATTGGGAAAAATAAACTTTCATTAAATACAATATATGCCTTTTTATTATCTAATGAATAATTACGTGAAAAATAGAACAAAAGTGAATTTGTGCTTGGATCAGGTGGATAAATTGAGAAAAAAGGCATCTCATTATCGCGCAACTAAAAGTTGCTGATGCCATCTATTGGAATAAATATTAACTAATCCTATAATTAGAAATCAACGATTAGTTGATATTTATTCCGATAGATGGCGCAAACCATCAGCAACTTTAAGTTGCGCGATCAGAAAATGCCCTTTTTTTCTTCTCAATAAATAACTATATTTGAGAAATGAAGGCATTAAAGCACGAATGTTTCTTTTACAAGTAGAACATACTTCTACTGTCCTTATTGCGATTGCAAAATATTGGGAGGGCTTGGCTCATCAGGGGTGAACCCTCCCAGCGGTTTCGCCAATTTAATCTACCAGTCCGCTTCTTTAGAGCTCTAATACTGTATTGGATCATTCTGCTTTTATATGCTACACTGAAGAGTGGAATCTCAAAAAATGGTATTCAAGAAAACTATGGACATATGGTTTTAGGACGGCAAAATTACTTATAAATATTTAATTAAAAAGGCATATATTGGATAAAAATATAATTTATTAACCAATATTTCAGTTGGCTGAACGCCAACTTTTTCAAGATATTTTAACATATAAATATTTGCATCGAGCAATGCTCTTCCGCGAAAAATGAGGACAAAGCCAGTTAGACATAAATTAATTTATGCTTAATTCGGGCTGGCTTCAAAGTCACACCAGCTCTGTAAATTTCAGAACGTCTACTGGAGTCCGTGAATTTGTGAGAACAATATCTATTTATAAAAATAAATATACATAAAATAATGTGATGCACATAAAAATTCTAATTTTTATCTTTTTGTGTAAATTTCAGCCTTTAACTGACATTTAGAATTAACTTGATTAAGCATGTAAAAATTTGTTTCCGCTTCTTTAATTTGGCGTTTATTTCTTCTGACACTAATTATATTTTAAATTAGATAGAGTGGAAGACATATATTTTGTGGAAATTTTAACTGTGGAAAAGATAAAAAGATAGCGCACATTTATGTGATTTTAAACTAATCTTCTTCTTCTTCTTTCTTATCTCCACTCAATCATATTAGGGTATCAAGTTGTAACCCTTAATGGTATCTGTTTGACTGGGTGAAGTAGAATGCGTCTGCCTTTGTCATTAAGATTAGGAGCACTACTCAGTGGCAGGCTGACTTAGGTCCAAAAGAAATGGCCGCCTCTGACATGAGGAACAGACGCCATGTGCAGCTGCTCCTAACATGGAGTACAAACGCTGCTCATCCTGTATCCCTGGATTAGGAGCCCTTACAGGGTACTATCAGCCGGGCCAGCTGAATCCAGGTTTTTTAATGAGCTTGTTACTGCTCCCCCTCCGCCTTTTTCATCCGGGCTTGGGACCGGCAAAAGCAGAGTTTTTTAAAATAATAAAAATAATATGTTATGATATGTTAAATAACCTATAATAATGTTGCGTATTGTATTTATTATTGACTATGCAAAATTATGGCATTTGTCAAATGTTTTAACTTTATGTAAAATATTTCATTTTTACCTCTATGTTTCTATTTTGTATAAAAGGAAATTACTGAATGAAATAAACATTCAGTTCAACTTGTAAAGCTGGAACGAGTCGTATTCAGATAACATTTAACCATTACAACATGATATTTAGTATAAAAGTTAAATTTTACTGGAATCAGAAGATGCCTTGCTATTAATTTATCAACTTGATCCCAGTACAATTTGACACTTTTGTGCTATTATGCATATTGACTTGGACAAAAGAAAGTTGTACCTTTTAGCATGTATATCGGGATTCAAACAATAACTCTGAAAGATATTGAATACACAGTGAATTTTATTGAAAACACGAGATAACCAAATGTAAACAAAATTGCTTCTACCTCCTTAAAAAAAAAAAATAGACGACCGGCGACATCAAAGGCTTTCCGTTTTCTTAAGTTTTATCCAGGAGTGTATTTTGGCGTTTCTACGCCTTTAAGGCCTTAAATACCTGTTCAGTTGAAGTAGAGCTGTCTGTAAAACTTTACTAGAATGAATCTAGCTATTATGTGTATTTTTACCTTAGTACACTCGTGGACAAAACTTGAGGAAGTCGACATACAACCACAGACAAACACTAGTGACATCACACTATGTCTTCGAAAATTTTCTCTAAAAGATTTTTTTTTTCTCAAGTAGAATTCCTTCAATGGAACCTAATTTAGCAACGGAATTGAACCTTAAAGAAAAACTCTCTACTGCTAATCAAAATATTTTAATATTGATAAAAAGTATTATAAAAGTCAAGATAAGCTTGAAACTAAATCTGCGTTAATTCAGTTTATTGTGCCAATTTTAATAAAGTAATTATGTTTAATAAAACCAAATGAATTCCATTTTTTGAAATTAATAAAAAAACTGAACACACATCCACTTAACCTATGATCGATCTTTTACTTCAAAGAAAATTGATTCGTTTTTTATATCGTTGCTAAACACTGTTAATTTATAGGCAATTTCCTTCCGGTTGATTTAATGCAATGTCAGCCGCTGGATCGTACAAAAGCCCTGTTCCATTAAGCCTTCTCTCGCTTTTCCTAAGAAACTCTTCGATTTTTCCACTAAGACGTTTCCATGGAAACCCAGTAGGCCTTGATTTAGCCTCTAGTAATGACGTTTTATGTTTCTATTTGACTAAGGAAGTTGTTCCGCTCGTCTTTTTCTATTACGAGAGTTTCTTGTGTATGGGGAGACAGTTTCTCTGTGATTATAAGCAGTCTCTGTGGCGCCATACTTCTCAATCCTGAGTTCTTCTTCATATTTCTGTATAGTTCTAAAATTATAATTATTTGTATCATATGAAGGAAAATCTTACAGTGATGGGTTTCTTGTTTATATCTTTTAATATCGTTTTTTTTTTATTTAATATCGTAAGAGGTTGTTGTTGTTGTCGTGTCCAATGAAGAGCTTCAGATGTCTCCATGCATCTCTATCACAGCAGCAGCAATGTACACTATCTTGGGTGTGTAAAGCTGCTGCTCTGAGTCTATGTCAATTTTCTGCAAGGCTGCGGCCATATCGTAAGAGGTAATACCTTTATAAAAAGATAATGATCCTCAAAGCTTATGTCTATAGTTTGCTAAAATAACATGCCTAAGATTACATCTTTCATTTCGCATATACATGTCGCATTGTACATTGTCGCATATACATGTATAAACTGAATGGGACAATACAGTATGGGCGGTCTAAAAAGCGTCTGATGAATTAAATTGACGAAACCGTTGGAAGGGTTTACCATTGATGAGTCAAGCCCTTCCAATAATTTTCAACATAGTAAGGACAGTAGAAGTTTTTGTTATTTGTAAAAGAAGCTTTCGTTCTTAGTGATTATATTTCTCATGTAAAGATGATGTATTATTGCCTTTTAATTAGTAAAGATATATACAAGAAATCTATATCCCTATGGATGATTTTGTCCAAATCCTTCCCTCTTCATCCTCCCCATTCAGTCCATCAGTCCAATTCTTCTTCAACCCCTTCGTTATCTCTCCATTCACTTTACCCTCCATCATTTTCTTATCAATCCATATTGGTTCATATTCAAATAGGTCTCATCAAATTATTTTATCTTTTCTGACCAATAAGCTTCAATCCTTTCTGAAATTTCTCAAGAATTCTTTATTTTTGTAAAGAACTACAATTTTTTATATAATAAGAATACCATCAAAACTTGAAATTATTAATCGAAATAAATTTAAATCATCAAATTATATATCCGCCTAAACTATGCAGTATAACCCCAGAAAAATATTAACAGGCAATGAGGTAGATTCTTATTCTTACCTTTGTGTGCCTAAGATGTTCCCATCAACAGGAAACGCATCCAATTACTCGTATGAATTCTTTAAAGAGATAAGCAATACCATAAGCATGAAACAATCCTCTATCTTCTATATCATTATCATCAAATTAAAATCTATTTATACAGCGCTTAGGATGCAATGAATAAAAATGGAAAGAGAGAGTGGGTATAGTTCATCAGTGTTGAACCCTCATAGCGGTTTCATTTTAATCATCAGAACTCTTTACATTGCATTTGCTATTACTATTTGCTATTGCTATTATGCATTTGCTATTGCTATTATGCATTTGCTATTGCTATTATGCATTTGCTATTGTAATTATGCATTTGCTATTAAATACAGTAAATGGCTGTCTTGAAAGAACTATTTACATATGATTCTGTAACTATAGATTTTCATATATAAATCAATGATTTGCTGCATCGAGAACACACAAATAAGTCTTTTAGGCAGCATATCAAATATCCTCATCAAATTTAGAGTTCTTTGTCGCTGAATATTAAGAATATTTTTAACGTTACTTTCTTAAAAATATATATAAGAAGTAGTTTTATTGATATCTATTCAAAAATAGAAATAGTTCGTTAAAACATTCTAATTTTCAATCCTCTATCTTGTTAAATCTATGTTAATCTATAAGTTTAGGATAAGCGACGAATAAAAAAGCTGAGATAAGACATTCAAGTCAGTATATATCAATAAAAAAAGCATAAACAGATGCATTGAAATATCAGAAACATATGAAACAATATGGACAAATACTATCCCATAGATGTAGACACTATTCAATATATAACACAATAGTTCATGAATTTATTGGGTTTAATTTGAAGTCTCGAGATATCATTCAACCAGCACGTTTCATCCACCACGCACGTATATTTAAAAAAAAAATGTTTTTCAAACAGAAATAATGTAGAATATTTTTCTCTCAATATATAATAAGTATTTAAAATATGTATATAATAATGTATATATAAAATAGTATGTCCATAGTTTACTTGAAAACCATTTCTAAGATTCCATCCTTCAGTGTAGCATATAAAAGCAGAATGATCCAATACAGTATTAGAGCTCTGAGAAGCGGTCTGGTGGATTAAATTGGCGAAACCGCTGGGAGGGTTCACCACTGATGAGCCAAGCCCTCCCAATATATTTTTCATCGCAGTAAGGACAGTAGAAGTTAGTTTATGTGTAAAAGAAACATTCGCGCTTTTAACTCATTTTATTTTATAGTATTTATTATTAAGTTGTTAATGTGATAATCCTGTTGAAGAACTGACAAGTCCGAAAGCTTGAAAATAAAAGGTTGTACAAGAAACTTAATCCTGGAAGCTTTATTTATTTTTATAATATTATAGTATATATCAATGTTATATAACAGGCGATTTGTCAAGCCAAGTGTAACAAGATTCCAAAGATATTTATTCAAATATTTATCGTGAAGCGCACAAGTTAAATATTTACACAAGAGTTCAATCACTTAGGCAAATCTCTTTAGACAGAATTGCGCCATCAACTAAGCGCATTTCGCAAGCAAAGTCATTCCATTCTCCTAACTATTCCATTCAATTTAAATGCTGCAATACTGGAATCATTCTGTAGATTGTCACATTACTGGGATAGATATCAGATGACTGAGTTCACTTTTATCTCTCTCTCATAATCGTTTGACACTTTAGGTTCATATCTCGATTAATTAGCGTGATGATATATTTATCAATTACATATATAATTATATTCGAATATATTAGACCGGTGTACTGGTGAAAGAGACAAATTGTAATGTCTCTAAATTAAAATAATTAATTGTGTTTTGTGCTCACATATTTATTCAACTTAGATACAATAAATTGTATTACGCATCGTATTAGAAATAATATTAGTTTCAATTTAATTTTCAAACTTTTTATGTAAAAAAATTGATTTACGATCTTTAGTTGCGACTCTTCTAGCTTTGGCAAACTGAGCTGGTGTTGTGGATTTGTCACCGACTCGAAACCGTTAGTTTGCGGCGACAGTTAATAGATGGCGTTTAGTTTTGACGTTTAATTTGACGGGAGAGGCGCCCTATGCTTCTTCATATCAATTTCCTCCCGGCAAAATTTCCATCTATATATACATATATACTTGGTCGGTGAGAGCTCGCGCATGCGCCGTATCGACCAATCAGAATCAGAAGAGGTACCTTACCATCCACCGCCAATGAAGTTGATGCTAAGAATAAAAATAAAATAATAAGTTATAGAATAAAACAGGTAAATAATGAACCTCTTATGACGTAAATGATATAGATTGTTTGTAAAACTTGGTGTAAATTGATAAAAAGATGAAGAGAAATAAAAAAAGGAATTCCTCGTGTCCAATAGAAGAAAGATATTTGCTGATTAGAAAATAAAGAATATTTTTTACATGTGATATTTTACATTGCGAGATATTAATCAGCATTATGATATATGAAGCTATTGAATAATGAATATATATTTTAATATTAAATAAATTTACTACTGTGTTCTTACTGCAATGAAAAATATTGGGAAGGTTTGATTTATCAGCGGTGAACCCTCAAAAGCAGTCTGGTGGATTAAATTGGCGAAAAGGTTGGGAGAGTGCACCACTGATGACCCAAGCCCTACCAATATTTTTCACTGCTCATTTTAATGATATTGTAGATAATTGTCTTTTAAAATTCCAAAAAAAAAAAAGTCCATAGAGAAACTTCCAAAAAATATCTAAAAGACATCATTTTTATCCTTATTTAGAAGGAAGAAAGGCAAAAATTAATAGAGGGTGTTAATATAATTTCTTAAGGAATGGAGATTGTATCAATACTGATTTAATTGCTTCTATTTTATCTTTTTGAATTGAACATATAATAGGTAGAGAATTTTCTTGAAACAACTTTATCTCAATGGGTATGAAGAAAGATCTGATCTCCCTTCATATAAAGTACTTCAGTTATCTTGGATCAATCAAAATCGTGATATTCAAATAGAACGCCCAGGGGTTATCAGGAATAAAGAAGGGATCAACAAAAGCAGCTGGTAATTGTGGTCTGAACATTCGGCAGATAGAGCTGCGGGCATAAACTTATCTTTCAGCTGATCGGCACGAAATAATCCGGGAACAAAACGGTTTGATCTCTTTTGACTCCATGTTCCCAATACGTCAGGAACATCGGAGATCCTATCAGTGAAGCCAGGAATTTTTGAATCTCTTTAGATGTCCAATTATTGGAGCAATGTGTATGTGTTGTTTTTGTATAAAATATTCGACTAATTTGTAATAAAGTTTATTATAAGATATTATACGCTTTGTATATTCGAGAATTCATCTAGGGCCTCTTATTATATACTAGCCGAATGACCCGGGCAACGCCCGTGTTTTACCCGACTGTAGATGTTACAACGGTGAACTTTAGGTAGCTGGTTCAAATTCGGCTCGAGGGAGCCGGCGAGCACGTGACCTCCCTGTGCGCGCGCATCCGTGACAGAGGCCGATGAGGAAAGACGGTCGTGACTATATATATCTACTTATATAATTGCCTTATTCTGTCTGTGTGAAGTTCACGGATAGATTTTGGTCAGAATGGATAAAATAAAAAAAAGTGTCAAGGGATGGGAATCGAACCCACGACCTTCCGCTTACCTGGACATATTTTTCCGTTCATAAAGTTAATATATAAATGCAAAAAAAAATCGACATGATGAAATCTTTATGAAAATTCACATTTTTATTTTTATATTTTCAAGATACACACAGTTTGGGGCGGGACGTTTCACAAGAGAGACATCCACAGCGCCAATTTACAATTGTAACGAATAGTATTTTAATTAAAACATTTTAAAAACACACAGTTTGGAACGGGACGTTTCACAAGAGTGACATCCATGGCGCTAATTTATAATTGTAACGAATAGTATTTGAATTAAAACGTTTTAAAAATATATACGCACTCGGGTAAAACCCGGGCGTTGCCCGGGCCATTCGTCTAGTATATAATAATAATATAATATAATATATGTATGAGTACATTTTGTGTTGAAATAGGATTAGTTGACTTTATAAGGTAAACTTATTCATGCAGTTTGTATCCCTCGATAGCTCAGTTGGCAGAGCGGAGGACTGTAGATGTTACAACGGTGATCCTTAGGTCGCTGGTTCAAATCCGGCTCGAGGGAGTTTTTTTTATTTTTATTTTTATTGGCTGCCGGCGAGCACGTGACCTCCCTGTGCGCGCGCATCTGTGACAGAGGCTGATGAGGAAAGACGGTCGTGACTATATATATATGTATATAGAAAAAACTATTAAATCGATAAAAATGTAAACATAATATTAGCATATCCTAACCGCTCACATGTACATTTTAAGATGGCAGATCGCCATCCTACTGGAATGAAAATAAATTAAATGTTGAGAGATTTAGTTTATTCCACAATATTTGACTAACCCAATTTCTCGATAAATCAAGAAAAGTCAAGTGTCACTATGTGACTCTATTTTTACTTCCCGCCTATTACTATTAAATACGTTTAAAATATACTATAGATTGACCAAAAGAACGATCTTTCTCTATTCTCAGTATGTTGTAAGCCCTGAGGAAAGACTCATGATCACACTCAAGCGTAGGAGTGGCTCCTGAGGAAAGACCCATGATCAAACGCAGGCGTGGGAGTGGCTCCTGAGGAAAGACTCATGATCACACTCAGGCGTAGGATTGGCTATGAGGAAAGAACCATGATCAGACGCAGGCGTGGGAGTGGCTCCTGAGGAAAGACTCATGATCAGACATAAGCGTGGGAGTGGCTCCTGAGGAAAGACCCATGATCAGACATCGGCATGGGAGGCTCCTGGGGAAAGACTCATGATCACACTCAAGCGTAGGAGTGGCTCCTGAGGAAAGACCCATGATTAGACGCAGGCGTAGGAGTGACTCCTGAAGAAAGACTCATGATCACCCTCAATCCAAGGAGTGGCTCCTGAGGAAAGACCCATGGTTAGACACAGGTGTAGGAGTGGCTCCTGAAGAAAGACTCATGATCACCCTCAATCCAAGGAGTGGCTCCTGAGGAAAGACTCCTGATCACCCTCAAGCCAAGGAGTGGCTCCTGAGGAAAGACCCATGATTAGACGCAGGTGTAGGAGTGGCTCCTGAAGAAAGACTCATGATCAGACTCAGGTTTAGGAGTGGCTCCTGAGGAAAGACTCATGATCACCCTCAAGCCAAGGAGTGGCTCCTGAGGAAAGACCCATGATTAGACACAGGTGTAGGAGTGGCTCCTGAGGAAAAACTCATGATCAGACGCAGGCGTGTGGTCGAAAGTGAATAAAAAAGGTTAATAGAAACATAATAGTTTTCAATTTATTTTTTCAACAGAGAGAGATAGAGAGAAAACGAGTTAATAAAAACTCTTTTTATCGAGTAGTACAGATTGAAGAGCTCTATATACCAAACACTTCAATAAGAACTTATAACCCAAGATCTTTATTTGAATAAAACCTGACACCATAAAATATTTGAAAGTGAATTACAATAGTTGAAATTCAATTTAAAAGTTTGTTCACAGATTTCCTATCCTGCCTAAAGAAATCCAATAACGTATCTTCATGTAATTGCAGAGAGATACATCCAAGAGACAGAGTTTCATTTCTAACTTATATGTTAGAAGCCGCTGCACATGGCATCTGTTCCTCATGTCAGAGGCGGCCATTTCTTTTGGAGCTAAGTTGGCCTGCCACTGAGTAGTGCACCCAGTTTTAATGACAAAGGCAGACGCATTCCACTTCGCCCAGTAATGATGGTTGTCAAATGTAGGTGTGTCTCCTGAGGAAACACCCATGATCACACTCAAATGTAGGAGTGGCTCCTGAGGAAAGACCCATGATCACACTCAAACGTAGAAGTGGCTCCTGAGGAAAGACCCATGATCACACTCAAGCGTAGGAGTGGCTCCTGAGGAATCATCAAGGGTCACAACTTGATATCCTAATATGATTGAGTGGAGATAAGAAAGAAGAAGAAGACATATATAATCGAGAGATATTTTCACATTAGATAATATTCTCCTCAAAGGTTGCTATAGCAACATGGTTATATAACACCACCTATATATTATTTAATACCCAGTGTATAAATCTCTATAGAATATATTTCTTAGAATAAATGGAGTGTTATATTATTGTGCTATATTGAATTCTAGCTTTTTTTGGATGTGAAATACTTTGAATTAATAATTACAAAGTGAGTTTTTCATCTTAAAAGGTTCTAAATTAATTTATACGTTTACTCTTTGGAATTGAAAAAAAAATTAAGCTAAAAGACGCTCCATTATATAATTATATATAAAAGCCTACCTGGATCTGAGTAAGAAAGATAAAATAATTTTTTTCGAGAGATATTTTGAGGGATTGCTGCATTTTTGTGGAATAAGAGAATATGGGTTTACAAGCTACTAACCAAAGTATATGATTTTCGAGCCCCAAATTGGATATAGCAAGCAGACAAACCGAAATGTACCGTAGCAAAGTACCAAGGTACTGCACGCCACCAAGGTATTTCAAAAAAGGTTAGATTCCCCAGGCCAGGGAGGATAAAAGAGAGACAAGAAGATTTGTGGAATAAAATGATAAAGAAGGAATATTTCCTGGAAATATTTTGAAATAAATTGTTAATAACTTTTCTTAGTTTGATTTCTACTGAAAGGTTCGTGTTTTTATGTCTACGAGTAACAAAAAAGTCAATTTTAAAATTGAATTTATTCAACTAATTGTTGATTTTATATTTTGTTTTCTACTTCTTCTTCTTTCTTATCTCCATACTGGGTGAAGTAGAATGCCTTTGTCATTAAGACTGGGAGCCCTACTCAGTGGCAGGCCGACTTAGCTCCAAAATAAATGGCCGCCTCTGACATGAGGAACAGACGCCATGTGCAGCCACTCCTAACATGGAGTACAAACGCTGCTCATCCTGTATCCCTGGATCAGGAGCCCTTACAGGGTACTATCAGCCGGGCCAGCTGAGCCCAGGTTTTTTACTGAACATGTTACTGCTCCCCTCCTCCTTTTACATCCGGGCTTGGGACCGGCAAAGGCGGATTTATATTTTGTTAATTAATTATAAGACAATAACACGCCATCTATTTACAAGAAAACCGTAATTGCTAAACTATATATTTTTGTATTTATTTCATTGGTTGTTCCTAGGTAAGATGTAAAATCAAGCATGATTTTAATGTCCTTTCTTTTCTTCTTTAAACTTCCACTCAAACCTTGTAATTCACCAATTGTTTATGTAAAATAGTTCTCTGAATTTAGTGTTGTTGCTTGACGCAAGCATCCCTTGTGGGATATCATGTCTGATTTGATAATAATAAATAGTAAATATATACAAGACAATGAAACATTTACGCACGAAAGTTCTTTTTACGTATGAATCAAACTTCTACTGTCCTTACTGTAACTAAAAAATATTGGGAGGGCTTGGCTCATCAGTGTTGAATTCTCCCAACGGTTTCACCAATTTATTCTACAAGACCGCTTTTTTTAGAGCTTTAATACTGTATTGGACGATTCTGCTTATATATGCTACAATGAAAGATGAAATCTTAGAAATGGTATACAAGTATACTATGAACATAAGCTTTTAGAACAGTAGAATTACATATAACTATTCTACTGTTCTAAAAGCTTATGTCCATAATGTACTTGAATACCATTTCTAAGATTCCACCTTTCATTGTAGCATATATAAGCAGAATCGTCCAATACAGTATTAGAGCTCTAAAAAGCGGTGTGTTAGATTAAATTGTTGAAACCGCTGGGTGGTTCACCACTGATGAAACAAGCTCTCCAAATATTTTTTCATCGCAGTAAGGACAGTAGAAGTTTGATTCATGTGTGAAAAGAAACTTTGGTGCTTAATAGTTTTATTTTCTTATATTTTTTGATAATTTTATTATAATTTTCTAGATTGTAAAACAACACTTGAAGTTACACCGCATGAGTTTCTTTTCAATGAAAAATCAAAATTTATTTCAAGGTGAAATATTGACTATTTCTAACCTTTTTGGATGAGGTATGAAAGGGTGAATTATGAAGAGTAATGATGAACGGAAAAATAAAAGCAGAAAATTGTGCGTTCGATTCCCATCCCTGGACACTTTTATTTTTCCGTTCATCATTACTGTTCATAATTCACCCTTTCATACCTCATCCAATAAGGTTAGAAATAGTCAATATTTAAATAAATTTTGATTTTTCATTGAAAAGAAACTCACACACACACACACAAAGCCTTTATTAAGACATTAGTCTTATACAGATTCTCCGTACAAGGTGCAATATCAGGAAAAGAGCAGCACAGGAAACCAGTAGTTCCGCAACTATATACAATTATTAGTAATAAGGAAAAGTAAGATTTAATATGAAAGGTCGACGCCATCGCCCCAAGTCTTCAATTCCATAAGCGCGGAGCAGAAATAGAGACTAAGTTATTTAGTTCGCCATAAATATTTGAAAAGAAACTCATGCGGTGTAATTTCAAGTGTTGTTTTACAATTTTCTAGATGTTTGCATATTATACACGAAATTGTACTTTATTGGCATTTCACATCTCAATAAACCAATCTCTTGTTTCCATATTAAGGTGGAAACATCAGACTTCCAGAGGGGTATGTTTCTTCTAAAACGTTTCAATTCACAAATCTCTGGCTTTCGCTAACGTAGCTGTATTTATGGTTTATTATTGACTATTGTCAAAAAATTGCTTTTAAATATAAAAAACCTACACTCATAAACAAAACTTATGGAAGTGGAAAGTCTTTGATGTCACCGGTGGTCTATTATTATTATTTTTTTAAGAATCAGAGCAAATTGTGTTCATAATTGGTTATCTCGTATGTCTTCAATAAAGGTCACTGTGAATTAAATATCTTTCAGAGTTATTTTCTGAATTCCGATATACATGTTAAAGGTAAAACTTCCTTAAGTTTTGTCAATGAATGCACATCCATATTGTAGATTTTGGGAAGGTGTTGAAATTGATATCATCTATTATAGATGTTGATTAAAGTGATTCTCTGAAAGCTAATCTTTTTTGGTTTCGAAACAATATTCAGACATATATTACTTACATCTGTTGGAAAATATACATGTCCGAAAGCTTGCGAGGTATAAAAAATCTTAATTAAAATAACATTTTACATTAAATATTCTTCTTTTTATAGTTTTATACTCTATAACAAAAAAAAAATCGACGCACCAAGAAGCAGTTGTCCGATTTATATGAAAATACGTATACAAAGAGGTTTCGACCAAACATGCAAATGATTGAAATTTGGTGGCCGATTTATGCAAAGCAAGAGCTCAAGCGCATCTGAACTGCACATCCAGCACGAGCATTCTAGACTCAATATTCGGCGCGGCACGAGCTGATTTTCAGAATTTCCGTTTAATATTATAGCAGTACGCCTATTTTTACTGTATTAATGCCTCGCCGAAAGATTCGTGCTCATCACGAACATATGTCAGAGTTTGAAACTGGTCGTGCCATTGGATTTAAAGAGGCTGGTTGGTCTAATCGACTAATCGCGCGGCATCTGTGTCGAAGTGATGCGGCTATTAGGCGATGTTGGCAAAATTGGGTCAACAACGGAAGTATGCAACGTCAGGACGGCAGCGGTCGACCAAGGGCAACAACAGAACGGGAGGACAGAGCAATTGTCAGAATGGCTGTCACAGCACCGGAATCCACGTTATCTACCATCCAACGTTTGACCGGCACACAAGTGTCCAAAATGACCATCAACAGGCGACTGAGAGAGCGGAATCTAAGAGCTCGCCGACCGTTACGATGCCTACCCCTCACACCCGTGCACCGACAAGTCCGACTACAGTGGTGTCGGGAGCGATCAACATGGAACTGCGCTGACTGGGGACGTATAGTCTTTAGTGACGAGTCCCGTTTCTTACTGTGTCCTGACGACCGTCGCAAACGTGTCTGGAGACGTCTTGGGCAACGTGTCGATCCTGGCCTTACTGTCGAACAGCACACAGGTCCACAACAGGGCGTTATCGTCTAGGGTGCCATTTCATTTGATAGCAGGACCCCATTGGTAGTCATTCCTGGCACCCTGACAGCACAACGGTACGTAGATGACATTCTACGGCCTTTTTGTTGCCGTTCCTCTCACATCAACCCGGGCTTACTCTTCAACAAGATAATGCCCGGCTACACACGGCACGTGTTACTATGGATTGTCTTCAATCTTGCTGAACTCTTCCGTGGCCAGCAAGGTCGCCTGATCTCTCGCCCATAAAGCACATCTGGGACGTGATGGGAAGGCGATTACAACCATCCCGGAATGTTGACTATTTAGCCCGACAGTTGGAGACAATTTGGCAATAAATCCCGCAACACACCATCCGGAATCTTTATCAGTCCATGACACGCCGGGTGGCAGCCTGCATCCAGGCCAGTGGGAGTCCAACGACATATTGACATTCTCAATTTGTGACGATCAAACTCTGAAATAAACAATCAATTGTTCTGAAATTTTAATCGTTTTTTCCCCTATACATGCTCTTTACATACACCAATTTTTGTCCTAATCTGACAACTCCTTCTTGGTGCGTCAAATTTTTTGTTATACAGTGTATATCATCTCTAAGGTTACCATCTAAAGAAGAAACTCTGTTTTTAATTAAGAAAAAGGCATCTCCTTATCGTACAACTGAAATTTGCTGATGGCTTACGCCATCTATCGTAAAAATATCAACTATTCTCGTCGATTTCTCGTTGATAGATAACAACTTTCAGTTGCACGATAAGGAGATGCCTTTTTCTTAATTTATGCACCTTATCCCAGTACAATATCACAATTGTACTATTTTTTCACTTTGTGTTTTTAATTGTTTATAGAAATTTTATTAAATGATCAAACAGGTTTCTGTAGATGAGTTTCTTTTCATTTTTATGAAATCAGTTTCAAGCTTTTGGGAATCTCTGCCCTCCTACAGGAGAACATACATAAACGAATAAACCACCGCTTTAGTTTGGCATCAGGCGGCGTTTTATTCGGTTATGTAGGTTATCCTGTAGAAGGGCAGAGATTCCCGAAAGCTTGAAACTGTTTTCATAAAAATGAAAAGAAACTCATCTACAGAAACCTTTTTGATTGTTTAATTTATGTCCAGCGGATTTAAATCAATTGAAAGAAATTTTATATTGATTTGGGGGCTTTCATTTGGTATTAACATTTCATCAATAAATCATATTCAATCAATTGATTTCCCCTCCATTAGGTTTACTCTAACTACATTGAAATGTATTTTATAATACAATATAATGCGGCTTATGATTGTTAAACGAATTTTGACAAATATACCGCAAATGTTTCTTTTGAACGAAAAATTGAAATTTATTTTAAGGAGAAATAACGATTATTTCTAACCTTAGGGATGAAGTATGATAGGATGATTCCCTGGACACTTTATTTTTCCGTTTATCATTACTCTTCGCAATTAATTTTATCATACTTCATCCCTAAGGTTAGAAATAATCGTTATTTCTCCTTAAAATAAATTTAGATTTTTCGTTCAAAAGTAACATTTGCGGTATAATTGTCAAACTTCGTTCTACATTGAAATGTGTTAAGGATTTATTATGGTCTGGGTGTATGTATGTGCGTGTGTGTATTTACGTGTGTGTGCGTGTGATGTGTGTGGTGTATGTGCTTTTTTATAATAGATTTGACCCCATATTTCTATGGCATCTTATAAAAATCACCAAAGAAACTTGTATTTGATGACTAATTCTCTGGCACAACTCCATTACTTCCTGGGCTTTCTTTGGCTTTTCTCCAAAGTTTTATAACTTCCTTCTCACTATATAGAAATTATGAAGAGAATCCTTTATATGACATCTTGAAGAGAGGTTAATCTCTTTTCTTTGATAATTCAATAGAACGATCTCTTATTGATTGAAACCTCTGAAAATACCATCCTGTTTTACAAGAATTTAAAAGAGAAAATATCCCTAAGTAAAATTATGTTGTTGTTATCGTGTCTAATGAAGAGCCTCAGATGTCCCCATGCATCTCTCTATCACAGCAGTAGCAATGTCCACTATCTTGGGTGTGTAAAGCTGCTGCTTTAGGTCTATGTCAATTTTCTGCAAGGCTGCGGCCATTGCTGGGCATGAGAATATATATATATGAGAATAAATGTGAGTAGGTGTTAGTTCCACACCAGGACAGTTGTTGCATGTCCTATAGGTTCTTGTGGCATCTGGATGCATTGTCATTCCTTTATAGTTTTTTGTTCTAAGTAAAATATACTTCATGTAATCGATACAAATGTTCCCCCTCAAGTGTTTATTTCAAATTTTAATCAAGTATTAATTGAGTAATAATGATCAAACAAATGCTCAAGATCTTAGCAGTGTTTATAGGTTTCTATGTACTCCTGTAGAAAGGCAGAGATCCCGAAATCTTGAGATTATGTTTAATAAAACTAAAGAAACTCATTTACAGAAACTTTTTCATCATTTATTGTTATAACAAAAAGTTTCAAGAGAATAATATTCATGTAGAAGTAGAAACATCTCTCTCCATTTAAAATGCGTTAAAACAGAGGGAATTTGCAATAACACCCGTTCTAGTAAATTCAGGCAAAAGCTAACCTGTATGACATGGTTTCAGGTTATGACCCTCATCAGAATAGGTGTGGCTTCTTTTGGTACATAAATACTTCAGTAACTTTATGTTATATATGTCTATCAAATGAGAAAATAGACGCTAGATAGACAAGAAGTATATAAGAACTAGCCAAGATGTAGAAATGAGGTACCGACAGACTTTTTTCGTGTTATTTGTTTCTATAGGTAATTGGATAGATTATTTTTACAATTGAGTAGTATATAACATTTTTGTGTGTATATTTTAAATGATAATTATACGTCATAATTTCACGGTAAAAACGGTCTTAAAATTTCCATGTCTTAGACGAACCGTTATCTTGAGCGAGTTATGTCTTAATTTAACTTTGTCTTAAGCGGGCCATGTCTTAAGCGGACCATTTCTTAAATAGGCCCTATCTGAAGCGGACTAAATCTTAAGCGGGTCTTGTCTTAAGCGGGCCATATCTTAAGCGGGTCATGTCTTATGCGGACCATGTCTTAAGCGGGCCATGTCTAGAGCGGGCCATGTTTTAAGCGGACCATGTCTTAAGCGGGCCATGTCTAGAGCGGGCCATGTTTAAGCGGACCATGTCTTAAGCGGGCCATGTCTAAAGCGGGTCATGTTTAAGCGGACCATGTCTTAAGCGGGCCTTGTTTTAAGCGAGCAATGTCTTAAGCGAGCCATGTCTTAAGCGGGCCATGTTTTAAGCAGATTGTGATTTTATATGCAGCTAAAGCAATGTTTACTTGTACATATACCTGAAACTATGTTAGACAACAGCTTATGTTTTACATCTATTTGTTTATCACAATTTTTGAATATCCACTTGAAACATCCACTCGAAAATTTGCAATATCGCTTCTAAATCATAAACATTTTATTAATATAATCCCATCAAACATCTAAGGCAGTATGTGTACAAGTACTAATAATGGACTCAACAAGTTATTTAATTGCCACACTACAAAACGAGCGGTGTATATAAAAAGGAATTGACCTTTTAAGCTTTTTCTAAAATAGCGATAATTCATTTTTTTTAAATAGCTTACACAACAACAGCAGTTACAAAAAAAGTTCAATGGGTTACTGATGTAATTGTTCACTTGGCATTTAATTGTTATTTCGTTGGCCTAGCTTGGCGTTAATTTCGTCACTTTTTAATTGGTTAAATTAATTTTACTGAGGTTGTGGATCAATCTCTTGCCAAATTACCATCTCAATGTATTATATCGTGAAGACATCTGCTGAATTTAAATTAATTGGTATTCGACTCATTAACTGCTCATTTCCATAATTGGATTAGTTTTTCTCCAGTCATTGTGTTTTTACTCCAAACAATTTTTCTATACCAAGTAATTCTGGAAATGGTGGCTGACTTGAAATTCTATGTAGAAAAGTTTGGTTGTATAAGCATGTAGGAATTTATTTTGCTAAATTAATTTTAATGAGATGAAATATTCTTTTTAAAACCTAATTTAGCATTGATTTTTAATTTTGCCTTAAAAAAAGTAAAATTGATTGTTTCTACATTTTCTCGAATATATATGCACATGTTATAGGTAAAGTATAATACAAGAGATTCAGGCATTTTCTTCTCTCAATAAAATGTAAAACCTTTTCCGAAAGAGTGCGAAATATGGATATTATATAGAATGTTAGGCTTTTTGAGGCAAAGTACGGAATTTAATCATTCATTGAGATATTTTTACAAGTACAATATTCAAACATTCTATCAAATGTCTATTTTTTACAGATAAAGTGCGAAATTCAGGTATTTAAAGAAAATTCAAGTCCTTTCAAACTAAGTGGAACATTCAGGTATTCTATAAAATGTATAATTTTCACAGGTAAAGTGCGAAATTGAAACAATTCTATGGAATATCTAATGCGTTCAAGCAAAATACGAAATTCAGACTTTCGATAAAACGTTTAACCTTTTTAGGAAAAATGCGCAGAATTTAGGCATTCTATGAAATATGTATGTCTAGTTATTGAAGATAAAGTACGAATTCAGGCACATAACTCTAGAAGATCTGGTTCTTTTAGACAAATTGCGAAAGTCAGGCATTCTATAGAATATACAACCTCTTCGAGCAAAGTGAAAAATTCGGGTATTATAGAAAACCTCCTTGAAGTTAGATAAATGATCATGTGTTTTTATTTATTTGAGATAAATTACGAAATTCAGGCACACTCTCTGGAAAGTCTAGTCCTTTCAGTCAAAATGCAAAATCAGGCATTCTATAGAATATTTGGCTTCTTCGAGCAAAGTGCAAAATTCAGGCATTCTAGAAAGTCTAATTAAAGTTAGATAAATGGTCATTTGTGTCTAGTTCTTACAGGTAAAGTACGATATTCAGGCATACTCTCTGGAAAGTCTAGTCCTTTCAGGCAAAGTACAAAATTCAGGCATTCTATAGAATATTTGGCTTCTTCAAGCAAAGTGCAAAATTCCGGCATTCTAGAAAACCTAATTAAAGTTAGATAAATGGTCATTTGTGTCTAGTTCTTACAGGTAAAGCACGATAATCAGGCACACTCTCTGGGAAGTCTGGTTCTTTCAGACAAAGTACGAAATCCAGGCGTTCAATAGAATATTCAGCCTTTTCGAGCAAAGTGCAAAAAATCAGGCATTCTATAGAATATTTGGCTTCTTTGAGCAAAGTGAAAAATTCCGGCATTCTAGAAGACCTAATTAGAGTTAGATAAAAGGTCGGCGAATGTATTTGATGATGGATTTAGGAGAAATAAATTCAATGTCTCTTGCCCCCACTATGGCCCAGATGTCCCAACTCTAATGGCGTCCCCAGATCCTATCAGCTGGGAGGTGATCGAAGGCTGCGATGGAACTGGATCGTGACCAAGTCACGCACCCTTCAAGGTTGAGACTGGAGTCTAGACAGTGTAGACATTGGGTGGTTGTCTATGGTTGAATCCATTCTATGGTATCTTGACACTTTGTTGAGGTTTAGACGTTCAACATTACGACTATAACGGTTTACTAAACCTTTTTACGACATGGTGGAGTTGGTGAATCCTCCTAGCGTCTTTGCCAGTACCTATATTTCCTCCCGTTCTAATACTGTCCTACACACAATACTTCGGAACAACCTAATACTATATTAGAGCTATCTGGCTAGTAGTGCGGAGTGGTTATGAACAGTGAGTTAAAGAATATTAGATTGATAGACTTTAGAACTATACAATTAGAATTTTTTTTTGCTTATTCCTAGTACCCATTGTACAGGCCATGATAATCATGGTGGGTAGAAGAAGGCAACTGCTTTTACTGTAAGTGCACAATTAGAAATGATATATTTTATAGAGGATTGTATAATATCTTTCATTGCTGACAGTGTTGGAGGGAAAGCTCCAGAGGAAGAGATC
This sequence comes from Cordylochernes scorpioides, assembly GCA_030710605.1. Taxonomy (NCBI): domain Eukaryota; kingdom Metazoa; phylum Arthropoda; class Arachnida; order Pseudoscorpiones; family Chernetidae; genus Cordylochernes; species Cordylochernes scorpioides. Next base: position 78,232,291 of record CP092870.1, read on the forward strand.
GAAGGGAATGAGATGACAGGGATACAAAGATTATCTAAAACAATGGACTGGATGACACCTACGAGGAGATGAAGAGGATGGCGGAGGAAGTATAAAGAGACCATGTGGCCCACCCTCAGTAGAGGAAGGCATTGAAGGAAAGATAATAACTTCAATATAAAATAAATATATCGGAATTTAAGTTCCTTAACAAAACTTTGGTTTGATCCTAATAAGCCGGATCCCTATGAAAACAATCCCCGAAGATTTTGAAAGGTCACCGGCAAGAATCCAACAAAGTAGCTGATAAGAAAAAACTGCCGACCGATAAGAAGAAAAAACCGTTGAGATATCAGGGAAATCAGCTACTGCTTATCAACTTCTAGAGTTACTGGATACAACTTTCTCCTTTATTTGGCAAACACCCGAGAGATTGTTAAACTTGACAAAAGTTACTATCACGGGTTATCACACAAAAATGGAATAGACTGGGGCCTACAGTAAGAGTAACTTAAACACAGAAAAAGGTACACTCAAGATTACAACACCAACAACAAAAAGAGGGTAAATAAAAAAAACACAATTTGTTAAATAAAATAAAAACAGTACTTTTATTTTATTTACAGCGTTAATAAGGAGTGGACCGGGGTTATACAGGTATGCGAGGAGATCACCAGACAAGCACACAGAGAACGAGCCTTTCCACTCGAACACCACTCCACGACTCCCCGCATTCCGTTTCAACGCTCTTTTATGTACAAACATGGCCACATTCGTCTAATGACGTGGGAGATCAGTTCACTTAACAAATAAACAACATTATTCCCGCATAACTGAGAATATTAAAACTGTTCTGTTTGCCAAATAATTTGACAAACTGACTGAACTCTAGCGTGGTATAATAAACCAGATATTCTACCTTACAAATCATCATCTAAGTACAAAATATTTTATATAGCCACAAGAAAAATATGGGACGCTTTCATTGTGAATTCTCTTCATAAACTATTTATATAATAATTGAGTTAAATAAATTTAAAATATTTGCAGAGTTTCTTTATTAAGGTATCGGGAGGCAAGCTTTCGCGCGGTCGCGCTTCATCAGGCCACTGGCTCCGCAAAGGCGTGCAACACACATACAATAAAGATTCACAGATATACATTTAAAATATCAAAAATAAAAATAGTTTCCAGTTGTAGATGGCTAGGGGGCAGTTTCAATGGGGGTGGAATTATCTGTGTTGAATATGCTAGAACTGTTGGGGTAGATCAATTCTTCCGTCTATACTGTTATTGTCTTTGTAGATTAAAGATTCTAGAATGAGTCTATTGTATTTGGAGAATATGTTATGGAAGTGACATGTGACATCTTGTAGGTTGAATTGATGACCTGTAAAATTTTCGAGCTGGAATATTAAGGATTTGTTATCTTGGTTTCTGTTAATACGGCTATGTTCTTTAACTCTTATGTCTATTGATCTGCTGGTCTCTCCTATGTAAGAGGCGTTGCATTGTCGGCAGGAGATGGAGTATATGGAGTTCTGCTTGTTTCTCGACTCTGTATATTTATATAATATATATTGTAGCAAAGTATTTATTATATATACAGATTATTAATTTTTATATTTATATTATTTATATTTTGCTATTCTCTGGAAATTTCTCTCATTGCTTATCTTGTATCTTATAAATTTTGATTTTGTTTTTAGCCTTAAATAAATTTCGGTGTCATCCTATAAGTTTGTCTTTTCTAATTTTCTAAGTTACAATATTTTAAAAATTAATATTTTTTTATCGATGCTTGGTAGTATATGTCTTGACTACAGCACACATCCATTTTACATTTTCAGCAAAGCCATTTCAATATACAGTCGACTCTCAATAATTTGAAACTCGTTAAATTGAATCTCTCGATAATTTGATTTTTTTTTCTTGTCCCTTGACAAATACTCGATAAGTTGAATAAATTCAATATTAATTGATCCCCTCGGTAATTTGAAGTTGAAGGAATAGTATCTTGCTCCAAAAGAACATTTGTGAATAATTGTACAAATAAAATAAAAGGACTTAAAAGCGCGAATATTTCTTTTATACATAAAAAGAACTTCTACTGTCCTTACTGCGATGAAAAAATATATTGGGAGAGCTTGGCTCATCAGTGGTGAACCCTCCCAGTGGTTTCGCCAATTTAATCCACCAGACCGCTTCTCGGAGCTCTAATACTGTATTGGATCATTCTGCTTTTATATGCTACACTTAAGGATGGAATCTTCGAGCTCCGAGAAGCGGTCTGGTGGATTAAATTGGCGAAACCGCTGGGAGGGTTCACCACTGATGAGCCAAGCCCTCCCAATATATTTTTTCATCGCAGTAAGGACAGTAGAAGTTCGTTTTATGTATAAAAGAAACATTCGCGCTTTTAAGTCCTTTTATTTTATATGTATAGATGGCGCGTTATTGCTTTGTGTTAATTGTACAAATGTTTAAAATAATAAATCACGAATTTTTTTAGATCAAACTCGTGTTTACTTGATTTTTTTCTCCCTCCCTCTTGATTGTTTAAACGCCTGTTAATTTGAACTTTTGATAAATTGCATTTTTTATCTGGTCCCTTGAGTTTCAAATTATCGAGATTCGACTGTATATAACTACAATCTATTTATACAGACCTTATACTGCATTGAGAATAAAAATTCAAAGAAGAAGTCATGATTCACCATTGGAGAGCCTGAATTTATTCATTTCTGTATAAGGGGTCTCAAGAATAACTTTAAATTCAATAAATATATTTTTCAACGAAATAAATATTAAAGGTTTAAAATAAATTAAATTTACATTGATATATGGTGCTGAGTTAATTTTGTTATCTGTTGTGTCCAACGAAGAGCTCAGATGTCTCCATGCATCTCTATCACAGCAGTTGCAATGTCCACTATTTTGGGTGTGTAAAGATGCTGGTCATAATATTTATTTTTCCCTATATTTAGTTAATGAAGGGTGTCCCCAAAGGTTTCTAGTATATTTAGCTTTAATAAAAGATATGAATGAACTACATGCTTCCAAAGAGAAAGTGCAAGGATTGAGAATGGAAGAACAAGGATTGTAAACCTAAAAAGTTCAAAACAAACGCCAGGTTAACTTTTGACAAGACCCGGCCTGGTACCAATCTCTTTCAACTCCGATTGAACCATTATGGTTTCCATTTTAAAATACTGTATACAAAACATTGCAGTTATGGTATCTCAAATTTTCACTAGGTATTCTTATTATAATGTAAAAAATATATTAAAAAATTAGAAAATACAAAAGTACCTTTTTTTAAATTCTAAACTTTATCCTTTTTGTTAGAATAAATATTATCATGGTTCTATCTTTAACTATTTCCTACCCTAACTATTTTAACCTCTTCTTCGCTATGTTCCGTATTTATGACGCGTAACACTGGTTAAGCCGTTTGGGTTTCGATCACTAGGACCCGGGTTCGATTCCCGCATTGGACACTTTTTTCAGTTTAAAAAAAAAAATGCTCCAATGGCCCCCGATTCTTGCAAAAGTCCAACCCCACCAGCGAGTGCAAGTAACCAAACGGGGCTCTGGCATTTGTAAGTGCAAAGTCGAACTGCTTTTCACATGTGTAGACATGTGGTGCGCTTACAGTAAAAAGCAGTCGCTAACTACCCACCATGATTATCATGGCCTGTACCACGTGTACTAGGGATAAGCAAAAAAAAAAATGACGCGTAACTGCCGAAGATTTTGCGTGAACCTTGTTTTATATATAGCCCACTTTATTGTTATTTAAAAAAATTAAAAACACCTTTTTGAAATTTCTATTATTTATACTTCATATTTTCGTTTTTTCTATTTTCTTTCTATTTTAACACTTTTAATTGTTTAATTAGCTATAAATCAATCACTATAATTTATACTAATAAATATTTTAAAATGATCATTTAATTGTTCAGAGAGAGAGAGAGAGAGAGAGTTGTAGCTTTCTAAACTGAAACTATATTAATAAATCAAATTTTAAAATCATTTTCAAAGTACTTATAATTTTTTTTTCTGTTTTATAGGTAAAAAAAAGGAAAGAAAAAGATATAAGGAAAGAGATTTGGCAGTTAAAATGAATAAAAAAACATATCTTATTTACTATTTTTAAATGGAAAAGCGCCATCTTTCAGAATCAATTTCAACTAAATGTTGATTTAGGATTGTTACAACATACAAACCACCCCATATTTTCGATTAATCAAGAAAAGTCAACCAAATATTAAGGTAGATCTTTTAATCCATATATAAGAGTTGGCAGAAAACCATGTTATAATTAATACAAAGCAATAACGCGCCATCTATACATATAAAATGAAAAGATTTAAAAGCACGAATGTTTCTTCTATACACAATACAATCTTCTACTGTCTTTACTCCCAATATATTTTTTCATCGCAGTAAGGACAATAAGGGTTTGTATTGTGTATAAAAGAAACATTCGTGCTTTTAAATCCTTTCATGTTATAATTAATGATACAATTTCCTTCTGTGATAGCTTGAAATTCGATCTAATATAAACGCATTTTTTTACACAAAGATCTTTAAAGAAGATAAATATCTATTAATATAGAAAATGATTAACAAGAAACATATATATTTGCGACATGTTTTATCACCAGCCAATTGTGATAAAAAATAACTTCCTTCGGAAACACATGTTGCAACTTCCTGATAGCTTCCGTCTTTCTCCATCTTCTATCAACTTCTCTTATAGCTGTTTCTAATCGGTACAATTAAAAATGGTAAAAAAAAAATAAAATAGGGAAATGAAAATATATATATAGGATGTGAATAAATAATAATAGAAATTTCAAAAATATTTTTAAAATTTTAATAACAATAAAGAGAAGGGCTATAACAAGGTCCACATAAAGGTTTCGGCAGTTACGTGTCATTAAGGTGGAACATAGAGAAAAAAAAAGGGAGAGGGGAGGAGAAGATAGTTAGAGTAAAAGAAGATAAAAAGACAGAACCATATTATAATATTTATTCAAACAAATAAAAGAAATTTTAAAATAGGTTTTAAAAAAAGTATTTTTGTAATTTCCAACTTTTAATATAAGTTTTATTTTACAATAAGGTTTTTCTGTCTTTAACTCTTTTTCTACTCTATCCTCACCTCTCTTCCCCTTTTTTTTTTTTCTATGTTCCGCATATATGACGCGTAATTGCCGAAGCTTTTGCGTAAATCTTGTTATAACCCTTTTTTTTTTCTAAAAAATAAAATTATTTTTAAAATTTCTATTATTTATACTTTATATTTTCATTTCCCTTTTTCTTCCTAATATTAACATTTTTAATTATTGATTTATATAATATAATCACTTAATTTATATGGATGATTATAAAAATGATCATATATATATATCATAATTAATTAATTAAGAAATTATGTAAAATATAATTAAATGTAAGCTTTAAATATTAAATGTAGGTTTAACATTATATAGGGGTAATCATCTTGTCTTTGCTCCTTCCTACAAACCTATCTCTTAGCTTATTCTTTTCTACCCAGCATATGACGGGTAACGACCGAATCTTCGTTAGAGATTTTTTCCCTCTATTTTATTTTATCAATTTTTTTAGTCAAATATATATATCGAAAACACACCTCCTATGTTTTAAATTAGTTAACAAATATTTATAGTTTTAATTTATCTTTTAATAGTGTGTATTATATATATATTGAAAATAGAGAAAATATATATATTATGTAGTTATAAAGTGTGTATAATGCTGCTCTTTATATAACGCCAAAATTTAAAATATATATAATATTTTTCTTTATAATTTGATATATTTAAAACAGCGAGGTTTTTTTTCAGGAAAGAATTCCTTTCTTCAGCCCAACAACAAGATAAAGCGAAATAAAACATATAGAATCAAATATTCAAGATAAAAAAGTAAGTAAAATATTTTAAAAGAAGGAAGTTAAAATATTATAGAGGTGAGATTTAAAATGCTAATATGAAATTGATTCTGAATATATGCATATCTGATTATTTACATATGAATTGTGTTTAAAGACAATTCGTATGCATAGTTTCATATTTACATATTGGTGTGCTGTGACTCCAATCTTCTGATTATACGTTTACACCAAGGACACAAGCCTCTGTTACTTATCATATTTACCATGGTAATGACATTCGCTCCTTTCGAATTTGAATATGTCTCCTATGTTATCGACATGGATATATATTTGGGATATTTTATCTTTTAATTGAATAATGCTTCTTTTTCCAAATTCACTTTATTAGGTACGGATCAAAAAAAATATTGAATACAATGAATACTATAAAAATAAAATAAAAAAGGCATCTCCTGACCACGAGCACATGTGCTTTATAGATGGCAGAGCGCCATCTAGTGGAGCAAAAATAAACTAAACGTTTATTTAGCTTGCTCCGTGATATTTGGCCAACCCATTTTCTGATTTCTCAGGAAGCCATTGGGACCAAAAATATTTTTTGGTCGCAGTGGTTACAGCCTTCTCCACGCTGACGAGCGCCAACAGCGCGAAACGCGTTCGTGGATGGCTTTTCTTGATAAATCAAGAAATTGGGTTGACCAAATATCACGGAGCAAGCTAAATAAACGTTTAGTTTATTTTTGCTTCACTAGATGGCGCTCTGCCATCTATAAAGCACATGTGCTCGTGGTCAGAAGATGCCTTTTTTATTTTATTTTTAATATCAACACCTGACCCACTTATCTTTTATTTTTTTTCTATTGTTTTTTCAATGAATACTATGTGAAGGTTATTCACATATTAAACAAAATGTTAAGATTCTATCCCGGTTCATGGCTGTCGGGAATCGAGGGTGTTACCCACTCGTCCACCGACTATTTTGGAATAATGCAACTTATATAACCAAATATAAACGATGTATTAAAGAAATTTCAATCTTAATCTTCCTTAATCAAATCTTCAATAAAATAATATGGTAAAGAGTTCTTAAAATTAAAGATACTTCAGCCAGTAGATCTTTTTTATTGTCTCGACGTTTCGACAAAAATCTTTTATCTTCGTCAGGAATGAACAAAAATTAAAACATTTGACAAAGCGTTGAAAATTATTTTAAGGCTGCAAGGACGTTCTCTATGGCCGAAGTATCTTTAATTTAAAGAACTATGAATTTTCCGGCCAGGCAGCCTCTATCTTTAAGATAGTAAAGAGATTATATGATATTGTACGCTATTAACTCTTATAGAAAAAAGGTTCAAATTTCTAACTAAAAAATGATAGTAAAGATAGTAAATTATGATAGTAAAGATAGTAAATTATGATAGTAAAGAGATTATATGACATCGTACGCTATTTACCCTTATAAAAAGGTTCATTTTTATAACTGAAAAAAGTGGGTGTCGGTGAAAGGATGGTCTAAACCGTTGGTTATTGACCGCTACGACCCGTGTTCAATTCCCGCATTGGGCACTTTTTCTGATAAACAAAAATGCTCCAATGGCCCCCGATTCTTGCAAAAGTCCAACCCCACCAGTGAGTACAAGTAACCAAACGGGGCTTTTTAAGTGCAAAGTCGAACTGCTTTTCACATGTGTAGACATGTGGTGCACTTATAGTAAAAGCAGTCGCCTACTTCTACCCACCATGATTACCATGGCCTGTACCACGTATACTAGGGATAAGAAAAAAAAAAAGAAAAAAAAAAGATCAATAATAATTTCGAACAAAGATAAAGAAAAGCGTATTTATGTTATCTTAGAAGTATCCGTCCGGCAGATGTTCTTCCAACTAATTGTTTCTGTAAATCTCTAAAAAATATCTTTGTCCCGACTGTAGTTTACTAGGACTGTCTTCAAAATGGAATTGTTTCCATTTTTTATCTCACTCTCCTCTTTTCTATTGAGTTTCTTTAATAATGTTGTCGTATTTTTCTGAAAAACCTATAGATAATTTACTTATATCTGATAATTTTATCTTATATATGAATAATTAGATATATGAACAATAATTTATTTGTATTAAATATGTCAGATTGAAGTAGATATACTTATGTTTGTTGTTGACACACATTAAATATATTATAACACCTTGATAAAGGTTGGCGTTCAGCCTACTGAAATATTGGTAAAATAAATAATATTTTGATACAATATAGGCCTTTTTAATTAAATATATATTTATGTAAATTGAATTCTTTCAACGTATCGACAATGTTCAAAATACGTCTAAAATTAATAATCAAATTATATTGTATTTTATTGAAGTAATTTTCACTTATGTAGGAAGAAGGCACTCACGTTTGCCCTTGAATTTGGAAATGGTTTCCAAAAGGGAGGATGAATCTACAATTAGGTTAGCGGTATATGGGTATGTAGACCCCATATGGCCCACCCTCAGTAGAGGAAGACACTGAAGATGGAGGAGAATAGTAATATGAAAGATATTTAGGAAAAAACACCTAACTATTATTATTATGGAACATATCTGCAAGGGCCACAGCACTGACCAAGAGTCAAGATAGCAAATGTAAATATCTTTATTTTCTCTTTTTCAGTTATTATTTTTCAAGTTTGTAAATAAAAATATGTAAATAGACTGACCATTTGTTACACTTTTTAGAGAAAAACTTGTTACCTTTTTGGAAAAATAAAGTTTTTATTTTTTTTATATTATTATTATTTGCAATAAAATCCAAAATGAATGCTTAACATTATTCAAAGCCCACAAATCAAGAAGATTCCCCATGTACTACATTTGTAGACAAAACTGAATAGGTGAAACCAAGTCTTACTACCAGACTATGTCAATGGATAGGTCATCTAGGAAGAGTATGATTAAGGTGACACACAGTCTTAAGATTGATCAACACACGTCAATAATTAAAATATTGTCGCGGAGATAAATGAAGCAAGGGCAAGTTTAGGGATAATTAATTTATTATAAGGGGTATTTATAGGGAGAGATAGAGTGTACAACTTGCCCCCAAGACAGAGTTAATCCTAATGAGGGACGTCAGCTCCCCCCGCCGACCAGATTCCGAGAAGCCCTCACACCCGGTGTCCGGGGATGATTGACATGGGGCCTCTCGTGGTTGGAGCCGCTGAGCCGCTTGACAATATAATTAACTTCCCGAGACAATAGGGGAAAGGGCTGCATATCTATATATATTCCACATGGCAATCAATAAAGTTTGAAAAATAGTACAAAAGTGAATATGTACTTGGATCAAGTGGATAAATTGAGAAAAAGGCATCTCCTTATCGTGCAACTAAAAGATGCTGATGGCTTGCGCCATCTATAAGAATAAATATCAACTAATCGCTGAGTTTTAATTATTCCAGAATTGTACACCACGCTGACGAGGGCCAACAGCCCGAAACGCGTACGTGGTTAGCTTTTCTTGATTAATCAAAAAAAAGGTATTTGGCTAATTCTGGAATAATTTAAAAAATCAACGATTAGTTGATATTTATTCCGATAGATGGCGCAAGCCATCAACAACTTTTAGTTGCACGATCAGGAAATGTCCCTTTTTTTCTCAAGCTATAAAGTGTAAGGATAGAATGTGATTGAATGGTCTCAGCGTCCATTGTGGGGATGTTTACATTGCCGTCGATACAATCATGTTACTTCCCATCACACAATAGGCAGTAAATCCCTTTTAAGAGAGCGAGCTCAATCTATTTTATGATTTACTCACCCCTGTTTCTTTTGGCTGATTTTATCGTCGCTCTCTCTCTCTCTCTCTTTCGGCTTGTTCGGCGGTACATATACTAAAATTGGAACGATCTCTCTCTCTCTCTACGCTACGCATCATCGGCCTGCCTCCGCCCTTCATGGAATGGCTCCACCTGCTCTACGCGGAGGCCGACGCTACCATCAAGGTGGATGGAAACTTCACCCGCCCATTCAAAATGCGCAGAGGGCTTCGGCAGGGTTGTGCCTGCAGTGCAGCCCTTTTCTCCATCTTTACGGGTCCCCTCCTGCGCCACTTGGAGAGAATCCTCGGAAGAGGGAACGTCCTGGCGTACGCCGATGACATTCTCCTGCTGATCCGCGAGGATTGGCAGTTTGAGAGAGTCAAGACCATCTTTGACGAATTCCGGCGTGCGTCGGGAGTCAGCGTCAACTTCCCGAAAAGTAAAGGACTGTGGTGCGGCGCCTGGAGGGACCGTGCCGACTCTCCGCTGGGCATCTCGTGGTCCGCATCCTCCATCACGGTACTGGGCTGCGAAATAACATCAGGCCATGGAACCTCGGTCCAGGAAAATCACCTGCTGGGCATCTTGGAGAGGTCGATCTCCAGATGGTCCCCATTTGTCCGCGGCTTCTCCCTGGTGGGGCGGGCGAGATCGGCCAACTCGTTAGTACTGGCGGCGGTGCTCCACCATCTGCACGGCTACCTGCCCGGTGATGCCACTATCGCCAAACTGCAGGCCAGGCTGACGCGGTTCGTCTGGGGATCCTGCCATCGCGCCGCCTGGCTCCCGGGAGGTCTACTGACACGTCCTGTGTCCGTCGGTGGCGTAGGACTGCTCGACATCAGGACCCAACTCTAGCTCGCCTGCTTCAAGGGGGTCCAGGCTGCATCCAGAAATGGAGGCAAGAACGCCTACTCCTGGCTGGTGGAGTCTGGTGCCTGGATGACCCCCTTGTCCTCGGGTTCCTGGTTGCTGCCTCGCCGCCGCCGGCTGCTGGATCTATGGGGGCAGGCCTCCTCCATCCTGGGCCTGAACCATCGGGTGTTGCCTGATCCCACTCTACTGAACCTGCCCCTCGTCGGTGCCTGCAGGTTCCTGGCGACGCCATCGCTTCGGGCTCCCTCTAGATGGAGAGGAGTTCGCGTCCGCGACCTGGCAGGCCCTGCTCCGCCGCCCATCGCCAGGCTTACAAGAAGCGCCTGCGAAGATGCAGCTGCTCTTGGGGCATTTTGCCAACGCCTGGTGGCGGACAACGCGACGAGCGTCTACAGGGAGCGGACCTTGGAGGAAGCCGTGGTGCTGCGCGGAACGGCCACGCCGTTCTTGCGCATCAGCACACGCACTGCGCGTCGCATGTTGGAGCGTCCCCGCCTGGCCGCCGTTCCCATCTCGCGGTATCTCCGGCGCTGGGCGCCTGTCGTCGACGTGCCCTCCACCAGCCTGGCGTTCTCATCTCTCCGTCGCTGCTCCTTCGGGGGCCATGCAGCGGACATCGCACTGCGGCTAGCCCTGTACGCCCTGCCTCATCCGGGGCACCCGGCGTCGAGCCCGTCTGCATCGCCTGCGGCTCCAGCGACCTGTCGCTGGCTCTTCGCTACTGGTCCTGCAGCGCCGTCCGCCCTCTCATCCGAGAGGTGTTCTCCATCATCGGGCGGCCGCCGGACCTGCAATCCTGGATCTTCGCGGTGGACCTCGAGGAACAAGCCATCACCATCTCCTCAGCGGCAAAGCATGCCATCTACGTTTTCTTCGTAGATCGCGAAATGCGTGGTGTCACTGGGGACCCATTGGCGATCTTCCATCAAACTCTGCAGCGGTGGCAGAGGCGCCATGTACATAGTTGTATTTTTTAATCATTTTTAAAATCATTTTTTATTATAACCATCATCTTAATTATAAATTTATCATTTTCTCATAATTAGTGCGGACTGTGCACTTTACATGTATTGACAAGATGTCAATAAAAATATGTCAATTGTCAATTCTCTCTCTCTCTGTGCTCTCTCTCTTTGAGGTACTAGACGCTGAGTCCTTCCTGACACCCCTATATAGGGATTATTACAGGTGAGAAATTGAATTTGCTGTTGAATCCCTAACTAAGAGGGAGGACGTTCTCGAGTATCTCTCGCCCGAGCAGATCTCTGCTCTGAAGAAATTCCTTGACAAGGCAATCGCCCATGTTGGGAACAAGGACTCCGACCTAGGCAAGATGCTGTCCGACTTCAGGGCAGAATGCGACATTGAACGAGACGACACCCAGTGGTATTCGTCTGATACGAACGATTTGTAATTATTTTGTTTTATACATTTTTCTCTCCCCTCTCTATATAATTAATCCTATATAATTTTATATGTACATTGTAATAAATCAGTTTCAATCTCAATCTCTCTCTGCGCACAAATATTTCTGAATATTTAGATTTCATAACTTTCATTTTATGTTTGTGTATTCATTTATTGTTGATCATTTATATGTTATGATTAATCCAATTGAATCTACAAGAAATTGAAACAATACAATTAGAGTTTTATAAAATAAATGAAGCTTCCAGGATTGAGTTTCTTGTATAACTTTTTATTTTCGAGCTTACGGACTTTCCGAAAGCTTGAAAATAAAAGTTACACAAGAAACTTAACCCTGGAAGCTTCATTTATTTTATAATATTATAAATCAGGGAAGAACGTTTATTTATAATCAAGAGTTAAATGATTAATACAATTATAGGTTCATTACGTATAATTAATTATATTTTAATTCAATTTTAGCAATATTGCTCTCCGAATCACTTCGATGGTGCAATTTTATTCTGTTTATATAGTTCATTAGACAAATTCCAGCTCTAATAACGGATATAAAAAGACAACCAGTCTAGAGCAGTGTTAAAATTTCACCTTAATAACAATTTTCCGTATCATCATTCTTATTATGGTTCATTAAAATTTATATCTTTAATTTCATCAATACAATCATCATCTTCCTTACTGAAATAGTCATTTTTGTTAATAACGCAATCAATCGAAGCTTAGATAATTGATAATTAAAATTGATTTATTGACATCTTGTCCATTATATAGGTGTATAGTATGTACAATACTTAATACATGATAAATGTACAATGTACTATGTGTACTATGTACAATAATTATGTACAAGGTGCTACCGATACACAGTACGATGGAATTTAGCCAACATGTCTCCAGCGACACCGCACATTTCTTCAGACGAAATAAACGTAAATTGCCAACTTCGCCCGCCGACAAGTTGATGGTGATTGCGTGGTAATCTAGGCCCCACCGGGTAAATTCGCTATTATATTTGCTTTTCAAATGTTGGTGATCTATAGTTAAACCTATTTGAATAGGTACGAGAGTCAAAAGATAGCTTATCATTATTATCCATCATTATCATCTATGTTGGAGGTTTCCGACCCATATAAACAACCGGACAGAATTCCATTTGTAGCCTAAAATTTTCTGAGTGATAGATTTTTGCATTAACATTCTAAATTAGGGAAGAGATAAAAGTTTTGTTCAAAAGGTTTTTTTCAGCTGGAAAACTAAACTATTTGAATGAATTTGTTGGGACTAAATAGTTAGAACGCTTACGCTCTGTATAACAAACTTACGGCCGTTGGACTCACCAGGCATACATTTGCCACATTACACACCGCACACACATATTACATACGAAGTTAGATTGCATACATACATATGTACACCTTTTGCATCATACTTATATTTAGCACACGCATTAATGAACATCATACTATTAGTAAAACACATATTACGCATACTCTATACACATTTATATTTGCCGCACATTTAAACACGTACCATATAAACACCCTGCACTATACTTATATCTTATACCACAGGATACATACAGATTCACCATAGGAAGAAAGGAAGCATAAATAGAGCTCTTATACTCCAGGCAACACAGAACCTAACAACAGCCTACAGGTCCGACGCCTGTCCAGTGACCTTACTCGTATGTTCCTTCGTGCATACGTCAAGGTTAGCGTATTACTGAAAAGTCTAGTGTGGAATTAATCGTGTTCAAGTATTCGCTTTTCCAACATGTGCCCAAACGCATCATACTAACAGTAAAATACACATCATACACAATATTAACCCATTTATATTTGCTACATATCTGAACACATACCATACACCACACTTATATTTAGCACACGGGGATCGATGGAAGGATGGTCTAAACCGATGGTTTTCAACCGCTACGACCCGGGTTCAATTTCCGCATTGGTCACTTTTTTCTGATAAAAAAAAAATTCTCCAATGGCCCCCGATTCTTGCAAAAGTCCAACCCCACCAGCGAGTGCAAGTAACCAAACGGGGCTCTGGTACATTTGTAAGTGCAAATTCGAACTGATTTTCCCATGTATAGACATGTGGTACTCTTACAGTAAAAACAGTCACCTACTTCTCCCTACCATAATCATGGCCTGTACCACGTGTACTAGGGATAAGAATATATATATATTTAGCACACACGTGCATACACACCATATTCCTCGTAAAACACATATCAAACACACCCCCTATACAAATTTATATTTACACATACCTGAACACGTACCATATACACACACATACACTTATAAATGGCAATATTATCATCAAAACACAGTAACTTTTCTCCTTACGAATTTGTTCTTCTTTTGATAATACATTACTCCATGTGACTTGGTTATCTCATGTGTCTTCAATAAAGGTCACTGTATATCAAATATCTTTCAGAGTTATTGTCTGAATCCCGATATCGAGTTGAAAATTTGTTATAATAATTTTTAGCAATATGTTTCAAATAAACACATAAACATATAAATCATATAGACTGATGTTTCAGAGTACATGGTTAATGTTTCTGAGAAATTCCAATATCTACAGGAATCCTCTTGTGTAGTCGTTTAATCTGTTCCAATTAAAGAATTTCACGGATTCCAATTATTGAAATTCTGATAAATAAGGAATGTGTCGCAGAGAGGAATTCTGCTGATCAAACACTAACGAGGCTTCCAAGAGATCTATCTTCTATATTTCAGAGGAAAATTAATTTTCATAATGCAATATAGAATTTTCCCTGCTTTTACACTTTTATTGAATCAATAAGTAATCAATGGTATCGTTTCTTATCTTATTTCTTTTATTTCTCGAGCTTCCGGGCCAATATGCCCTCAACACGGAGATTTTTATTTATTTATTTAACAGTTGGGAGAGACACGCTATAACCACAATTAGGATACTCGCGTGTATATCTGAAATCATATACAATTAACACAATTGAACATTGGGAAGCATGAAAATTACACTTTCGATGTCAATTTTTGCATATAGTAATTAGAAATAGTAGCTTGAAATATGTACAGTCAACACTTTCGCCTTAAAACATATAGCCTACAGGATCTATTAAACTTGATGTATTGGTCTTTATTGTATACAACTTGTTTTATATTTGTCAGGTAAAGTTGGTTTTCTTCCCTTAGATCAGAAGTTAATGGACAGTTTATATCAGAAGGTGTTCAGGGGTTTGTTTTTCGTTTCCACAAGTGCATGCAGGTGAACCAATTTTGCCAATTCTAAATAAGTACAACTTCTCGTCGAATTTATGTACAAGTTTATTTTGTATATAAATTCGGCGTGAAGTTGTACTTCAAGTTCTCCGTCTTGAAAAGCATGTTGGGCCGAAAGCTTGAGAAATAAAAGAAATAAGAAAAGAAACGAAACCCTTGATTACTTATTAATTAAATCAACAATGGAATAGATTAAATCATTGAATCAAAAACCATATACATTTAAAACATTTTCTTGTTAGTTTTTATTGTTCGAATACACAAAAACAACTCAACCACTCATGGTTGATGATGATTTTTTTAAAAAAGAACAAAACTGGCATGATGATAACGTATTTCTGGTTCATTTTTCTTCATTTAACAAGAAAATGTTTTGAATAATTAAATCAATAAAAATCAACAATCAGTTTATATTTATTCCGAAAGATGGCGCAACCCATCAGCAACTTTCAATTGCACAATTAGAAGATGTCTTTATAAAAAGAAGAGATTACTAGGAAGGAAGGGGGGTCGGTAGAATGGAATATGATGTAACGCCCGATTCCAAAATGAAGAGCTCAACCTGCTGACACAACATTTCGAGAGAACAGCGCTTCGATTGTTTAGAACGTCGGCTGAGCTCTTCCAAAAATAGGAGTTGGACCCATGCTAGGTTCGTTGCCCCATTGTTATAGCGCCGGAAGTGTGGCTCTAGTTCGTTTGGCTGCTGCTACAGAGAATCGTCTGGTTGTTAAACTTTATTTGTCTCTCTAATTGTCTTTCCACTTAGATTATTTCGTACTTTCTACTAACATTGTCAAATTATATTGACTAATATTTGCACTTTTATCTTATCTCCGTTTTTAGTGGGAAGAATGTTGTTTTTGTTTGTTAGTGAACAAATCTCTTATGCCGTCTCATTGGACGAATGTGGCCATGTTTGTATATAAAAGTGGGACTATGGTATTGCGAGAGGAGCGTGGTGGATATTTGTGTGGAGACGCTTTAAGTGTTCTCTGCGTGCTTTATCCGTGTCTGGTGATCTCTTCGCATACCTGTGTGACCTCAGTCCGATCACTACCAACCCTACAATAAAGGATAAATACTGTTTTGTTTTTATATAGCAAATCGTGAGGTTTTATTTTGATCCCTTTTTTTATTGTTGTTGTACTCTTGAGTGTACGCTTTTCTGTGTGTTAGTTACTATTACTTTAGTAGGTTTATTGCTTTTTGTGTGATAACCCGAAAAGTAACTTTTGTCATCATCAACGGAAGTCTAAAGAAAGTCATTATTCCTTTGCAAACGAATACATAAAAGTAACTGACAAGCATTTATTAAAATTAAGATTAATCTATATCGTTATGTATATTTTATATAGACTATTATAATATTTTATTATAAAGCGTATTATCTTCTATATATATAAAAATCAATGTTTGTATGTTTGTTTGTTTGTATGTCCGGTATACAAATTCGCAGTAGTTCACTAATTCAAACCAAAATTTCCATACATAGGTAAAAAAAATACGGGGAAGACGATAGGCTATTTTAAAAATATATATATAAATCAATTATTAAAACTATATATTCAAATTATTCTACTTAGCTCACGAACAGCGCCCTCTATCAAAGATTAGATTAAATTATGCTGAGGCAAACAAATAAATAATGCTAATAACAAACAATTATTTAAAAAAATCTTATCTAAATATATATCACTCGGGTAGATATGCACTCGGGTCAATCCCGGGGCGAAGCCCGGGTCACCCGTCTAGTAAATTATATAAATGTTTGAATTATATCTCAAAACGTATTTCTGTTCCAAAAAAGTCGGTGGACGAGTGGGTAACACCCTCGGTTCCCGACAGTCATGAACCGGGATTGAATCCCGCGTTAAAATGTGTTTAATATGTGAATAGCCTTCACATATTATTCATTGTTCAATTATCATGAACTAGGTTGCTCTTGCTGAGCGGTACCTATTTATGTGATTTTGAACCAGGTTCTGTTCCACCATATGGCGCTCTGCCTTCTGAAAAAGCACGTGTGCTCCTGGTCATGATATGCCTACTTTGTTTTTAATATATTATATTATATATTTTTGATATTGAAATAGATATAAAGAGTTTGATGATTGATATAGAGAATTGATTATTAGCTTGAGGTTGGTATACATGAGTATTTGAATTTCAGTCGAGGTCATATAATAAAACATGTTATAATCACAATTTGCTTCAATTGTGTTAATAAAGTATAGATTACATAATTTTGAGAAAGTAGTACCTTACTGAGGCGTGAAGAATGAAGAAAACAAAATACTTATTTACATATCTACAGAAAAATTGAGCCGGCCAACGGGAAACAACAATGAGTTAATAGGGAAAAGCTGCGACATCTGGCGATCGACTTAACAGATTAGTTTTTGTTCTAGGAATTATAATTTTAAAATAACATTTTATATAAGCACCATACTTTTTATTACATTTTTATAACGTAAAGATTCTAGATGAAAGGCGTATGTATTCATGTATACCTAAGGTGTTACCTCTCTCTTTGATTACGCATCAGAACGATCATCATAGTGAAAAACTTTGTTGTTTGGTAAATTCGACCGATTTTATAACCCCTCTTGTAGGATGTTATGAAATCGAAGCTGCCCTTGTACTGATGAGGGCCATAGCCTGAAATATGGAATTACAGGTTGTTGGCTTTTTGACTTAATTCTTCAAACCTGGTGCTGTGGCTTATTTATCATCACTAGTAAAGTTTTTTAACTGGGGTGATGCAATAGTGCTTGGGAAGTCTAATTAGAGGGATAGGTGCCGCCTTAGGTATATATATATCATTCTCCAGCAACTTTATGTGTTTTATATTGTTGTGTGTCGGTGTTGTGTGTTAACAAGTAGCCGACCGATGGTATACGGGAGCAGTACAAATTATTATTATTATTTTTTATTATTTTTACTTATCAGAGAAACGGCACCACAGAGAGGACGGGGTTAAATTGTATTTGACCATTGACCACCGTTTCGCGGCAATGCGTTAAATACAACGTGCAGTTCTTAAGTCTCTCGATCGGAATATACACCGTGACGGAATTGTTTAACATGTCCTGCCTTAGCTACAGCTCCATCCCCTCCTACAACCGGCCCGGTGAGACCCCGAACATCATGACCATCCTGGACTGGACCACGAGTCCAGCACTGCACCAAATAAACCATCTGAGTATTACACGGGGATGCCTTTGTCTCATCAATATATCACGAGTCTAAAGGGTTTCTTACAATAAACAAATTTTATTCACATCTAAAATATGCTAGCTTTCGCACGAAACGCATTTGGGTCTTATTTATTTTTCATAATGTTGTTGTATTGTCCAATGAAGAGCCTCAGATATCTCTGCACATCTCTTTCACGGCAGTCGCAATGTTCTCTATCATTTTATAATATATTGTTTATGTAAATTGCAAGGCTTATGGCACTTTAGATTCGAGTGCCGTTCTTTTTGAAGAATATTTATTCTTAATTCAACTTTCTATATTCATAAATTGCAATATAAATTGCTTTCAAAGAGGGATAAAACCTTTCGTAATGGTGCATCGAAGAGCAAAGCTCGACGCTCGTCATTATATTACTAAAGATACGTACCCATACACAACAAGCTCTTGCTATTTTGTCCCCAAATCCATTCAAATATCATAATAAATAATGTTGCTTATAATGAGAGTTATGCGGAAATGATATTCAAGGAAGGATGTCATATACTATTTTTCATTGTTCCCTGCTTGAGAGGAACGCAACAAAATTTGCGGTTTCATATGTCAATCAACATAGATTTGAGTTTTTCTCTGATTGATTGAACGATGAGAGATTTGTCTACTTCACTACCTTTTCTACGGTTCACCAGCTGAAAATATCGTTACAAATTTTTAAAAATAAAGGATGACTAGAAGATATATAGTATTTGTTATGTCTAGAAACACCAAGACTTATGTAGCTTATTATATATTTACTTCTTGAAACATTTTACCATAATTTACTCTTGGACTTAAGGACGAGTCAATTTAAGACGAAATGTCTCAATAAAAGTATTTTCTATTTAAGAAACGTATTTCGAAAGGATCAGTGTTCTCCTTTAAAATAGTGGTAGTGGTACTTATCCCAAGTAGGCCATGATAATCATGGTGGGTAGTAAGTAACTGCCTTTACTATAAGAGTGAAACAAATGTCTTCACATCTGGAAAACAGTTCGACTCTTTTTCACTTACAAGTGTTTCCAGAACTCCGTTTGAATACTTTCATTCACTGGTGGAATTGAACTTTTCAAGAATCAATAACCATATTAAAGCTTTTTTTCTTTCAGAAAAAAAGTGTCCAATGCGGGATTCGATCCTAGTTCATGGCTATCGAAAATCCACGGTTTACACTTCTACACCAAACATTATAATAAAGTTAGTTAGTTGACTTTCTCGCCAAGAATGTAACAGTCTCTGCATACCTTCAACTTCCTCCTCTCATCCCTTCCACATCCATAATGGCTTCCTGGCCATCATAATTGCTCCGGTGTGCGATACCCACGCTGGCTGCACCTGTCGACGCCGTGACCTGCCGTGTTCCATAGCCAGAGGTCAGCTACACTGCACCTGCTCATATCAACATTTTAAACTTGTTCATAGTTACGTCAACCTCTTCATAGACCCACGTTCTCAATAATCATTCCTCGGATAATATGCAAACTATAGCTATACCATTAAAAAGAAAACAAAAACTTGTTATAAATTTATCAAATGAAAGGATTTAAAAGCACGAATGTTTCTTTTATACATAATTCACACTTCTACTGTCCTTACTGCGATGAATATATATATATATATATATTGTATTAGAAGCATAGGGCGCCTCTCCCGTCAAAATAAACGTCAAAACCTGACGCCATCTATTGATCGTCGCCGCAACAAGCGGCCTCGGGTCGGTGACAAAGCCACAACACCAGCTTTGGCAAACTGGGAAGCGTCCACCTAGAGACCATGGTTTCGGGCTAATTGCCCTCGTCATAAATTTTCCATCTATATATTGTATTATTAGATAAAAAAGGCATATATTGGATTTAATAAAAGATTTATTTTGTCAATATTTCGGCTGGCTGAACGCCAACCTTTATCGAGGCATTACATTTTTGTAATGTAATGCCTCGATAAAGGTTGGCGTTCAGCCAGCCGAAATATTGGCAAAATAAATATTTTATTAAATCCAATATATGCCTTTTTTATCTAATGAATTAAGTATGGATTGCTCTTTTTTCAAAACGATATTGTATTATGTATAGAATAAACATTCGTGCTTTTAAATCCTTTCATTTTATATGTATAGATGGCGCGTTATTGCTTTCTGTTGTAAATTTGCTTATCCTATATAGATTGTAGCATACTCTAGTACAGGGGTCTGCAACCTGCGGTTCACGAACCACATGCAACTCTTGGGATGTAAAGCTGCGTGTAGTACTCACATAAATAAAAACTTTATTTATACTAGTACTATTTATTGTTGGCAAGAATTTGTGTGGCTCTTTAAAAACTTTTAAATTTTGTAAATTATAATTTATCATCATTTAGCTGTTTCGCAAAATTAATCACCAGTTCGCCAAACTAATGTATTGGATCGTTTTTCTTATATCGTCTATGATTTAAATAGAATACCTATTTATGTGGAATCTTTAATGGTTTTATACTAAGAAACATATATGCTCCAAGAAATATGAAAACTTTATACGATAAATTGCATTCTGAAATATTTTAATTTGTTGCATATACTATCTTTATTAAAAAATAATATTTGCTAAATAGCGTTACTTGATATGCTTACTTGTAATTATAGTAAAACCCGATAAAAATAACTTGGGATATAGTGAACCTTCCCTTATAACAAACCTGAAATAATTCCCATTATATTTTATAATACAGTGAACTATGGCTATAACAAACCATTGCTATAGTGAACTATAGGTTCAGTCTCATTGGGGTTCGCTATAGAGGGGTTTACTGTATATACGTGTATTATTATGTAGCTCTGTAACTTATATGCCCTTATATAACCTAAATACATATAATATGCCTTCAATTTTGATAAAGCACAATTTGGATTATAGATTATAATACAAGAAAATAAGACCTAATCCAAACAATTTATTAGTGTATGACTTTTCGGTAACCACATTTTCACCATCATCAGACAAAAGAATAACAGAATAAAAGCAGCATAATAGAGCGGTCTGGAGATTAATTTACTGAAACCGCTGAAAGGGTTCATTAATGATGAGCGAAGCCTTTAATCTAATTTTTCGCTAATTGGAGTAAGGTATGTAAAAGTTGTCTTCATTATTTATCTTTAAGAGAGAGGCTGCCTGGCCGGCATTCATATTTCTGTAAATAATAAACACTTCGGCCAGTTTTATTTTCTCAACGTTTCAACAAAATCTTTTGTCTTCATCAGGAGAAATAAATACAAATATAGCATTTGGCAAGTCCATAAAAATTGTTCTGAGGTTATAAAGGCGTTTACACGCGATTTTACGAATTTAGTATAACATCTAAAGCACGAAGACAAAATATTTCTGTTGAAACATTGAAAAAATAAAACTTTAACTTGCCAAAGTGTCTATTTTTTTATAGAAGAATTGATTATTTATATAATAATAATTATTTTGAAAATAGAGCAATCCATAAATAAATCATTGGATCAAAATATCATTTATTTTACCAATATTTCAGTTGGCTGAACGCCCACCTTTTATTTTATCAAGGTAACATATTTAGATATGTTATAACACCTTGTGTGTGTGATAAAGGTTGGCGTTCAGCCAACTGAAATATTGGTAAAATAAATGATTTTTTGATCCATTATATGCCTTTTTAATTAAAAAATTAAATAATAAATGTATAAAATGTATTCGTTCGATGGAATTAGCAAATAATTTAGGAGATTGCTTTCTTCAAAATTTCATTTGAAATCAAAATATTAAGTATTTTCAGTCGTTTTTTAAAGTGATTTATAAAATGAGGCATGTTAAAATATAATATAATAATACTTTACCTATTTTCAGTACTTATTTGATAAATAGTGTTGTTCATTATATATGAAAATGTATATTTTTCTACGCAGTTACATAAGCTTATGTTCATAGGTTCTCCAATTATATTCACCATTATTGCATCTTAATTGCTCACTATATGTTAATTCAAGTACTATATAAGAGCGGTTTGGAAGATTCAACTGGCGAAACCGCTGGAAGGGTCCATCACTGATGAGTCAGGCCCTCCTAAATTTATTTTCTGGTCGCATCAGTAAGAAGTTCATTAAAAAGTGCAAATTCTTTTCATAGTAATCGGAACTATTCTGTTTCATTTGAACTGCAAAGTAAAATATTTTATAAAGTTAATTTATAATATAATGTGGCTTATGATTGTAAAACTACGTTTGACAAGTTTTACCGCAAATGTTTCTTTTGAAGGAAAAATCGTAATTTATTTTAAGGAGAAATAACGACTATTTCTATCCTTAGGGATGAAGTATGAAAGGATGAATTGTGAAGAGTAATGATGAATGGAAAAATAAAAGTGTCCAGGGATGGGAAGCAGAAATATACTGCCGTGAATTATAAGGTTGTCCCAAAAGTTCGTAAATACTGGCAAAAAAAAAATGGAAATACCAATATTATTCGCCGTTATGTATAATGTCTTTGTATTATATATTCGCGCAGCGTAATAATATTATTCGCCAATAGGAAAAACAACGTTTCAAAAAAAAACACAAACTTTTGGAACAACCTTAAATTTAATATAAAATAAAACTTTCTACAATATTTACTATGAAGTACAATTGTTCATTAAGAGTTAAGTTTAATAAGAAGGCAAGACATGATTGTCCCGGCAATATGGCGTTCCTCGAAGGAAGTCAATCACTTTGTCATTAGGGATCCTAATGGACTCGGTACATTTTGTTGGGAACTTTTATCGCGGATCTTGTTAATATTTAACTGACACGTGTCGTTGTGTTTAGAATGGATGACAGTACTTTGTATCTAATGGCGGATAATGGAATTGTGTAAGTTTTTTCATTATTATCCCTAGTCCGCATTGTTAAGGTAATCATAATCGTGGTAGGTAGATAGCGAGTGCTTTTATTGCAGGATCCCAAGTGGTCTAGTGGCTAGGATATCTTTGCTTTCACCCAGAATGCCCGGGTTTGATTCCTGACGTGTGAACTTTTTACAGGCGTACAGACTTCGGTTTAGGTAGCCCATTATTCATTGGTGGTCCTTTTACTGCAAGTGTTTACCACAAATCTAAACATATAACAAGTAGAATTTTCTATCTTATAGCGGATAATGGTAATGTGTAAGTTTTTTTTTTTTTCATTATTATCCCAAGGAAGCTTGATAAAGGTAATCATAATCATGTGGGTAGATAGCGACTGCTTTTACTGCATATCTGTATTTTATATATATTACTGCAATATCACCTCTCTTCAGGTAGCCATATTCCATCCTCTGATACTTTTGCTCCAGTATCACACGAGGTCTAGTGGCTAGGATATCTGGCTTTCACTAAAAAGGCCCGGGTTCGATTCCTGAAGTGGGAACCTTTTACAGCGTCGTTCGGGTTAGGTAGCCCATTATCAATTGGTGGTGCTTTTACTGCAAGTGCAAACCACAAATCTAAACGTATAACAAGAAGCAATTTCTATCTTAAGGCGGATAATGGTAATGTGTGAGTTTTATTATTATTATCCCTAGTACACACATGATGAAGGTAATCATAATCATGGTGGGTAGATTGCGACTGCTTTTACTTCAAGTGCACACTACATTTCTAAACATATAACTAGTAGAACTTTCTATCTTATGGCGGAAAATAGTAATGGAATTGTGAGTTTTTAAATTATTATCTCCCTAGTACATATAATTAAGGTCATCATAACCATGACGAGTAGATAGCGACTGCTTCTACTGCACAGGCGGTCAAGCAATACTAGCTTAGGTAGCCATTCCATCCTTTGATGCTTCTACTATAGGCGTACAGACTTCGGTGTATGTAGCCCACTATCCAATGGTGTTTTTACTGCAGATCCCAAGTGGTCTAGTGGCTAAGATACCTGGCTTTCACCCAGAATGCCCGGGTTTGATTCCTGACGTGGGAACTTTTTACAGGCGTACAGACTTCGGTTTAGGTACCCACTATTCATTGGTGGTGCTTTTACTGCAAGTGCTAACCACAAATCTAAACATATAACAAGCAACAATTTCTATCTAATGGCGGATAACGGAGTTGTGTAAGGTTTTTCATTATTATCCCTAGTACGCTTGATTAAGGTAATCATAATCATTGTAGGTAGATAGCGACTGCTTTTACTACACAGGCGTACAAACTTCGGTTTAGGTAGCCCACTATCCAATGGTGCTTTTACTGCAGGATCCTAAGTAATCTAGT
Source organism: Cordylochernes scorpioides (assembly GCA_030710605.1). Taxonomy (NCBI): domain Eukaryota; kingdom Metazoa; phylum Arthropoda; class Arachnida; order Pseudoscorpiones; family Chernetidae; genus Cordylochernes; species Cordylochernes scorpioides. The sequence goes on from CP092870.1 coordinate 78,257,049, forward strand.
TGCCTAGATATCTGGCTTTCACTCAGAAGGCTCGGGTTCGATTCCTGACGTGGGAACTTTTTACTGGCGTACAGACTTCGGTCTAAGTAGCCCACTATTCATTGGTGGTGCTTTTACTGAAAGTGCAAACCACAAATCTAAACACATAACAAGCAACAATTTTTATCTAATGACGAGAAATGGTAATGGAATTATGAGTTTTTATTATTATCCTTCTAGTACATATGATAAAGGTTACAACATAATCATTACGGGTAGATAGCGACTGCTATTACCGAATGTTCACAACATATATCTAAACCTATAACAAGCATCACTTTCTATCTAATTGAAGATAATAGTGATGCAATTGTCAGCTTTTTATAATTATCCTTAGTACGCATGATAAACATGATACATGATTGCAAAACGACACTTGAAGTTACACCGCATGAATTTCTTTTCAATGAAAAATCAAAATTATATTTCAAGGTGAAATATTGACTATTTCTAACCTTTTTGGATGAGGTATGAAAGGGTGAATTATGAAGAGTACCCTGGACCAGGGTAGCCTAGTGGACATGGCATATGCCCGGTAAGCGGAACATTGTGGGTTCGATTCCCATCCCTGGACACTTTTATTTTTCCGTTCATTATTACTCTTCATAATTCACCCTTTCATACCTCATCCAAAAAGGTTAGAAATAGTCAATATTTCACCTTGAAATAAAATTTTGATTTTTCATTGAAAAGAAACTCATGCGGTGTAACTTCAAGTGTCGTTTTGCAATCACAGGCCGCAGTGTATTATATATGGTACATGATTACTGTACTTTATAGCGGACATTTTTAACAACGATAAATTTATTAATTTATAAAATTTAGTAAAATATTTGAAACTGAACTTTTTTTAACGAAAATCAAATAGCGACAAATGTTTTGATTCCTTAAAGGAGAAAACACTCTTTATAAGAAAACTTAAAACAACATTATATCTTGTTCTTTACAATGGACATAACTTTAAACTACAGAGAAAATGACTCCACAACGAAATTGCCTCGACATCTTCAATTACAACTCGCTAAAATAAAACACCTTTGTGTCTTTAGAAGTTTTTAAATGAGGTGTTTCGTTTCAAAGAGTTTAAGTGGGAAGGTCTAGTGACAAAAGTTACTTTGTTCGGGTTAACACAAAAAGCAATAAACTAGGGCCTAAAATAATAGTGACTTAAACACGGAAAAAGGTGCACTCAAAAGTACAACACCAACAACAAAAAGGGGGGAAATAAAAAAAAAAAACACGATTTGTTAAATAAAATAAAAACAGCACTTATCTTTTATTTGCAGCGTTGATAAGGAGCGGATCGGGGTTTCACAGGTATACGAGGAGGTAACCAGAAAAGCTCACAGAGAACGCTTTAAGCGTCTCCACTCGAAAATCACTCCACGACTCCTCGCATTCCGTTTCAACCCTCTTTTATGTACAAACATGGCCACATTCGTCCAATGAGAAGGCGTGGGAGATCAGTTCACTCAACAAATAAACAAAAAAATTATTTCCACTAAAACCTGAGATATGATAAGAGTGCAAATATTTGTCAATATAATTTGACACTAGAATTATTTTCGTTTTTAAGAGTTTCTCTTCATAGATTCTCCATACTTTTAATTTCATTATATAAAGGTTTCTCTACAATTTGGTTACAATGTTGTTGTTATAAGGCCTGAGCGTCATATCAAGAATTCTCTTTTACCTCAGAATAAATTTGTTTACATAGATAAAAAGAAGTGTTTGTATAATAATTATTTATTTCATTGAGAAAATCTCCAATTATGTAAATATTTACGTCTATGTTATCCTCTAGTTTCTTGGAAAGTTGCCTGTCGAAGGACGTCAAAGTCCGAAAGCTTGCCGATTTTACAGCATTAATAAAAGAAAATTGTCGCTGTTTACTTTGATTCCTTCTTCAATCGCTTTACTCTTTATCTATGTTTATATTAAGATGAATATGTTTATTGGAGAGCAAAGATTCCATAAATTCATGCTGTATTAATAATAAATTATATTTAAGAATCCCATTATCTCTTTTTTATATTTTGAACATTTTTATAATTTATCTTAAAGATAGAGGTTGCTTGACCGGCATTCATAGTTATTAAAATTAAAGATACTTCGGCCAGTAAATCTTTTTATTTTAAAGAAATTTACTAGCTGAAGTATCATTAATTTTAATAACTTTTCAGTCATTGATGTTTTTGATGACATGAATAATAAAGATTACCTTTTCAGATGTTGTAACTCAACGAGATCAAATAAAATATTAAATTATAATTTAGAGAGATGAGAATGAGTTGGCGAAATAGCTGAAAGGAATCGCCACTGATGAAACAATCCCTCTCATCAATATTATCATGAATATCGGTTGAAGGACTGTCACGACCCGGTATCGAATCTTGCATTGGGCACTTTTATTCTAATTTAAAAAAAATGCTCCAATGATCCCCGATTCTTGCAGAAACCAGCTGTTGTCACAAAACAGACCAGAACTCTCCCATCAAACCAGATGTTGTCACAAGAACTCTCCCACTAAACCAGCTGTTGTCATAAAACAGGCCAGAACTCTCCTAACAAACCAGCTGTTGTCATAAAACAGACCAGAACTCTCCCACTAAGGCAGCTGTTGTCACAAGAACTCTCCCACTAAACCAGCTGTTGTCATAAAATAGACCAGAACTCTCCCACTAAGCCAGCTGTTGTCACAAGAACTCTCCCACTAAACCAGCTGTTGTCATAAAACAGACCAGAACTCGCCCACTAAACTAGCTGTTGTCATAAAACAGACCAGAACTCTCCCACTGAAATAGCTGTTGTCACAAGAAAACTCTCCCACTAAACCAGCTGTTGTCATAAAACAGACCAGAATTCTCCCACTAAACCAGCTGTTGTCATAAAACAGACCCAGAACTCTCCCACTAAACCAGCTGTTGTCACAAGAACTCTCCCACTAAACCAGCTGTTGTCACAAGAACTCTCCCACTAAACCAGCTGTTGTCATAAAACAGACTAGAACTCTCCCACTAAACCAGCTGTTGTCATAAAACAGACCAGAACTCTCCCACTAAACCAGCTGTTGTCATAAAACAGACCAGAACTCTCCCACTAAACCAGCTGTTGTCATAAAACAGACCAGAACTCTCCCACTAAACCAGCTGTTGTCATAAAACAGACCAGAACTCTCCCACTAAACCAGCTGTTGTCATAAAACAGACCAGAACTCTCCCACTAAACCAGCTGTTGTCATAAAACAGACCAGAACTCTCCCACTAAACCAGCTGTTGTCATAAAACAGACCAGAACTCTCCCACTAAACTAGATGTTGTCATAAAACAGACCAGAACTCTCCCACTAAGCCAGCTGTTGTCATAAAACAGACCAGAACTCTCCCACTAAACTAGCTGTTGTCATAAAACAGACCAGAACTCTCCCACTAAACTAGCTGTTGTCATAAAACAGACCAGAAAAGTCCCACCCGGCGAAGTTTTTCTTAGAAATATCGATCGATAAGAAGTGAGAAAAAAAAGTTGATTTGTCCTAGCCTGACACGGGGCCATTGTTCCCGAGTCAACTGACAATAGACAAAGAAAGGACAATGGACATTTCTCCGGAGATTTGATTTTAAGGAGAGGGATGGATGGCGCTTCCTGTCTGCTTCCGCCAAGTTCTTCCTTCTTTATTCCACCGCTTGGAGTATTGTCCATTTAATCCGATACAGCTTGCCTCAATTTCCGAAATCCTCTTTCTTTCTCGGTAAATATCCTGTCCTAATGTCAATACAAGCTGTTCTACCTTTAGAAGAATTTAATCCATAATTAAGAGTAGGACATCTCCTGATCGTGCAAAAAAAAGGTTTCTTACGGCATTAAATACCCATTTATCGATTTTCCCTAATAAACCACCTTTTATTTGGTCGCTGAGATACATCTTGTATCAGATTGATAAAGGCCAACAGCCTGAAACATGTACGTTATTAATTTTACTTGATTAATCAAGAAAGATTATTTGTTTAAATCTGATATAATTAAAAATCATTAGTTAATATTTATTCCTAGAGATGGTGAAAGAGCCATCAGTAACTTTAAATTTGGCGAAAATGATTCGCCCATCTCTTAATTTATCAACCTGATCCCATTTGTAGTAGTTTTAAATCTACCATTGTTGTGTCAAATGTCCAAAATTACTACGTAGTTGTGTTTCTACATTGTCACCTTCAGCAGCGATGTTACGCTAAATGATCAAAAGCTGATGTACTACTGAAAAATAAAGAATCTACCTCAATCTATTTGAAAAGATAAAAATTAAAATATTTCAATGGATTGCTTTCTCTCTTATTTGAAAGAATTTTTATAAATTTAAGAATAAAGGTAAAAGGAGAGAAAGCAATGTATTGACAAATGGGCAAAATTTTATTCTATAAAATTCTAGGTACCCTTATTATATTGAAAAATGAAAGAGAAAATAGGAGATAAAAAGATCAGGTGTTGATATAAAAAATAAAAAAGGCATATCCTGACAAGCACATGTGCTCCTGGTCAGGATATGCCATTTTTACTTATTATATTTAAATAAAAAGGCATATATTGGATCAAAAATTCATTTATTTTACCAATATTTCAGCTGGCTGAACGCCAACCTTAATCAAGGTGTTATAACATTTTAAAGTGTTGATCTAATATATGCCTTTTTAATTAAAGATTTATCTATGGATTGCTCTATTTTCAAAACTTATTATATTGTAACAAAGTATTTATTATTTTATTTACAGAATATCATTTTTATGTTTATATTTTGGTACTCTGTAAACTTCCCTCATTGCTTATCTTTTGTTTATCATTCATAGTTTGTTCTTGCCTGAAATAAATTGCTGTGTCATCCTGAAGTTGTCCTTCCCTAATTTTTCACTTGGCAATATTCTGATTTAACTAATAGTCAAATAACTTAAAAATAAGTCTTTGTTTTGTGTATTTAAATATGTATGTATAGACAAATGACATTCTTATGTATTGAAGACTAAAAATTATCAACTAAAAAAGATTGATTTGTAAACTTCTAATTCTCGTCTATATGACTTGATCAACTGAAGCATTATTTCGGATTGCATGGTATTGTATAGTTCTTTACATAAATACACACACTTTAAAACAACTTTAGAACTTAAAAATAAGTCTTTATGTATGTAAATGTATATGCACACATAAATGACATTCCTATATGTTTATACAAAGCAATAAAGCGCCATCTATATATAACAAGTTAAGACATTAAGACGCGAATGCTTTTTCATCGCAGTAAGTAAAGAAGAAGATTGAATTATTTGTGAAAAGAAACATTCGTGTCTTAATGTCTTCATTCGTTATATATTTTTATATGTTTTGTGGAATTTGACGTTATGTGGCGCTTAGTTTGTTGTTAACACACATTAATATGTTATAATACCTTGAAAATGGTTGGCGTTCAGCCAACTGAATTATTGGTAAAATGAATTATATTTTGATCCAATATATGACTTTTTAATTAAAGATTTATTTATGGATTGCTCTATTTTCAAAACAATTCATATATATGTTGATATTAAAAATTGGGTTGGCCAAATATCAGGGAACAGGCTAAATCAATGTTTAGTTGATTTCTGTTCCACCAGATGGTGCTCTGCCATCTGTAAAGCACTTGTGATCCTGGTCAGAATATGCTTTATTTTTAATTCTTAAATGTGTTGATAAGTAAATATTACGTATGTTTGAAGTTTATATGTTAATTTTGTAATTATTCTTATTTTTAAATTCATAGAAGCATTTTTCTGGCAGACATATTCAATTTTTTATAATCATCATTTTTATTTATTATTATTTCTTTTTTATTAGTTAGTTATCAATTCATTTTGCAATTGTAATTTCTTTTTTGTTTTGTTGTGTTCCTTTTTAAGTAATAAAATATATAGTACTAAGGTGTAATATTCAATTCAAGCATATGGGACCAACATCGATTCATTTTTAAAACAAAGCAAAATCATAAGCTTATACAACTTTCACTTTTCATACAATGTACATAGACTATCATGAGATTAATAATAAAAAAAGAAGAAATTATAGATGGATAACCAACAGTAGGTTGGTGATCAAAGCATGTTGACATAAAATTGTCCTGGAATTCTCACACAGACGACTTTATTTCTAATCAGACGATCTTGAGTGGCAGAAGGTCGAACAGTGGCCGGCGATTGGAGGATTGCGTGAGGTTGCTGGGATCACGTAATGTTTTGTGTCTGCTGGGGAGTATCCAATAATTCTAAATTAGGTCTTCCAGTAGAATAGAAAGTCTTGTCTGGTTGCCATGTCGAAGATGACACTACCCCCAATTCTATTGAATATTTTTTATTATTAATCTCTCTCTTGAATAAGCTCTATCTTTATTCTTTCTTATGTATATTTATTAATTATTTTATATACAGTAGAACCTCCCTTTAGCAGACACCTCTCTATAAAGGACAGTTTTCAGTTTCAAAATTACCATTTTTACTATTTAGTAACTCTCCCTTAAGAGGACACCTTTCCCTAAAGGACACTTTGGCTCTGCAATTAAGTGTTCTTTAAAGGATGGTTCTACTGTTTTTATATTTAAATTTGGGCATATATATATATCCTTATTTAATCATATTCATTCATTTAAATCATTTTTTTTGTATTTAACCTTATATATAGTTATATATGAATGATAAAATAAAGGAATTTTTCTCAATCTCTTCTATCTTCTCACGCTTCTCTCTCAATATTTAGCTATATATACAGTAAACCTGTCTATAGCGCCCACTCTTGGGACTCACCATAATAGGGTGCTATAGAGAGGGGGTGCTATAGATAGGTCACTTTTAATATAAATCGCATCGTACTACGCATTTAAAATCGGGCGCTATAGAGAGGGAGGCGCTATTTAGAGGGGGCGCTATTGACAGGTTTAACTGTATATTGTATTAATTCCTACATATTAAATGCGTGTGTGTTCATATCTAACTTTACAATTGAAAAAAAATCAACAAGAAATCCAGAGTGGTTTCTTTTACTTTTTTAAATAATATTTCTCTAGCTTTCGGGCTAATATACCCTTCAACAAGCGAACTAGAGGTATAACTTACACAGAGAGAGATAGACATCTATGCCATATCTTATTGACACATTGTCAATACAAGTGTTATGTGATTAAAGTAAGTAAGAAGGACGTAACCTACATATTATTTATTATTAATAGCAATTATACAAAACAAATCTTGGTATATATGTCTACATGAAAACAACAAAAACAATAATTATCATATGCATACAAGTTCCTTTTCAAACACGAGCTCATCTATAGCCATTGTTACTCTGTGTATTATTCCAACAACAAGGTCAACGTGCATTCTTACCAATCCTGCGTACTCATTTGACCATCCCTGACATAGCACCAACGGCGTTACAAATATATTGTAACAAAGTATTTATTATTTTATTAGCAGAGTATTATTTTTTATGTTTATATTTTGTTATACTCTGTTCACTTCCTTCTTTTGCCTATCTTTTGTTTATCACTCATAGTTGTTGGAATATTACACAGAGTAATAATGGCTATAGATGAGCTCGTGTTTGAAAAGGAACTTGTATGTATATAATGTTCATTGTTTTTTGTTGTTTTCATGTAGACATATATACCAAGATTTGTTTTGTATAATTTCTATTAATAATAAATAATATGTAAAGTTAAATTGGTTACGGATCCAACCATCTTACTTACTTTAATTATATAATAGTTTGTTCTTGCCTGAAATAAATTGTTGTCTCATCCTGATGTTGTTCTTCCCTAATTTTCCACGTGGCAATATTTATTATATATATCCCTAGTAACATTATAAATTTATATTTATATTTAGCCATTAATATAACCTTATATAAATGAAATAACAAATCAGTTTCAATCTCTCTCTCTCTCTTCATCTATATTTCGGCTTCTGTCTGAAAGAATAGCTTTGCTTGAATGTTTCGATAATTAATTTTTATGACTAAAAAGATAAATATAAAATGTAATTTGTTGAATTGAAGTTTGAAAATAGTATGAATTCAGTATTTTAATTTGTTCTCTAATGAAATTCGTAGGTCAAAATTGAATCTCTTGTCAATTTAAAGGAAACGAACTGAGAAAAAACCTTCCCATAATGTGTGTTTGGATCGAATAATATTTTTTTATGTATATAACTCTACAACTGTAAACTTTTCTTTTGCAACTTTTGCATAATACAATAAAGTATCACACTACACAAAGCATTTATTAAGACACCAGTCTTATACAGATTCTCCTCTCTCATTGCCGGCTTGGAACGATATCCTCACAATGATCAATCACCATCATGTAGTGGAGGAGAAAACGATGACTCCAAGTTCCTACTTACTGCCTTGTAAAAGTTATATAGGGACAGAACAACCATTCGACTTGATATGGCGCTGGTTAAAATACTTTGTACTGAGGTAAGTTGGCTGTCGTTTACTTTTGAAAAGAACGTCCCTCTTTCTTCACTAATATACTGGTACTCAAAGATGTAATGAGATATTTCAATTTCTTTTTTTTTTTTGCGAAGATTCCATATTGTATCCCCCTCACTGAATATTTTGATATGGTATTGCGATTTCACCGCCACTCTGTGTTGTGACGACGATCTAAATTCTATAGAGGTAGTCACTCACCTCTATTCTTGGTCGGCGGGGTTGAAGGTTCAAAGTTAAGGCGTCGTTGTTTATAACACTTTTAAAATATACGACGAAAACAGAAGGAAAATTATATTTATTACAATTTAAGAAAATAAGTAAAGTATTATTTAAACATTTACACTAAAAGAATTGGAGATCAGGGCAAATTCTAGCGTTCGAAAAAGTTGTTTACAAGTTCTTCCTGTATTGTTTCCTCATTTTTGCCGCTGCATCCCCGTAGCTGCCTCCGCCGGCCTCCCATTGGCTGCTTCGGACGTCTTCTTTTCCAACATTTCTCCCACCTTTGAGTTGGCGTCTCGACGACTCAAACATGGGAAGGAAAAGTTCAGTAGATCCAATCGGTTGGGTCTCTTGATGGGCCGTCCGTAACTTGACACAACATTCGGGGTATCAATGTGATGTTGCTCTTGTTGTGAAGTCAAAGGGTCCTCTTCAGTTGTCAATCGAACTTCTTGTGTGGGAGATCGCTCCGCTAGAGGGTCTCGACATCTTATCTCGGGCGTTATCTCTAAATTGTAGAGTTTTTGAATAGGTCGTATTTTATCACCTGATGAAGTTTTCACTTTCGCAACCCTCACAAGTCCGTCTTTTCCTGGATAGAGTTGGATTATTCTGGCTAACGGCCAGTGTAGTCTCTTTAAACTCTCTTGTCCAATGAGTACCATGTCTCCCACCTTGAGTGGTATGGTAGTCTTCAGGCGTCTCGTTTCTTGTCTCAGGAATCCAAAATATTCGATACGAAATCGTTCTCTAAGATCTTCTCGTACACGTTTGATATATTGATATTTGCGGGAGAGGGTCTGGTTATCAATCAAGTCCAGGTCTGGAACGCCAACCTCTCTGACCTCATGTAAGAACAACGAAGGTGTCAATGGAGCGAGATCCTCACTTTCTTCAGTTAGGTAGGTCAGTGGGCGTGTGTTCATCAAGCTTTCGACGTCACACATTACCGTGGAAAGTTCTTCATATCCCAAGGAGGTTTGACCGAGAATCCCAAAGAGCAATTGTTTCATCATTCCAATCAAACGCTCCCACCATCCACCCCACCAAGGAGCACCAGGCGGTATGAATTTCCAGGTGATGTTTTTCAATGTGGGATCACATTTTAATCTCGAAAAATCAATCTTCTTTAAAGCATTAGCTATACCTTTGAAATTAGTCCCATTATCCGAATACACAATCAATGGTCGGCCTCTTCGAGCAATAAATCGGCGGAAAGCTTGGAGGAAGGCTTCCATAGACAAAGATGTCACAAGTTCCAGATGAACTCCTCTATACACTGCACATGTGAAGATGACAATCCATGCTTTCTTCTTATTCTTTAAGATAAGATGTCCAGTTAGATCAACTCCTACTATTTCGAAAACTGCAGCATCTCGTACTCTGTCTTCTGGTAATGATGTTGACTCGACGGTAGCTGGTGTCGCGGTGAATCGTTTACAGCGAATGCATTGATTGATGATCTTCTTGACGGTTTTCCTGGATCTTAGTATCCAATAGTTTTCTCTCAGAATACCGAGGAGAGTTTGTAGACCGGCGTGCCCGTGGGTTTCATGGTTCCACCTGATGAGCAAAGAAACCAAAAAGTGATCTGAGGGCAATAAAATGGGCATTCTAAAATTAGCAAAATCTTCTCTTCTGAAAATTTTAGTTTTTATTCTCAAAATCCCTGAAGAGTCTACTAGCAACTTAAAGCCTTGTAGTTTCTTATCTTCATGCCCTGAAAACGATTCTCTCTGGATAAGTCTTATCAGTATTATTTCTGACTTAGTGATTTCCTCTGTACTGAGATCTTCTGAAATTATCTTTCTTCTATCAATCTTGGCGTTGTTGAAGAATCTGTATATCCAGGCGGTGATTCGTACTATTCTCAAAAAATGGGAATAACGTCCAAATAAATTTTCATTTTCTCTTGTCGTACACAAGGTGTTCAGGATGGTCTTGCGCCTTTCAGAATAAACAATCTCCAAATCAGGGAAAATGGTTGATTTGGGCCACTCTTCTTGGGATACCTTTAACCATGCAGGTCCCTCCCACCATCTTGTCTCCTTAAGTGATTCTGCTGAACATCCCCGAGATGGGAGGTCTGCCGGGTTTAATCGGCCTGGTATGTGGCGCCAAGATTCGGGGGAGCTAAGATTATGAATTTCCTTAACACGGTTCATCACAAAGGCTGCCCAGTTGTCTTCCCTTTGGATCCAACAGAGAGCATTGGTCGAATCGGTCCAATAAAATCTTGGAATTTCCTCAAATTCCAGATCTTGTATGACGTTAGCTGCCAAACGAGCTCCAATCAGACAAGCCAAAAGCTCCAATCTTGGGATGGTGAGTTTCTTCAGTGGAGCTACTCGTGTTCGAGCCTGTATCAATTGGATGTCCACTCTATCTTCCTTTTCAATGCGGAGGAAAATACAGGTTGCATAGGCAAACTGACTGGCGTCGCAAAAGATGTGGAGAGTGGTTTTCTCTACATAGGAGTCCTTAAAACAAAGCCATCTAGGAATTTCTATGTTAGGCAAGTGTTTCAGTTTGCTAAACCACTTCCAAAATCTTTGTACTAAACATCCAGGTAGGACTTCGTCCCATGTCAACTTCTGTATCCAAGTTTCCTGTAATATCAGCTTGGGAATTAAAGTCACAGGACAAGCAACTCCTAATGGATCAAATATCTTGCTCGCTATTGAAAGTACTTTTCTCTTGGTGGTTGGTCCAATTAATTCAAAATCTTCCAAACCAATTGTCAGTGTGTCTCTATCAGTATTCCATGTTATTCCTGAAATGTTCACTTCCTTATTCAGTTGGTTCATAAGAGAAAAGTCTGTAACGTTACTCACCCAATCTCGGAGATTGAAACAAGCTGTAGAGAGCAGTTCAGTAGATTCTTTCACGAATTTCTCCGTTTCTTCAACATTCTGAAAACTGGATAAACAATTGTCAACATAAAAGGATGATTTCAACTGTTCAGCTGTGATTTTTAAATGTTCAGGAGCCTTATCTAAGTGGAGAGATAAGGTAGCCTTTAAAAGATACGGACTAGTGGTAATTCCAAAAACAACCCTTTTATGTCGATACGTGATTAATCTTCCGTCTTCTGTGTGCCACAGGAATCGTAAATAATCTCGGTCTTCTTCTTTTATTCCAATTTGTAAAAATGCTTTCTCAATATCGGAAGAGACACCAACTTCATATTTCCGGAATTTATTTAAAAGTCTTGGTATAATTTCTATCAAATTGGGTCCCTTATCCAGACAGTCATTCAGGGAAAGTTTACCTCTCTTCCGGGCCGACGCATTGAATACTGGCCGTATTCTAGAAGTTTGACTGTTCCTTTTATACACTGGTCGATGTGGCAGGTAGTGTACACCATCTAGTTTATCCTCTCTGGCATACTCGATTATCCCCTGTTTCATCCATTCTTCAAAGATTTGTCCATACTCTTTCATGTCTCCAACTTCTTCAAGTTTTCTTCTTACAGACCTTAGTTGGTTTTCGGCTAGATCTTTATTCGAAGGAATCCTTTCCTTGTCTTGCACCCAGGGTAGAGCTACCTCATAGCGCCCCTCGATATCTCGCGTCGTGGTGTGGGCGAAATGTTCCTCCATTTCAGCTTGTAATGACTGAGTCTTCTTCTCAACCTCCGCGTCAGAGACTCCAATTGCATCTAATTTCCACAAGTTTTCTAGATCCAAAGATAGAAGTGTGGTCACGCAAAGGGAGCTGATGTCATCTCTCACCTCCGTTGGAGGAATCTTTCCCATCACAGTCCATCCTAGTTTGGTACGGATTGCCACCAGTCCAGATGAGATCCTTCTCTGATCATCAGTTTCAAGAAGCGTTTCTATTTCGTGATCCACTACTTTAAGTTCGTTAAATGATTCATTCAATTGTTCTAATAATTCTTCAAGTTCAATTCTCATTAGCGTGTCAAGTCCACTTTCAATCTTATTGCATGTTTTCGTTAAATATGATCTGTTAACAGCACGCTTCTTTTTTAAACGTAGAATTATTTCTTCCGCCATCTTGTAAACAAAGCGGCAAGTAGGGTTAGCAAGCGAGTTCCAAAATGGTCAGCTTAAAATGATTCTTTTTTCAGGAATTTACCTTCAACAGTCCCGGCTGGGATGCCAAAAATATTGCGATTTCACCGCCACTCTGTGTTGTGACGACGATCTAAATTCTATAGAGGTAGTCACTCACCTCTATTTTGGTCGGCGGGGTTGAAGGTTCAAAGTTAAGGCGTCGTTGTTTATAACACTTTTAAAATATACGACGAAAACAGAGGGAAAATTATATTTATTACAATTTAAGAAAATAAGTAAAGTATTATTTAAACATTTACACTAAAAGAATTGGAGATCAGGGCAAATTCTAGCGTTCGAAAAAGTTGTTTACAAGTTCTTCCTGTATTGTTTCCTCATTTTTGCCGCTGCATCCCCGTAGCTGCCTCCGCCGGCCTCCCATTGGCTGCTTCGGACGTCTTCTTTTCCAACATATGGTTTTCCTGAAAAAAAAATAGAATGAAGTAATTCTCTAGTATAATAAAATATCAATCATAAAAAAAAAGACATACAAAAGGGAGAATGCAGAACAAATAAATGTGTAGCGAAGAAGTTAGAAAGAACATTTTCCCCCAAATCGTTCCAATTACTTTCCCTTTCTACTGAGAAAAGGAAGAGAGAAAGGACCCCCAACAAAGAGACTTTCACAGTCGCGGCCCAATTTACCAGGAAAATACTTGTGCGCATAGGTCGGAAGGAAATAAGAATGTTAAGTCAGGTATGTCAAAATACCACATATATATGTATATACATATATATATATATTAAGATTAGAAATATTTTGTGTGTTTTGTTGTTGAAAAGAGGTGCAGTCGTAAAAAGTAAAGATGATTCTTTACCTTTCAAGTAGATTTTATTTTGAATTACTTGAAGTAAAAATACACATAAAATTATTTATCACAGGAATATAGAATTTACAGAATGAATTCTATAATCGTGATTTTAATTTAAAAAGGTAGGGTTAACTATACATATTTACAACAATAATATATAATTAAAAGTGGTATATTCTGCATCTATGGTCAAATATGTAAAACAGTCAATGAATGAAAATAAAATATATGTTTTTAAAAAAATAAAATAATTGTATTTTAGATTATATAATATATATATACTTAAACTAGCAAATAGATTTTCTAAACATTGTTCTTTTCACTAGTAGGTTCATTTTTATATTTCTAATTAATAACTGAAAATAAATAAAGTTTAAGGAAAATACCATTTGACGGTTATATATGACGCGGCCATATGACGCGTAACAGCCGAATATACAGCGGGAACTTGTGAACAGCGTGAACTTCACAAAAAATACAAAACCTTTGTGATTCCTTAAAAAATAATATTTATCTAATTTATTTTTTTAAATATCTCTATACTCCTTCTCATATACCAACTTTCATATAGTATAGATATAATAGATAGATATATCGTCGCGTGAAGGCATCACATGATCATCCAAAGCAGTTTAAAACAAGAAACGCCCTGATGAAGTTAGGCGTACAGCCTATTGAAATATTGGCATTTTGTATTAAATAAAATGTTGTTTTTATTTTAGATCCAAAATATGCCATTTAATTAATTAGATATAACTCTATTATATATAATAGAGTATATAGAAAATAATATATATTTATACTTCAACCTTATAAAACTATATTCCAACATTTCGAGAGACAACCCGTTGTCGCCCATTTGAAGAAAAGGTTTTTGGCAATATGAAAATATAACTGTATAATTCTTCTCAATGTATAATTTTCTTACAACATAAACCTTAGATTATTAAAACATTGGATCAGTAAAAATGAGGGCAACCACTTCGTTCAATTACATTACTTTATTTTTCATATAACATTTTTGTAAACAAAAAAGGTGATGATGATAAATTCAATGAATATTTACACAATCATAGAAAAAATTATATTAAACCTTTATATAAACATAAATATTCTAACTAAATTAAACAATAACAAAAGTGAAATTGTACTGGGATCAGGTGGATAAATTAAGAAAAAGATATATCCTTTTCGTTCAACTAAACGTTGATGATGTGTACGTTTAATTTTATTATTCAATAATCAGCCAAAATACTCTTTCTTAATAGTTGATATTTATTCAGAAAGATGATGCAAGCCATCAGTAACTTTTAGTTACCTGATCAGGAGATGTCTTTTATGTTAAATCTTTTATCATGTTTGCTTAAAGTTCAATTTTGAATGATATGATATTTTTAACACATGTTAAGTGACAAACGCGTTGGTATTTTAAAATACAATGAAAATATTAAAAAAAAAAAGAAATCAAATGTAAAAATTATATATAAGTAAATTTTTGTTTTATAGAAAGACATTATTTTTTATTAAAGTGTGGAATGTCACTTAATAATTAAGATTCCGCAGATGTCAGAGAACAAGACAAAATTGTTTATTCTATTCCAATATTTCATATCAATTAATTTAAAAATGTACTGGATATAAATTAAATAATACAAGAGGTTTCTGGAGACGAGTTTATTAACGTAATCTCAAGCTTTCGGGAATTTCTGCCCTTCAACAAGAGTACCCAAAATTTTATTCGTTTTTATGTACTACTGTAGAAGGGGCAGATATTCCTGAAAACTTGAGATTACGTTAATAAAAATGAAAATAAACTCATCTCCAGAAACCTATTGTATTTTTTAATTCCAATATTTAATAGCTTCCCTCATCTCAAAGCATTGAAGTATGCAATAGGCTGAATATGGTAATTTAGAGCACAGAATTTCAAATTAATTATTCATGCGGGTGTGTAAAGTACGAGTAATAAATGAAAATTAATTATAATTATTTTCATAAATATCAAATGAGAAATGGTTAGTAGCGTACAGTGTTCCACTTCGACCCACAACAGGTACACCAATACCTCGCTTTGCGTCGTTTCGTTTTGCGTTTTTTTCGAAGTTGCGTCGCTGCTTAATTTTTACTGATTTTCACTGTGCGTCGTTAGATTTTCGAAGTTGTGTTGTTTTGGATTCGAGTCTTTAATTTTTTTTTAAATTTATTTCCCTAAAATATGGCAACACCTTTGTTTTTGATTGCGCCATGCCATCAAAATTTTATTTTCACTTTGCGTCGTTTCAATTTGCATCGTGTTTTTTTGGAACGTAACCCCGACGCAAAGCGAGGTATGGGTGTATTTCTATATTGGTATCAAGAACAATCATCCTTAATGAAGATTGGATGGAAGAGAATTATTTATCAATCAGAAGAATTTAAAGGAGTTTACATATACACTGCGTGACATTGAAAATAGAACACCAAGAAATAGTGGCCAGAAAGTGATGAAACTCGGCAGACAGAGAGAGACAGGGACGAACAATAAGTGGTCTTTATTTCAAAATGATAGTCATAATACAGAGCGAGAACGGCGTCGGCTTAGTAGCAAGTAGGACCACCGCGGACGGCGATGCACGCAGCAACACGTCTAGGTAGAGAGTCAGAGTACGGATGGCGTCCTGAGGGATGGCTCTCCATTCCCTCTCAACCATTTGCCACAACTCGTCTTCTGAACGCGGCTGTGGCAAGGCATGCAAACGGCGTCCAATGATGTCCCAGACGTGCTCGATTGGTGAGAGTTCAGGAGAGTACGGTGGCCAGGGAAGCATCTGTACATCTTGCAGAGCTTGTTGGCTAATGCGAGCAGTGTGCGGTCGGGCGTTATCCTGCTGATAAAGGGCATTGGGTACCCCCTGAAGGTAGGGGAGTGTCACCGGTCGCAGCACATCATCAACGTATCGTTGGGCCGTCATAGTGCCCTGAATACGAAGTAAAGGTGACCTGGAATCATACGCGATTGCGCCCCAAACCATGATTCCACGTTGTCGCACGGTGGGGCGTTCCACAATTGCTGCCGGATTGGACCTTTCTCCACGTCGACGCCACACGCATACACGGCGACTATCACTGGACAAGCAGAAACGCGACTCATTTGAGAACACGACCCTGTGCCATTCCGTCATCCACGTCGATCTAGCCCGGCACCATTCCAAACGTTGGCGCCTATTCGGTGGGGTCAATGGCAGTCTTCTTATCGGACGGCATGAGTGCAAGCCATTAGCAACCAATCGACGGGAAATGGTTCTGGTCGAGATGGAATGATCTAGGGTGTCTTGCACATGTTGCAGGATGGCGGTACAAGTGGCTTGTGGGGCCGCCACTGCTTGTCGAAGGATACGCCGATCCACACGTGCTGACGTCACTCTGGTTGCACCGGCATTCCTATAAATTGCCACATTTCCTTGTTCCAACCATCTTCTCTACAGTCGGTGCACCGTGGACGCACCAAGGTGTGTATCAGCTGCGATTTGACGTATGGACCAACCTGCCCTTTTCAGTCAGATCACCATGCCCCTCGTAAAAGCGTCTGTCTGCTTGAACTGCCTCCGTTTACGATGACCTGGCATTCTCTGTTATTACAAGTGTCTTTTGACACAAGAACAAAATTTCTACAATGATTTTCCTTGAAGAAAAAACGACACGAATACTGTCCTTTCTGCAAGTTCCTTCTCTTATATCTTACTCCATGTGCGCACGAGAGCTGCGCATTTTACATCATTTGCATAACTCGGTTAGGCGCGTCTACCCTGAAATTTGCATAATTTTCTGGCCACTATTTCTTGGTGTTCCATTTTCAATGTCACGCAGTGTAAAAGACAATTCGCTGAAATTGTACGTGGGTACATTTAGTTACCCGATCAGGAGATGTCTTTTATCTTAAGAAGGGGAGGAACAGACGCTATGTACAGCCGCTCCTAACAATGGAGTACAAACGCTGCTCATACTGTATCCTTGGATGAAAATCTGACGTATGAAAGCTTGTCAATTTATACTAATAAAGAAACACATTGAAGTAGTAACATAGTTATACCTGAGTAAAAATATCAGGACTCCAGGAAAATTATCTTTTCAAAAAACAACAACAACAAACAACAAAAGGCCTTTATTCAGGGTCACTGACCCTATACAGGATTCACCAGAGGTATGCATAAGAACAAAGCAGTGAGACAAAGGAAATAACGATATATACAGAAGAAAAAGAAAAAAAAAACAAGAAAGAGAGAGAGGGAAGCAAGAAAAACAACACAAAAAGAGTAGCAGTAAGAAAGTGAGGAGTGAGTGTCACTTGGCCTTCTTCTGAGATATGGACTTGCTTTTCAAAAAAACTTAATCTCTACTAGCGTCTGTTCCTCCCCCCTTAAGATAAAAGACATCTCCTGATCTTGTAGATAAAAGTTGGTGATGGCTTGCATCATCTTTCTGTATAAATATCAACTGTGAGGGAAGAGTTTATATATAACTACAATAAAAGCTGTGTAAAGCTCTCCGACAGGTATAACTATAATGTTGTCTCAAAAGTTCGTAAAAATATTATTATTTATATTTTGCAAGTGTTTACGAACTTTTTGAACAACCTTGGTAATATTGGTAACCATGGTAAATTGATAACAGAATTCTTATTCAAGAATGATTTAAATCGCTGATAATTCTATATCAAGGATGGCCAATCAGCAGGTGGGCTTACTTTCAGAATTACAAGGTTGTCCAAAAAGTTCTTAAACATATGATTTATATTTTGCAAGTGTTTACGAACTTTTGGAACAACCTTGGTAATATTAGTAACATTGGTAAATTTATAACAGAATTCTAATTTAAGAATTATTTAATCTCTGATGTTTTCTATATCAAGGATGGCCAATCAGCAGATGGGTCAAGTTTCAGAATTACAAGGTTGTCCAAAAAGTTCGTAAACACTTGCAAAATATAAATCCTAATCACATGTTTACGAACTTTTGAGACAACCTTGGTAATATTGGTAACCTTGGTAAAATTATAACAGAATTCTTATTCAAGAATGATTTAATCTCTGATGTTCTATATCAAGGATGGCCAATCAGCAGATGGGCCTACTTTCAGAATTACAAGGTTATCCCAAAAGTTCGTAAACACTTGCAAAATATAAATCCTAATCATATGTTCACTAACTTTTGAGACAACCTCGTATTAAATAATAATCCCTTGTATCAATATTAAGTAAAAATATCAGACCTCCAGGGAAAATATATTTTTATAAAAAATAATATTTAGCTTTCGGAAACGAACGTCCTTCCACAGAAGAAAAACTACATTGTAGAAGGGCGTCCGTGCCCGAAAGCTAAAGATTAAAGTTTTTTGAAAAGATAATTTTCCCTGGAGGTCTGATATTTTTACTCAGGTATAACTATGCTACTACTTCAATGAGTTTCTTTATTAGTATAAAATTGCAAGCTTTCAAGTGTCAGCTCATCATACAGGGATACAGTATGAGCAGTGTTTGTACTCCATGTTAGGAGTGGCTGCACATGACGTCTGTTCCTCATGTCATAGGCGGACAATTCTTTTGGAGCTAAGTCAGCCTGTCACTAAGTAGTGCTCTCAGTCTTAATAACAAAGACAGACGCTTTCTACTTCACCCAATCATGATAGTTTTATATAAGAAGAAAGAAGAATCTCATCATCAGGCCAATTGTTTCCTACATTTCTACTCTCATGAACAAAACTTAAGGAAGTTATACCTTTTAACATGAATAAAATTTGTACATTTATTATTATATTTTAATATTAAATTTTAAGAGGTAGAATACTTGAATTTACATGTATGGGAAATTCACTGTTATATAAGCAAATAAGGAGTTGTTTTTATGATGGATCAGATGGATAAATTAAGATAAAAGAAAAAGACATCTCCTAATCGTGTAACTAAAATTTGCTGATGGCTTGCGCCATCTATATCGGAATAGATATTAACTATTCGTTGATTTTTCTGGAATAATTAATAATTAACGAATACAATATAATATAATGTGGCCTGTGATTGTAAAACGATATTTGAAAATTATCCCGCGTGTGTTTCTTTTCAACGAAAAATCAAAATTTATTTCAAGGAGAAATAACGATTATTTCTAACCTTAGAGATGAGGTATGAAAGGATGAATTGTGAAGAGTAATGATAAACGGAAAAATAAAAGTATCCAGGGATGGGAAATCAAGGAATAGTTGATATTTATTCCAACAGATGGCGCAAGCCATCAGCAAATTTTAGTTACACGATCAGGTAATGCCTTTTTCTTAGGTTTTGTCTGTGTTTAGTGTACTTTATCAATTATTCTAAGAATATATGGAGAGAATTGAAATTCAATATATATCGACTCTAGGCTGGCTGTCTATAGGAATATTTTTCTAGAAACCTTCCATTCAATTATGGAGAGATGAGTGTTTGTTCTTAGAAGATGGACGTTTATTCTCGTGAAATATCGGAGGATATCAATAAAGAATTCTCTCTTACACACATTGAGCCAATATAACATTTTTCATCTTAATATTCGTATATCCCCACTATTCCATCCCATTAAAATGTTTAAAATATTCATAAAATTTTGTGTTTATGCATATTATATTTGTTGAAACACGATAAAAATTATTTTATAAAATCGCATATAATTCGACACTTATTTATCGTATATTCTCTTTTTTTGTTTCAAAAGAATCAAAATAACTTTGACGTGGACCCTCAGAAGTACCTGTTGTGATGCACATGAAATTGCCTGCCTCCGTGATGTTCCTTGGCGTTATCAGCAGTGAAGGTGATGTCATGCTTCCTCATTTATTTGAGAGTGGTCTTAGGATGGACGCTGACACTTACATCAATGTTCTGGAGACTGTTGTGAATCCTTGGATGGACCATGGTGGCCGCAGGAAGGAAATATGTCTTCCAACAGGACTTAGCTCCAGCCCACAAGGCAAAAAGACACAATCGTGGCTGACACATAACGTCCCCAGCCTCTGGAGACTTGACATTTGGCCCCCTAACTCTCCAGACTGCAACCCCCTCGACTACTATGTATGGGGTGTTGTTGAGAGAGATGTCAACAAAGCTATTCACAACACCATCCAGTCTGTCAGGAAAGCGGTTTAAACGGTGATAACCCAAATGGACAAAATCATTGTCACCAAGGCCTGTGCTTCATTCCGCACTCACCTCGAGACTGTTGTAGCTAATAATGAAAACTACATTGAATAAATCAAAACTATATCCTTTTATCTACTACACTGTCTAATTTAATTTAATTTTTTTACTCGAAATAAATTTCAGTTAAAATATCCCATTGTTGTTAATTCCTAATTTTCCTGATACACCCTGTAGCTGAGTAACATCAAGAAGTGAACGAACTCAAGAAACTAAAGACAAAATACCACTCATTATGAGTATATTTAGTGAGAAGTAGTAAGAAACAGTGATAAACGACCCGAAAGGTAGTATTATGGTTTAACAGCGGCAGAAATGAGTTTACACGTCACTACACAATGTTCCAAGAGTGATTTTTCACTCCCCGGAGACACAGGAATGTGCACACGCTCTCGAGCGTGGGCGAAGTCATGCCTTTCTGCTCTGCCATGAAGGAACATTATCTGATTGGTACAACCCTGTTCAATTGAACGGAACACTTTCACTGCAAATCAATTTCAGATATCCCATTCGGTTCAATTTTAAAAGAATTCATATTTCTTGAAATCAGATAAAAGACTTCTGGAAACTAATCCGCTATTCTGCTAGGTACAATTTATTTGAAGGATTTTACATCCCTTTCTTCATATGCTTGCTATTGATTTACAGATTTTTAAATTGATTTTATTGATAAAATCAGGAGGCTATTCCCTAATAAGATGAATCATCTGTAGTTGGCTTTAGGTTACCTTTATCGTTGAGCTGACATAGGTGACAAAGAAATCGCTTACCATTACATTCATATGGATTTCTAGCGCAACTGGTGTTACTATATCCTAACGAACTGTAATAAATATGAGAGAGAAAAAATGTGACCCATATGGTGCACATGTCCGTCTTGGAAGCTTCAATCAAACAAGCCACACTTCTCACCTATTTAAATATGGAGAAAAGTTTGAATTGCTTCGGCTCCAAGGCCTCTAATTATTTGCTTTATCGGATAATACTGATGGAATGAACACAATTCTTATATTCGTATTCAGCCTGTTGAAGTATTGTCTGAAAGCTCGCCAAGCTTATACATTTTCAATAAAGAAACTCGTTAGCTTTTATTTCTTCTTAGATATGATATCAGACGATTCGTCCTATTATAATACCAGCTATCCTGAGAGAAACTTTGGATGAAACCAGCTACTGGTTGACTCGATTATCCTTTCGCTCCTATACCAAGATCTGACATTCGATTCACACGACAGAATAGTTATGATCCTTCACCAGATTTTTCTCTGGCTTCGTCCTGACCATGGATAGTTTACCATTTTAGGGATTTCTTGTTTTTAAATAATGTGTGTGATATCACAGATTTAATTATAAAAGGTAGCTACAGTTGAACCTGTCTATAGCGCCCCCTCTTGGGACTCACCAAAATAGGGTGCTATAGAGAAGGGGTGCTATAGACAGATCACTTTTAATGTAAATCGCATCGTACTACGTATTTCAAATCGGGCGCTATAGAGAGGGAGGCGTTATTTAGAGGGGGCGCTATAGACAGGTTTAACTGTATATAAAATATTCAATATCATGTGTGTGATGATTTGAATCAAATGGTTGTAAAAGGTCCTTATTTTTAACTCGAGTCACTCACAAGAGCAAGTTTTTTAATGAACACTGTTCAAACCCGGTCGATAGTTACAAGTTGAGAAAGGGTTAAGTCAATCAGAATTCTCTCCTTCTCCCAGGCTTAAATTCCAGTTATTGGCAATTAGTTCGACTCAATCAGCGTGTCGGAAACCTCACGCTAACACAATTAATTACTTTGCTACATCTGGACAGCCAAAACGACGAAATATAAGGCAAGTAGGACGTCATCACATTCAGTAAGAGGTCGAGGGCAGCTGCTATCAACCATGACCCACACAGCTTATCACACTGGCCTTAAAGGATGGCACACGGATAAACACAGACCAATACACGACAGAACCTAGATTGATTCTACATGTTCAGGCACAACAAAGTAGATGCAAAAGTTCTGACATAACAGAGTCTACGTACACAGACATGACAGACTAGATACTACAAGTCCAGATAGGACAGAGTTCTCTGATTGATTCTACAAGTCCAGACACAACAAAGTATAGATTCAAAAGTCCAGACATAACAGAGTTTACGTACACAAAGTCCAGACATGACAAAGACTAAATATAAAAAGTTTAGAGAGGACAGAGTCCATATTTTCTACAAGTCCAGACACAACAAAGTATAGATTCAAAAGTCCAGACATAACAGAGCCGAGGTACAAAAAGTCCAGACATGACAGAGACTAAATATAACAAGTTCAGATAGAACAGAGTCCATATTGATTCTACAAGTCCAGACATAACAAAATATAGATTCAAAAGTCCAGACATAACAGAGCCGAGGTACAAAAAGTCCAGACATGACAGAGACTAAATATAACAAGTTCAGATAGAACAGAGTCCATATTGATTCTACAAGTCCAGACATAACAAAATATAGTTACAAAAGTCCAGACATAACAGAGCTAAGGTTCCCAAAGTCCAGACATAACAAAGACTAGATACCACAAGTCGAGATAGGACAGAGTCCAGATTGATTCTACAAGTACAGACATAACAAAATATAGTTACAAAAGTCCAGACATAACAGAGCTAAGGTACACAAAGTTCAGACATGACAAAGATTAGATACCACAAGTCGAGATAGGACAGATATCAGATTGATTCTACAAGTACAGACATAACAAAATATAGTTACAAAAGTCCAGACATAACAGAGCTAAGGTTCCCAAAGTCCAGACATAACAAAGACTAGATACCACAAGTCGAGATAGGACAGAGTCCAGATTGATTCTACAAGTACAGACATAACAAAATATAGTTACAAAAGTCCAGACATAACAGAGCTAAGGTACACAAAGTTCAGACATGACAAAGACTAGATACCACAAGTCGAGAAAGGACAGATATCAGATTGATTCTACAAGTACAGACATAACAAAATATAGTTACAAAAGTCCAGACATAACAAAGACTAGATACCACAAGTCGAGATAGGACAGAGTCCAGATTGATTTTACAAGTACAGACATAACAAAATATAGTTACAAAAGTCCAGACATAACAGAGCTAAGGTTCCCAAAGTCCAGACATGACAAAGACTAGATACTACAAGTCCAGATAGGACAGAGTTCACATTGATTCTACAAGTACAGACACAACAAAATATAGATACAAAAGTCCAGACATAACAGAGCTAAGATACACAAAGTTCAGACATGACAAAGACTATATATAACAAGTCCAAATACGACATTTTATATACAAGTTCAGGACAGACTCTCTCTCTCTAATTCGTTTATATTCAACAATTTGTTGAAATAATTTACAGTAACAATATTTTTTTTTCTATTTACACACACATAGAGAGAGAGAGAGAAATTCCACATATAAATTATATAGGATAAAAATCTAAACACGAAAAAAAAAGGAAAAACATAAGCTAATACTTGTGTCCGCTTTCTGCCGCAGTATCTTCACCAACAGTTTTACTATAATACAAACATAATTAAATTATGAAACAACGGACAAAAGTCCGCAATGCATCAATCCAACAATGAGTTGGAACCAACAATCTAACAACATGGTGTTAAACTAATAGAAACCACAATGACAAAAATGCAACAATGATGTAGAACCAACAATGTAACAACAAGGTGTTAAACTAATAGAAACCACAATGACAAGAATGCAACAATGATGTGGTTATAAAACAACGGAATTCTGAAAAATTGCAATGCAACAATGAGGTCGAACCAACAATGTAACAACAAGGTGTTAAACTAATAGAAACCACAATGACAAAAATGCAACAATGATGTGGTTATAAAACAACGGAATTATGAAAAATTTCAATGCAACAATGAGGTAGAACCAACAATGTAACAACAAGGTCTTAAACTAATAGAAACCACAATGACAAAAATGCAACAATGATGTGGTTATAAAACAACGGAATTATGAAAAATTTCAATGCAACAATGAGGTGAAACCAACAATGAAACAACAAGGTGTTAAACTAATAGAAACCACAATGACAAAAATGCAACAATGATGTGGTTATAAAACAACGGAATTCTGAAAAATTGCAATGCAACAATGAGGTGGAACCAACAATGTAACAACAAGGTGTTAAACTAATAGAAACCACAATGACAAAAATGCAACAATGAGATCTAACCATAGTTGTGCGCGACAGTGGAGGAGTCGGTTGACAAAGTTGTGACGCAGGAATCAATGGGACATTGACCTTAAACCAGGATCAATACCGGCTGTGAGGTGGTGTTCACAGGTTGCCTCGCCTCTCTACCTTCGCGCTTTCTTCTTTTTACCCACATAGTAATTATGGTGATTATAACTAGAACAAAGACAACGTCAACCCCTTCTACGAATGGGTATAGATATGCAGCTATTGTAAGCCTTATTAAAGTTTCACCTATATATATATTGGAAGATTGAGAAATCCATAATTAAAATTATATTTTAAAAAGATGCATATATTGTATAACGAGAGTGGTGTACGCGTGCTCGCATCTTTTAGTACAAAAAAACCCACAAACATCCTCGATAAAAAGAGGCGAGTTGCCCCTCGAAATATTGGAACAATAAAATAATTATAAATCCAATATATGCATCTTTTTATATATTTGATAATGAAAAAAGCATATATTGGATTGAATAAAAGATTTATTTGCCAACATTTCTATTGGCTGAATGCTAACCTTTATCAAGGCATTACATTTTTGTATAAAAAAACTCAACGCCGCATAGTGTTATAAATTTTGGATAATAAATATTTTATTCAATCCAATATATGCCTAATTATAATTAGGCATTTGAAAATAGAGCAATCCATATTTAAAAAATTATTTAAATATGGATTGCTCTATTTTCAAAACAATATATATATTTGTGTGAAAAAAAAAAAGATTTTAAGAAATAAAATCATACAAAAAGTCAGGTGTTGGTATTAAAATCAAAAAAGACATATCCTGACTACGTCCACATGAACATTTTAGATGGCAGATGTCATCTAGTGGATCAGAAATTAGCTAAACGTTGATTTGGCCTGTTCTTTCTTTTCTTCTATCTTATCTCCACTCAATCATATTAGGATGTCAAGCTTGTAAAGCTTGAGAGACAACCATCATGACTGGGTGAAGTAGAATGCCTTTGTCATTAAGACTGGGAGCACTACTCAGTGGCAGGTCGACTTAGCTCTAAAAGAAATGGCCGCCTCTGACATGAGGAACAGACGCCATGTGCAGCCGCTCCTAACATGGAGTACAAACGCTGCTCATCCTGTATCCCTGGATTAGGAGTGCTTACAGGGTACTATCAGCCGGGCCAGATGAGCCCAGGTTTTTTAGTGAGCTTGTTACTGCTCCCCCTCCTCCTTTTTCATCCGGGCTTGGGACCGACAGCCTGTTCCCTGATATTTGGAAAGTCCATTTTTTTGATAGATCAAGGCATACAGTCTTCGGTCTAGGTAGCCCACTGTCCATTGGTGTCAGTATCACCTAGTCGTGAGTGTATACCCTCATTGCACATATGCCTACTGTAAAGTCTATCAACTGTATTTATGTTACTAATGTCTGGTAGTTTTGTATCTCTTCCATCGCTATAAGTTCACGACCTCGCTACTGAAAGATCACTATAACACGCCATCTATATATTAAAAATAAAAACAATGAACACTATTTTTTATTTTATTCTAATAAAACTAACTTTTTGTTTCTACTGCCATTAAAAAATAAATTGGTAGAGCTTGGATCATCAGTGGTGAACCTTCCCAGAAGTTTGCTAATTTTATCAACCAGACAGCATGAACTGAAAGTTTAGTCAGTGAAGTGGTTGTGGAACATAGTGGAGTGGGGTCCCTCATCTTCTCCATTCACCGTAGTCACCCAACTTGACTAAGTCTGCCACCTGATGCTTGAATATGATGTCAGCTGAACTTTCTGTAACTTTGTCTTTTATCTTATCTTTTACCAGAACAGATCTGGTATGCTTGAATATGATGTCAGCTGAACTTACTGTAACTTTGTCTTTTATCTTATCTTTTACCAGAACAGATCTCCAACTGCCCGATCCTAGATTTCACCAGCGTCTCGTTGATCAGTTACTTTCAAGTTTCTCTGTAAACCATACCGTAGCGCCTGCGCATGAAAGAAAGAAATGCATTTGGGCATCATATGTCTTCTGTAATAAGTTCATTAAACTATTTACAGAGTCTGGTTACTACTTGTATATAGCGTAAAATATACTTTTTACAATACAAATGTTTCTTTATGTATATCCCGATTTACAGATATACATGCTTGAGCAATTTAAATGCACGTGAAAAACTTAGTGATGTCCTTTGTTCATAATAAATATTTTCTAAATATGTAATATATCTTAGTATCTCAGGTGAGATGTATTTGAGAATTTTATGCCTGCTACAAATATAACTATTGAATATTGGCTTCGAGTATCACGAGTTGCCATGGTATTAAAGAAATAAAGCCATTATAAACATTTTTCTATTTTTCAAATTAAACACACTTTTTTACGGTGTCTACTGAGATGTGTGAGAAAAATATATTAGAAGGGGGTTTGGCTCACAAACACATAAGTGGTGAACCCTCCCAGCGGTTTTACCAATTTAATCTACCAGACCGCTTTTTATAGCTCTAATATTGTATTGGGCGATTTGTGCTTATATATACTGCAATGGAGAGTGGAATCTTAGAAATGGTATTAAAGCAAACTATGGGCATAAGCATGTCATTAATATATAAGAAAAAACTCATAATCATGACCTTTGTTCTTTTCAAATAAAACAATCCTTTCTACTCTCCTTACTTCGATGAAAGTTTATTGGAAGGGCATATCAATTAAAATAAGGTTTATAAAAATTTGCTTTTAGAAAAATAATATCTAATATATAAAGTTAAGAGCGCGCAAAATAAATATAATAAAGCTATTGTCTTTGTGTAATTTGATTCATTAATCCGCTAATGAACTTGCCATAAGACCTCCCCCCTCCTTGGCGTCTGCTCTCTCAACATTTTATTAATCAATTAACCCCGGCGGCTTAATTAAGAGGCCGTCAACCCGGGGTGCTGGTGTCAGCTTGTTGAGTCTTCCTTGGGGAACTTGGTGTCAGCTTGTTGGGTCTTCCTCGTTGAGATTGGGAGAACTTGAAGGGCTTTCCTCGTTGAGATTGAGAGAGCTTGTTGAGGCTTCCTCGTTAAGATTGGGAGGGCTTGTAGGGCCTTCTTCGTTAAGATTGGGAGAGCTTGTAGGGCCTTCTTCGTTAAGATTGGGAGAGCTTGTAGGGCCTTCTTCGTTGAGATTGGGAGTGCTTGTCGGGCCTTCTTCGTTGAGATTGGGAGAGCTTGTAGGGCCTTCCTCGTTGATATTGGGAGAACTTGTAGGGCTTTCCGCGTTGAGATTGGGAGATCTTGTAGGGCCTTTCTCGTTGAGATTGGGAGAGCTTGTAGGGCCTTCCTCGTTGAGATTGGGAGAGCTTGTAGGGCTTTCCTCGTTGAGATTGGGAGGGCTTGTAGGGTCTTCCTCTTTGAGATTGGGAGGGCTTGTAGGGTCTTCCTCGTTGAGATTGGAAGAGCTTGTAGGGCCTTCCTCGTTGAGATTGGGAGAGCTTGTAGGGTCTTCCTCGTTGAGATTGGAAGAGCTTGTAGAGTCTTCCTCGTTGAGATTGGAAGAGCTTGTAGGGTCTTCCTCGTTGAGATTGGAAGAGCTTGTAGGGCCTTCCTCGTTGAGATTGGGAGAGCTTGTAGGGTCTTCCTCGTTGAGATTGGAAGAGCTTGTAGGGCCTTCCTCGTTGAGATTGGGAGAGCTTGTAGGGTCTTCCTCGTTGAGATTGGGGGAGCTTGTAGGGACTTCCTCGTTGAGATTGGGAGAGCTTGTAGGGACTTCCTCGTTGAGATTGGGAGAGCTTGTAGGGTCTTCCTCGTTGAGATTGGGAGAGCTTGTAGGACCTTCCTTGTTGAAATTGGGAGAGCTTGTAGGGACTTCCTCGTTGAGATTGGGAGAGCTTGTAGGGACTTCCTCGTTGAGATTGGGAGAGCTTGTAGGGTCTTCCTCGTTGAGATTGGGAGTGCTTGTAGGGACTTCCTCGTTGAGATTGGGAGAGCTTGTAGGGACTTCCTCGTTGAGATTGGGAGCGCTTGTAGGGTCTTCCTCGTTGAGATTGGGAGTGCTTGTAGGGACTTCCTCGTTGAGATTGGGAGGGCTTGTAGGACCTTCCTTGTTGAAATTGGGAGAGCTTGTTGGGTTTTCTTCAGATACATTGGTATCGGCATGTTGTGTTTTCTTTGAGGAACTTGTTGGCGGCTTGTTGAGTGTTTCTCGAGGAGATGCCGTACAATCTGGTCAAATATTAGGTGCTAGTATTCAGTGAATAACTGATTTTAAAATATTAGAATGTATAGAATAGCTCTGTTCAAAAATACCATCTTTATTGATATAAAGAGACATCCTTCGGGCATCGCCCTTTGAACAGATTATGGCTACGAATTAAGACAGATTAAGTTGGAACTCATATACGAAAATATAAATATGAAAGTATTTAATGAGAGATATCAATAAAGTATGCAGTGAAAAAATAGTACAAATGTGATATTGTACTGGGATAAGGTGCATAAATTATGATAAAAAGGCACCTCCTTATCGTACAACTGAAAGTTTCTGATGGCTTGCGCCATCTATCGGAATAAATATCAACTATTCTCGTGAATGGGTATTTGGCCAATTCTGGAATAATTGAAAATCAACGAGAATAGATGATATTTATTCTGATAGATGGCGCAAGCCATCAGCAACTTTCAGTTGCACGATGAGGAAATGCCCTTTTTTCATAAAGTATGCAGTGCTATGATTATTGTACAATTTTTATTCTTCAAGCTTTAGGACTTATCAGCCCTTCGACAGGAGAAACATGCTAATGATGATTTTATTATTTAATAAACCATTAATTACTTATATATTAATATTTGAAAAATAATATTTGCATACTTATCATTAAATAGAGAAAGTTTCTATTGTTTTTTTTTTCTCTATCATTCTTAAGTAATAATAATGAGTGTGAGTTAAACGTGTGATCTTTTTTTGTTTTATTCTCAGCAGTCTCCACTGAAGGGGGTATCATAATGCCCAGAGCAAAGACCGTTTATACTCAGTTTGAGGGTTTAACCTGCGGATTGTTGACAAAAATAAAGGCAATTCTAGTTGCACTCAGCCTTGCTGTCTGACCTTTCTCTGAGCTGCCAATATCATCGCAATAGGCCACAAATTAGGATTACGAGGAAATAGATTGATGAAAATAGTTCTGGAAGGTATATATAAAATGAATGAATGAATGTAAAGAGGATGGTTTTGGGGGTTGGTGGAAGGATGTTCTAAACCGTTGGTTTTCGACCGCTACGGCCCGGGTTCAATTCCCGCATTGGGCACTTTTTTCTGTTAAAAAAAAAAAAAGAATGCTCCAATGACCTCCGATTCTTACAAAAGTTCAAACCCACCAGCGAGTGCAAGTAATCAAACGGGGCTCTGGCTCACTTGTAAGTGCAAAGTCGAACTGCTTTTCACATGTGTAGACATGTGGTGCACTTACAGTAAAAGCAGTCTCCTTCTTCTACCCACCATGATTATCATGGTCTGTGTCACGTGTACTAGGGATAAGCAAAAAAAAAAAAAAAAGGATGGTTTTGAAATAAGAGAGAATTGGACAGAAAAACTGAATGGGAAGCGCTATGAATAAATAAAGAGATTAATATGTGAATTATGGCGTTAATGGAGATTAGGATCTGCTGAAGAGAAGTAAAACAGAAGAAGAAGGTCCATCATTGTAATGATCCGTTGTTATTACTCCATCCTGATGAGAACACAGTCAACCAACATGGCTGGAGCTATCAGACATCTACCAGTCAGTTAAGTAAGAGCCAGATGTCATCAGGATGTTTACTTAACGCATCATCAGGTGACAAGGTTACGTCACACCAAGTGGATACTTCCTCAAGGGAAGATTAACCCAGTTCTTACAGGATCAATCTGCGGATATCGGATGGCGAGGAAAAAGCACCGGTTGTTCTCGTTTGAATGATGACCTCGGCATCATTATTGGCATATAGCTCAGTGTGTACATACAACTGATGACATAAGCTATTGACAATTTTTTTTTTTTTGACAATTAAAATAATTTTATTGACATATTTTCATTACATGCAAAAGTACAGTCTGTACTATTTTAAAAAGATAATTATATATAGATGGAAAATTTGCCGGGAGGAAATTGATCCATAGAAGTATAGGGCGTCTCTCCCGTCAAAATAAACGTCAAAACCTGACGCCATCTATTGACCGTCGCCGCAACTAGCGGCCTCGGATAGGTGACAAAGCCACAACACCAGCTTTGGCAAACTGGGAAGCGCCCACCTAGAGACCATGGTTTCGGGCTAATGGCCCTCGTCAGTCTAGGATGGACTTTATACCATGAGATCCACACGGGATCTAATGGAATCTTCACAATCTACCAAAATGGTTTTTTGCTGGCAAGGTGGCTGGGCCAAATCTCTTTGGTAGATTGTGAAGATTCCATTAGATCCCGTGTGGATCTCATGGTATAAAGTCCACCCTAGACTGACGAGGGCCATTTGCCCGAAACCATGGTCTCTAGTTGGACGCTTCTCAGTTTGCCAAAGCTGATGTTGTGGCTTTGTCACCGACCCGAAGCCGCTAGTTGCGGCGACGGTCAATAGATGGCGTCAGGTTTTGACGTTCATTTTGACGGGAGAGGGGCCCTATGCTTCTATAATTATATATATGCATGATACTATGTACAATGAATATGGCGGCTTTGTCACCGCTGCATAGATATGCATAAGATATAGAGAAACTCTTGCTCCGATTAATACACCTTTCTTATCTCTTCAGCTTAAGTTTACATATGTAAATTCAGATTGGTGGTACTTATCCCAACTATACATATGTATTAAAATAAAAAAGGCATATCCTGACCAGGAGCACGTGTGCTTTTCAGAAGGCAGAGCGCCATCTGGTTGAACAGAAATCAATTATTCATTGATTTAACCTGTTCCCTGATATTTAGCCAACCCAATTTCTTGATAAATAAAGAAAAGCCATCCACGAACGCGTTTCGCGCTTTTGGCGCTCGTCAGCGTGGAACAGGCTAAATCAATGAATAGTTGATTTCTGTTCCACCAGATGGCGTTCTGCCTTCTGAAAAGCACATGTGCTCCTGGTCAGGATATGTCATTTTTTATTTTAATATCAAAACCTAACATTTTTATTTTTTTCTATCATTTTTTCATATATATGTATGTAAATTGATCTAAATCTCCTGGATATTAATTAAATGATATAACAGGTTTCTGAAGATGAACTTCTTTTTATTTATCTCAAGATTTCGGAAATCGAAGCCGCCAATGTACTGATGAGGGCAAAAGCCCAAAACCATAGTATACAGATTGGCTTTTTGTCTTAATTTGACAAAACTGGTGTTTTAGCTCATTCTTTATCATCACTAGTAAAGTTTTTTACTGAGGTGATGCATTGTGAATCGTTGTGATGCATAATTAAAGGGAAAGGTGCTTCTTTAGGTGTACATATATGTTGTAAAAAGATTTTGTGATTTTAGAGGATTTTATATAGATTTATTGATCACTAGCCGAATGACCCGGGCAACGCCCGGGTTTTACCCGATTAAATGTTTTTATTCAAATACTATTCGTTACAATTATAAATTGGCGCCGTGGATGTCACTCTTATGAAACGTCCCGCTCCAAACTTTGTGTCTGAGAAGCGATATTTTTATAGAAACATGATACAGCAATATTGTCATGATCATTTTCTGAATAAAATACAGCTATTTTTGTCCAGAACCTTTCAATTTCAAATTTTATTGGTTAAAAATCCGATAAATATCTCTTTCAGATTTTTCTCTATGTCCTGTTGAAACACGTTTTACATGTACATTAGGTCAGCTGATATTACCTCCCATTTTCACCGCTAGAGGCGCTGCTTGCGAGCGAAAGGGCAAATTCTCAACGCAATTTGCAAATAACTCTAAAAATATTCGGGATAGAGACCTGAAATTTTCACTATAAGTTTTTCCAGATTCTACTCTATATACTGTTAAAATTTCAGTCAGATTAGTTACGTATTGTGGACGTGTATAGCCGACATAGGAACAAACACACATACATACACTGACTTTGGATTTGCTTGATCCTGGAATTCATGAGCATGTGACAATGTTCGGCAGTCGTGGCAATAATTAAATAAAATTAGTCATCAAAAATAGCTTTAATTGAGCTAAAGGAATATAGAAAAACATAATTTGATAAAAGTACTGCCTGGCTTAAGGCGTAAGAGTAAAAAAATGAAAACGTATTTGCATAATTTACAAAAATATCTGAGCCGGCCATCGGGAAACAACAACAATGAGATTTTATAAGGGAATCCTGACCTCTGGCGGTCGAATTAGCAGAGTATTTGAATCTATGAAATATATTTTTTTTTTAAATAAAATATTATTTTAATATAACATACATATATGTAGTTTCAGATATATTTAATCATACACAATTCCTGCCAACATCTAGCGCTATGCAATTAAACCGAGGGATTGTATTCCATACGAAAAATAAATCTCCTATTTCTTTCCGTGATATCAAATAACAATTTCAAAATATATCAAAAGGAATAAATATCTTCAGTATTTGTTTATGTGATAGAAAATTGTATTAAAACCAATTTCATACAATTTATTCCTTGTTTTCTTCCTATACCCGATACTATGATGCACTAGCGCGTCATCTGTTATGAAAATTCGAAACTATTTTAGACGCGTAAAATTCTTTTTGAAATTAAACAATTTATAAAATACTCATTACAAGAGTCTAGCAACAGTATCACTATTAAAGGAAGATCGAAAAATGCAATATAACAGCGGTATGGTAGATTAAACTGGTGAAATCGCTGGGAGGGTTCACCACTGATAAGCCAGGCCTTCCCATTATTTTTCCATCGCAGTAAGGGCAGTAGAAATTGTTTAATTTCAAAAAGAATTTTACGCGTCTATAATAGTTTCGAATTTTCATACATGATATTGTAATTATATTTATATTACCTTCAGCACGACCTCTATCGATTGGAATTAAAAGTTCTTCAGCGCTGCTTTTTCTACGTCTTATTTACTTAGTTATATTTACTGGGCTCTGGCACATTTGTAAGTGCAAAGTCGAACTGCTTTTCACATATGTAGACATGTGGTGCACTTACAGTAAAAGCAGTCACCAACTTCTACCTATCATGATTATAATGGCCTGTACCATGTATACTTGAGATAAGCAAAAAAAAAAAAACATGGTTAGAGCAGCGTTTGAAGACACTTCTACCATATTGTGTAAAAATATAATTTATGCGGGTTTTCAATTACAAGTGATTTTTTTATATAATCCAAGTTGCGAGAGGATGATACTAAATGTACCGAAAAGAGCACCTCTCCCTTTTAAAATGCGCTAAACAACGTACTGTTGGTGATAAAGAATATTTAACACCAGTTTTTGCGATATCTGATTAAGGCTATAGCCAGTATACAGGTTGTCTTTTTTTCTGAATTTGTCAAATCTGGTGTTGTGGAATTTTTATATCACCAAAAGTACGTTCTGTTCTGAGGTCACAAACAAAGATTCATTGTCTGAATGGAAGATTCTTAAAGGAAGATGCACCCATTTTAGATACATATATAATTTTATGCAGCCTCTCGAATAGAAAGATTTTACTAGAAGTAGACCACATGGCTATACATATCAAAGAAGTTTGTTTCTGCATCTACAAGTTCCAGAGCCAGTTTATTTGGTTGCATTCATGGATAGACTTGTGAATACTGAAGAATCTGTAAACATTTTAGTTAGTCTTCCAAATGTGCGAGGTTGATCCCTTGATTTAGTTAGTTGAATCGACTTAGTTAAAACGATTTAGTTAAAAAGGACATTTCTGACTAATTCCACCTTATTTTATATTCTTAAAAGACAGAACGCAATCAGAATACGAAAT
The DNA here is from genome assembly GCA_030710605.1 of Cordylochernes scorpioides. NCBI lineage: Eukaryota > Metazoa > Arthropoda > Arachnida > Pseudoscorpiones > Chernetidae > Cordylochernes > Cordylochernes scorpioides. The sequence continues at coordinate 78,292,053 of CP092870.1, forward strand.
ATAGCGATCAATATTCCTGAAATTGGAATACCATTAAAGATAATCTGTCTATTGATAAAATATGGAATTAGCATATCCATGTATTATTCAAATTTATATTAATAAATTATAAATATTTACGAGGTTTAACCACTGAATAAAATGCAGAATTTTTTGAAAATCGGATTTGTTTTTGGATGAATAAAGATATTAGAGGGCTAACATTGGTCTCTTTCCTTCCACATTGGTTACGTCAGTGATTGTGGCCACTGATTTGTTTCAGGTTAAGTTGTTCAGGTTTGGTTAAATTCAATTTAATTTGGTTCAGGTTAGGTTGTTCAGGTTTGGTTAAATTCAGTTTAATTTGGTTCAGGTTAGGTTGTTCAGGTTTGGTTAAATTCAGTTTAATTTGGTTCAGGTTTGGTTAGGTTAAATTCAATTTAATTTGGTTCAGGTTAGGTTGTTCAGGTTTGGTTAAATTCAGTTTAATTTGGTTCAGGTTAGGTTGTTCAGGTTTGGTTAGGTTAAATTTAGTTTAATTTGTTTCAGGTTTGGTTAGGTTAAATTTAGTTTAATTTGGTTCAGGTTTGGTTAGGTTAAATTTAGTTTAATTTGGTTCAGGTTAGAGTCGCATTTTATTGGGTGAACAAGGTGGTAGACTGAATTCCATTTATCAGTAGATATATAAGAATATTATTATACAGTAAAGGACACCTAATTACAGAGCCAAAGTGTCCTTTAGAGAGAGGTGTCTTCTGACCGGAGAGTTGCTAAATTGTAAAAATAGTAATTTTACAAATGAAAATTGTCCTTTGTGGAGAGGTGTCTACTAGCGGGGTGCCCGCTAAAGGGAGGTTCTACTGTATAAACCTTTCCTATTATTAAAAAGGTTTTAAAGTATTACAATAAATATCACTAATATATTCTCTTTCTTTCAAGTCAATAAAATCTATTTTTGAAAGAATCATTATATTGTTTTCAATTATTAAAAAGGATTAAGGAAAGTTTTCCAAACTTTGGAATAGTTTAACTATTATTGTTCCACGATTCTCTAATTTCTAGTTATATAGAATAAAAAAAGATGTTCTTTTACTCTGAAGGTTTATTCCATAATTTATCTCTAGATAAGGAATTCAAAAGTTTTCATTTGCATCATATAAGAGTGGCTCTCTAGATATTCTCAATTCTTTCTTTACATCTAAATAAGTTTTATAGGAAAAAACTTCCTCAAATGGCGTCGCGTAGAAAGGAATAAAACAAAATAGTCTTCAAACAAAATTCTTAAATCTCTTTTAAAATGAAAACTCGTGCGGTATGTTTGATAGTTACAGAGAGGGGAAGGTTAATGGACATACATAACTTGGGGGAAGGGGAAACGATGTTGGAATTCTGGCCTTTCGTGATGGGCTCTTCGAGTTTTCCTTCAGATTCTTTCTTTGTTGCCATACTTTCTCACCGTACTTCTTTGTTACCATACTTTCTCACCGTACTTCTTTGCTGTCATACTTTCTCACTGAACTTCTTTGTTGCCATACTTTCTCACTGTACTCCTTTGTTGCCATACTTTCTCACCGTACTTCTTGGTTGGCATACTTTCACACCGTATTTCTTTGTTGCCATACTTTCTCACTTTACTTTTTTGTTGTCATACTTTCTCACTATACTTCTTTGTTGCCATACTTTCTCACTGAAATTCTTTGTTGCTATACTTTCTCACCGTACTTCTTTGTTGCCATACTTTCTCACCGTACTTCTTTGTTGCCATACTTTCTCACTGTACTTCTTTGTTGCCATACTTTCTCACTGAACTTCTTTGTTGCCATACTTTCTCACTGAAATTCTTTGTTGCCATACTTTCTCACCGTACGTCTTTGTTGCCATACTTTCTCAACGTACATCTTTGTTGTCATACTTTCTCACCATACCTCTTTGTTGCCATACTTTCTCACCGTACCTCTTTGTTGCCATACTTTCTCACCGTGCTTCTTTGTTGTCATACTTTCTCACCGTACTTCTTTGTTGTCATTACTTTCTGACCATACTTCTTTGTTGCCATACTTTCTCAACGTACTTCTTTGTTGCCATACTTTCTCAACGTACATCTTTGTTGTCATACTTTCTCACCGTACTTCTTTGTTGTCATACTTTCTCACCATACCTCTTTGTTGCCATACTTTCTCACCGTACTTCTTTGTTGCCATACTTTCTCACCTTACTTCTTTGTTGTCATTACTTTCTGACCATACTTCTTTGTTGCCATACTTTCTCACTGTACTTCTTTGTTGCTATTACTTATGACCGAACTTCTTTGTTACCATACTTAATACCCTACTCTATACTCAAAACCCATAAGAATTATATCTGGCGTAATAACAGTATTTATACACCTAGGCGTTGAATCCTACAGAGAATTTATGGCATGTTCAGGTACAGCTTCTCATACAGCTTCAACCCTGATGCCATAGTTCATTGAAAGAAGTGACTGGTGTGTGATGATGAGAAATTCGCTCGGAAACCATTGACAAGACGTTTTCTATTGATGACAGATTTGGAGAACGTGCTGCCCAGGGAAGAAACAGAACAATTTCTGTTTGTAGAATGATCCGTACAATACCACGACAATTACATGCGACTTTCATTATCCTGCTGAAACGTAACCTTTCCCACGCCACGAATAACGGGTACTGTGACGAGCCTTATCACATCAAAATTTAGCGGAGACTGTTCAAAGTACCGGGATTGCAAACCAGAGATGACCGAGGCCACTCCACCTCATACCATCACTCCAGGTGATGGGCCGGTATGATGATCTCGAATGCACGTTGACAATGTTTCTTCTCCACGATGGCACCCATCATGGATCCAGCTATTATTACACTGAAAAAAGAAACTGCATTCGTCTGAAAACACGACGTCGCGATATTCCTTCGTCCAGGCTCCTCGACCACACCATTGGAGGCACTTCTGTCTGTGATATAGCGCTAAGGTTAGCCGAAGCTATGGTCGTCGAGCTGAAAGTTCATGCTTCTGCAGGCGTCGTCGAACTGTTGGTGTAACCTTTTTTTTTTTTTTTGACTTAGTGGTCTCGACGTGGCTGAAGCATCCGTTAAGCCCATGCAGGTAACGTGTCGGTCTTCTCGGCTGTTAGTGATAGCAGACCGCTGAGATTCAGCACGCCTTTCCATATTCGGCTAACAGATGAAGAAATTCGGCTCAAAGCCAGGGACGATATAGGCAGCAAAGGCCCTTGCATCCCCTGTTTTTCGCTGAAAAACCATGTCACACAGCCAGATGGGAATGATGCAATCTCATGCACCGAGCGGCCTTTGGTAGGCCCCTCGCGCCCGCCAGTATGGTCCGGCTACAATGGGGTTGACCACTCACCCACAGGCGTCTCCGAGAGTTCATTGGCAAGGTTGCTGACCGAGCCCTCTCGCTCGGACTTAGTTAAACCCGTCCTACGCTCCAATAGGACTCCCCCCCCCCCTTTAGCCCTCGAACCCTTATCCAGTACTCCCTGAATCTGCCGTCGAATCAAGGACCTCTGAGGTACTGAGGTTTACGCGGGGAACGCCGTGAACGCGGGGGGGGGGGGGGTGGGGTGGTACTACTGTGTGCACCTCTTGGTTTTTCATGGTGCGCACGGCAAGGACGCTCCCAATGACGCGCACACAGAGCGAAGACCCAAGAGTTTCAAGATTTCGAGACACGTGCGCCTCGCGTCAGACAACCAAGGGCAGACGGCCAGCTTACAGCTTCACTGAACATCAGCCAGTGGCACCCCGACGGAGGACGACACGCAGAGACGCCTCTCCACTCCACTCCCCTCTAGAGTGAGTGTAGAGGGCGGGAAAAACTCCTTCCCCGCATATTCGACTAACAGATAGGAAATTCGGCCCTGCGAAGCAGGGCCAGGGACGATATGGGCTCAATGCGGCCCTTGCGTCCACTGTAATTCGCTGAAATCTAGATCCACACACAGCCAGAAGGAATGATGCATTCTCCATGCACCGAGCGGCCATTGGTAGGCCCCTCGCGCCCGCCATTATGGTCTGGCTCCATGGGGTTGACCATTCACCCACAGGCGTCACCGAGAGTTCATTGGCAAGGTTGCTGACCGAGCCCTCTCGTTCGGACTTAGAAAGACCCGTCCTACGCTCCCATAGGACTCCCCCCCCTTTAGCCCTCGTACCCTTAACCAGTACTCCCTGAATCCGCCGACGAGTCAGGGACCTCTGAGGCACGAGGTTTTCACAGGGAACCGACGAGAAGGCGGGGGGGTGTTACTACTGTGTGCACCCCTTGGTTTTTCAACACCAGGCGTCCCCGGTGCAATTTCGCGTACGGCTGGGACGCTCCCAATGGCGCACACACAGAGCGAAGACCCAAGAGTTTCAAGACACGTGCGCCGCCTCAGACGACCAAGGACAGACGGCCAGCTTACAGCTTCACTGGACATCAGTCAGTGGCACCCCTACGGAGGACAACACGTAGAGACGCCTCTCCACCCACTCTAGAGACGGAACCACCTACTAGAGTACAGGAAACTTCTTCCCCGTATATTCGACTAACAGTCAGCAGCAATACTCCGGTACGATAAACCATAATCCAGGTTGATGGAAGGATGGTCTAAACCAGGCATGTCAAACTCTCGGCCCGCGGGCCTCATGCGGCCCACAACGAATAAATTTGCGGCCCAGCAGAAAATATATTTTAATAAATAAAAAAATTATAAATTAAAAAAAATAATAATAAAAATTTGTAGCCTTATTTTTAAAAAATGTAATTATACATAATTTATTTATTAATAACGAACCACTGGTCGCCATACATAAGTCGAAAGTTTTGATAATATTATACCTACATACATAACGTATGTACATCGCCATAAGTATTGTGTGCCTTAAAGTTTAAAGAAAATATTCTTTCGGAGCACTAGAAAAAATTTTTTTTTAAGTTACGTTCAATAATTTGTCCAGTTATTCTGTGTCTGGTAAGTTAAAAAAAATTAATTAAAAAAAAAATAAATATTAATTAAAACGTTTTATTATTTTCAGTGCGATTCAGATTTAAAGGCAAAATTCATTGAAGTTGGCGTTTCTGAATTTTACAAATATTTGCCAGCCAGATTTGAAAACACTCGAAAATTAGCATATGAAATTATGTCCATGTTTGGAAGTACTTATCGGTGCGAGCAGTTATTTTCACTTATGAAAGGAAATAAGTCTCCAATCAGATCGAGAATTACTGACGTTCACCTTGGGTCAGTTTTAAAATTAATCACTGCGAACAAGATTTCCCCCGAAGTAGGAAAGATGGTAGCAGAAAAGAGATGCCAAATATCAGGGAGAAAATATTAATTTTACTTTCTTTTTTATTAATAGTATTTTTAAAAATAAACCTACATAAATGTTACTATAAAAATTTAATTACTTGTTTTCTTTTTTTGCGGCCCACCTAATCTAATTACTTTTTTATTTGGCCCGTGTTAGGATTTGAGTTTGACATGCTTGGTCTAAACCGTTGGTTTTTGACCGCTACGCTCCGGGTTCGATTCCCGCATTGGGCACTTTTTTCTGATAAAAAAAAAAACTAAATGGCCCCCGATTCTTGCAAAAGTCCAACCCCACCAGCGAGTGCAAGTAACCAAACAGGGCTCTGACACATTTGTAAGTGCAAAGTCGAACTGCTTTTCATACGTGTAGACATGTGGTGCAGTTACAGTAAAAGCCGACGCCTTCCTCTACCCACCATGATTATCATGGATTGTACCACGTGTACTAGGAATAAGCAAAAAAAAAACAATCCAGGTAGTATAATACAATTCTATCTAACTCAGAAATGTATTAATAACCATTTCTCCTTAAATTAAGAATCACGACAAATTTTCACAGCGAAGCAACGTTTCACATGCAATTTCTGAATGAGAAACCTGCCTTACAATATCTTCAACACAATTTAAGTGTCGCTCTCGGCCCCTATTTTGTAAATATATGTTTAAAATTTGATCCTTTTCATATCACAACATCTTCCAATCTTATAAATTTCAGGGCTGTAGCATGTCGCCTTCTTGGTGTAGCAATTTTAATGACCAGTATGCTGCATATATCAATTATACAATTCAAATCGATACATTGTGTTGTGCCTTGCTATAAAGATTGTTCTCTTAATAGTAATGTATATTAAAAATAAACATTTTATGATGTTCAAATATTTCCTTAATTTATTTCAAATATTTGAATATAAATTGCTATATGTGTTCTGAAGAATGTTATGGGTAAGTCATTTGCAAAAAAAATAAAACTTTTTAGTAGTCATTTATATTAAAATGCATCGAAAAAATATAAATTTCAAAATTCCATATTGATTTCATTCGAAGATCAAAAAAGACAAAAGGAATAATATTTAAAATTAAATCATCGTGTTACACATTTCATGAAAAAACCTAAAGTATTTGTAGAGCTGTCAACTAGATCCAACAAAAGACGACATCGAGCCCACGTGCCGAAGGAAATTGAGATGCAAATATGGACTAAGGAGGTCCATTAGCTGGATTGATCCTTTTGTAAACTGTGGGCTGACGTGTTTATTCCATGGACTCTCAAACAGATTCCATAACATCCTGCTTCGATTCCATAGCATCCCTGAGATTCGATTAGGAAGAAATGGTTGGCAACTTTGTTTCTTATCTTATATTCATGGCATTTTATTTCATATTTATCTACTCATATATATACATAAAAAGAGTTAATATTTTTCTAAAATGAAAAAAAAAAAGTACAAATGTGAAATTGTACTGAGACAAGATGGATAAATTAAGAAAAAGGCATCTCCTTATCGTGCAACTGAAAGTTGCTGATGGCTTTGATTTTAATTATTCCAGAATTGACTAAATATTCATTCTTGATTACTTCTTGTTAGCTTTTCTTGATTAATCACAAGAATGGATATTTGGCCAATTCTGGAATAATTTAGAAACTGTTGTATTCCAATTGATTACACACAGCGCTCAACGTTAATTATTGTTTAATTAACTACAAGGTAAAGGGAATATATATAGATTAAATAGTAAACATGGAGAAAGAGTATGGCGTGGCGACGCCGCAGGTTACATCAACAGGAAGTGACGTCAGCTCCAGGGTTGCCGAAGCCAACCGTCCGCCGCCACGGTGCAGCAGAAACAACGAAAATTTGATATTTATTCCAATAGATGACGCCATCAACAACTTTCAGTTGCACGAGATAAGGAGATATCTTTTTTTCTTAATTTTTCTAAAGTTTACTTCAAATAGTTTTTATCCCAACCTTGCATTATATATGTATATACAAACAATAGTTTATTTTATTCGAACATATGTAAATATAGGCATACCCACTAGTTGTGTTGTTGTATAAGAAAACTTTCTATGAGTAATAATAAAGAGGAATTATCTTCGTGTGCCATTCAAATAAGATTTTATAGAGAGAAAGTTCCATTCCTGTTGAAACAAAGTGATGTTCCGAACATGTTCCAATGGAGCTATGTTCTCAGTAGAGGGCCATTCAGAACTCTCTCTGGAAATATTTAGATTTTTTGCTCCTTTTTACCATAGAGATCCAGGTATGCTTTCTTCATTTTCGAAATTTGGGAAATGATTATAACAGCAGCGAACAAAACAAAAGATGATATTTCACAATAAATATCGTCATATTATATATTTAATCTTTTAAATTACAAAAATATATATATATTTTTAATATTATTTTTTATGAAACTTTCTGGCTTTGGATGGTTTGTGGATGGTTTGATACCTCGAGAACCAACTTACGACTTTAACCAACCCGTGTTCTAACTTTGGCAATTTGTGAGAGTGACTTATAAATGAATATGGTTTTGTGGTTCTTTAATATATCCATCGACTATTAAGGACCATTGACGGGAAAGGATCGTCAATCAATTGAAGAGATTTCTCTTTGTTTTCCATGTTTTATTGAATCTACAGCCAGCCGGGATCTGTCCAGACACACAAGGCCCCGGATGTCACCCGTACAATGACGCGGAAGCTGTCGCAGACATCTGCTGAAAATAGGACTCACGGGCGACAGTTCTGAATGGGTCTCTACTGGGAACACAGCTCCATTTGAACATGTTCGGAACATCACTTTTGTTGCAACAGGAACTTGCTCTCTGTAAAATCTTATTTGAATGTCAAACGAAGATAATTGGCAAAACGTATTAAAATTAATACTGATGGACAGTTCTCTTCAATAAATGGTTGCCTTTTTTTAGTACGCGTAGTCAGTTTCTGTCGTGTCCAATGAAGAGCCCCAGATGTCCCCGTGCATCTCTATCACAGCAGTCGCAATGTCCACTATCTTGGGTGTATAAAGCTGCTGTTCTGTGTCTATGTCAATTTTCTGCAAGGCTGCGGCCATTGCTGGGCATGAGAATATATGGGTAGGTGTTAGTTCCACCCCAGGACAGTTGTTACATGTTCTGTAGGTTCTTGTGCCATCTGAATGTGTCATTCCTAATATGTTTCGTTCTGAGTCTTGTTATAGTTTTTGTAATTCTTCTCTCAGAATTTATTTCGAATATTTGATCTTTTCTTATTTTTTGTTGAATGATCTTGTATTTTGCCAAAGCATCAGTGTCAAATACTGAAATTTGTTCTTTCCGTTGGCTCAAATTTATGGTTTCCTTGCGTAGGCGCATCTTTTCCTAAAATATCCATTCCTCCCCAGGACCATTTACTTCAACATAAGGGTAGGCAGTTTTCATAAAATAGACAGTCCTCCTCAGTACATGGACCATCTATTTCAGTGGGGGCATGTAGTGCTTTTCTAAAAAAAAAAGACAATCCTCTCCAGTATATGGAACATCTTCATTACGTAGGTAGTCAAGAAAATAAACAGTCGTCTTCAATAAATGGGCATACCTCTTTTTTATTTGTATGGCTTAAGTTTTCTTCAATACATGAACCATTTCTTTTGTTTCCGGGTCAATCCTCTTTGTAGAATGAGCATTTTTCTTTTGAGTTTTCCTCATGATTATAGGTTGTCTTATTCGGTTCACAAAATTAACACACAAAAAAAGAGCAATCTTCTAACAAATTATTAGCCTTCTTTAGTTTGAAAGTCTTCCTCTTGAATTCCAGGATATTATGTTTCGAATGCATACTTTTAGAAACACTTATATTGAATATATCAAGTGGGTTGAAGTTCTCCAAACATAATCGGAAGCAATGTTTAAAAACACATGAAGATTACATGACATAGACATACCTATCATAGACCTTCACAGAATTGATTCCCTAACATGTTATCTGTGCGGGAAAGAAAGATATTTAAGAGAAGGGAAAGTAAAGATTGAGGGCGAGAAAGGTTAAATCTATAAATTACTCGACCCCTTGATAAGGCTGTCACGGCTGAATGCAAGGTTGCTCCAGTTCCACAGACCTACTATCTCACCTTCTTTGGCCGTTAACAATAGCTTCAAGACCGTGTAAATGGGTATTTTAATTCTTTACACTCACATAGACCAAACTTGATAAGTAAAAATGTTTTGATCTTGACGGTCATCTCTGTTTTCTTAAAATGAGACAGAGATTAGCACACACACATACATAAACTGAAAATACAATTATTTTTAAAACCATAAACCCATAAATACTACAAAAGTTTTTATTTATAAAATGTTCTTCTCTACTTGACTAATCAGGGAATATCTTCACATCCCCTAAAAACAAGATCAATAATTTAAATTGCGTATCCTATAGAATATTTTTATTGCCCCTTCTGTTGCTTATATTAAGTTTTTTATGAACCCTCATGTCGTTATATATTTATTTTTATTAATGGCTTAGAGACATGTGTTCTGTTTTTCTTTTCATTTATATTTTAATCTATAAAATAATATACAATATTAAGACAGGTATAGTTTGCGTTCTTCGCTCCAGGAACCTGGAATATATATCTATATAAAAAGTAATAATGAGCATCATACATTAATTTTGTTTTGAAAAACAGTATATTTTTTGAAAAGGATTCATCTTTAAGGGTAATAGATTAAAAAACTAAGCGTCATCTTCTGACCGTGTCTGCAATATAAAAAACTCGCGTTGGTGACAAAATCACGACACCAACTTTGATTAGCTTTTCTTGATTAATCAAGAAATGGTATTTGGACAATTCTGGAATAATTTTAAAAATCAACGATCAGTTGATACAAAGGGGGATCAATAAATAAGGTGAATTGTCTTATTTCTTAAAAATTAAAAAAGCAAAAATAATTTAAACCACAGAATATTAAAATATAACATCGATAGACTATTTAAGGTTTTCTGTTTTTTTTTTCCACGCGCGGCGCGAGACTTATAAATAAACTAAAATGGAAGCTCCCTTGAAGGATTGCACCACGCTTGAACAACATGCAGTTATTCGTTTCTTGAATTCAGAAGGTATTCAAACATCTCAAATATGCCAAAGAATGAAAAATATCTATGATGAGTCTTGTTTGTCTAAAAAAAAACATTTATAAATGGGTTAACGAGTACAAAAATGGACGAATTACATGTTCCTCAGGTCTCAACGTTCGGCCGGTAAAGTTTTGTTAACAATTTTTTGGGATGTTGATGGACCAATCTGTCTTGATTTTTTATCCTCAAGGCAACGTATGAACAGCGACCTTTATTGTGCCATTCTTGTAAATAAGCTAAAGCCCGGTATAAGAATACAATAAACAAAAGAAGAGGGAAGCTTAGTAAAGGTATTCTCTTCCTTCATGATAATGCAAGGCCGCATACATCATGTAAAACTGTATCTACAATCATTAAATTAGGTTTTGAAGTTTTAGTACATCCTGCATATAGTCCAGACCTAGCTCCCTCTGACTATTTCCTTTTTGGACTACTAAAGAAGGAGTTAAAGGGAAAGCGATTTGACTCGGATAAAGATGTCCAGAAGGTGGTGCAAGATTTTTTTTCACACACTTCCTAAGAGTGCCTATAAAGAGGGTATTTACAAGTTGCCAGAACGATGGAGACGATGTATAGAAAGCCAAGGTGATTATTTTGAATAAATCATGTCCTAATTTTTAATATCGTTCTTATTTTTTTAATAAATTATAATTCACCTTATTTATTGATCCTACCTTGTATTTATTCCAACAGATGGTTCAACCCCCCCCCCCCCCCCCCCACACACACACACACACACATTAGCAACTTATAATTACACGATAAGAGATTATTTTTCCTTAATTAAGTATATTCATAACGTCCATCGGAAGAACATGGTTTCAGGCTATGAGCTTCGTCAGTTCAGGGTAGGCGTTGATTTCATAAGATCTACAAGTAATTCAAGAAATCTTAATTCGTCAAGAGCTGGTATAGTGATTGGGCCAATTCTGTTGTTAAACATGATGAAAATAATGTCTGGAGGAATATTCTAAAAAGTATACTTCTCAGAAAAATATTTCCGTAAAACCTATGCATCATCTATGCCCCTTCCCTTTTTTCAGACCAATTTCTCTCTCATTTCCATCTACAGCAACATTTTATTTATTTTATAAATATTTTGATTTCCTGAGATCTATATACACAAGTAATTTAAGAACTTTCCTTAATTCGCCAAGAGCTGGTAAAGTGACTGGGCCAATTCAAAGCGTTAAAGGCTTTGCCAAATGTTTTGATTTTTGTTCGCCCCTGACGAGGACAAAAGATTTTTGTCGAAACGTCGAGACAATAAAAAAGATTTACTGGCCGAAGTATCTTTAATTTGAAGAACTATGAATTCCGGCCAGACAGCCTCTATCTTTACGATGGGTCAATTCTGTGATCAAATATGGATGGAAATAATGTCTAGAGGAATATTCTAAACAGAAACTCAGAAAAATATTTCCTTAAAAACTATTCCATCATTTATACTCCTTTCCTTTTTTGAGACCAATTTCTCTCCAACCACATTTCCATCTACAGTAACATTTCTTTATTTTATAAATATTTCAGCTTGTAATTTCCATTTTATAAATTATTTATTACAAACAAAACCTGAAATTGTATCTATTCACCGTGTAATCAACTGACATCCAAGATAGGATTAACCTTTTTGCCAAAAAAGCTTTCTAGATACGTTTTATATATAAAGTAAAACTCAGCTATACCGAACCCTAATAAAGTCTAACTTTTGGTCCACAAAAGCCAAGGTTAATTATAGTCATGACTATAAGAAGTAGAACAATAAATATCACTAATGTTTCTTTTTTAATCCAAATGAAACAAGTTTTATTATTAAAAACAAAAATAAATATTCTGTCCTCTCACATAAGCATTTGAGATAACAGACGCAATCTAATGAAGCAAAAATAAGCTAAGCATTGATTTAACTTGTTCACTGATATTTGGCAAACCCATTTTCTTGATAAATCAAGAAAACCCAACCACGAACGCTCTTCGGGATGTTGGGCCCTCGTCAGCGTAGTTCAGACTATACCTCAACGACCCAATATTTTGTTCAAAGAGGCTTCCTGTGAAATAAAAAAATTGATGTTAGGAGGGCTTGGCGAAACCGCTGGGAGGGTTCCCCATTGAAAAGCCAAGCCTTCCCAATATTTTTTTCATGCAGTAAGGATATTAGAAGTTTGTTTCATTTGGATTTAAGAGAAGCACACACATTCGTGCTTTATGGTTCTATTCAATATATATATGGCGCGTTATTTTCCATGGTTATATTATTAAATTGTTAAATAAAATAAGAGGAGAGGGGCTTTCAGATTCGTTCTATATCCCCGGTTCGTTTTAGCGAGGTTTTACTCTACATTCTTTTATAGATATTTATGATTAAACAAGAAGTTTCAGGAGAAGTGTTGCTTTAATGTAAAAATTTTAAATGTACAAGCTTTGGAACTCTTCAACTGGCCTTCAGACTAAGAGGGTAACAAGAAAGAATAAACATATAACTTGGCGTGTAGAGTTTGCATAAAACGAATGGTACCCGCATGGAAGAAATTTATTGTTGTTAAAATAAATATTTACACAGAAGTGATTTACACGCTTAGGAGTATGTCAGCTTCCAAAGCAATTTCTATTGAAATATTATGTATAAACACAGTGTGAAATAAAGTTACACAAAAATATTGCTAAAATACAATAACAACAATCTTTATAAAGACTTTTTGTTCTTATATAGATTCTCCGAGTAGAAGAGGGTATATACAGAAATAACAGTAATAGAAACAATTATCGGCAATGTTATTTACAATGTATCAAATACGGGGAAAGAAGAAAGAAAAGACTTAGCACATAGACTTATATGCAAGCAATCGAGAACAAGCAGTAATATTGATAAATACACGAAAGAAATTCTTCGCCTTATTCTCCCTGATTTGTGGAACATGCGCAAAAAGAACAGATATCTTCGTATGGTGTTTTATTCACTGAACCAATCATTGCTAATCACCAGCCCCATGGTAAAGAAACATCAAAAGACATTTTAATAAGGAGGCAAGCAGATTTAAAAAATGGGGTCAATTTTAAGATGGATTACTTGGAAAATTGGAGCCCTCAACGGGACACCGCCTATTGATTAGGGTCGTCGTTTTTTGTGGTTCCGTCCTCTTGGTCTTCATAGACAGCTTAATGTGGGACAGCTTAATGTCCTTCCTGCTTTTGAGCAGAACTATTGTCTCTTCCTAGGTGGTTGCAGGGTCGTATCTAGTCTCTGGAATAATTATGGGAGAAGAAACCTAGATCTCTCTGAATTAGCAAATCATTCAATCAATTGACAACTATATTATATCTTGATATACATAATTACAGTATATTGTTAACTAAAACACCAACAGCCAAATGTCTTTCCCGATTTTGAGCAGAACTATTGTCTCTTCCTAGGTTTCAGGGTTGTATCTATCTTCTGAAAAATATTTGGGAGAAGAAACCTAGTTTCCTCTGAATTAGCAAATTATTCAATCAATTGACAACTATATCATATCTAGATATACATAATTACAGTATATTGTTAACTCAAACACCAACAGCCAAATATTTTTCCTGCTTTTGGGCAGAACTATTGTCTCTTCTCAGGTTGCAACGTCGTATCTAGCTTCTGGAATAATTTGGGAGGAGAGAGAAATCTAGTTCTCTTCGAACTAGCAAATCATTCAATCAATTGACAAGCAAAACTATAGCATATCTTCAATTAGCATAATTACAGTACGTTGTAACTCAAATTTAGCAATCCATATATGATAGTGAACAGGACCCTTATAGTACATAAAACCTCAAGCCATGTACCAACATCCTGATATTACAAACGCCAGTAACATAATCAAACCATCCATATAAAGCAATGTAACAGAATTTCGAAATTGTATAATCCATTGCACCATATAATTTAGGGGAAAAGCATCCCGCGATAAGTGTATATGTATGTGTGTGTTGTTCTTGAATAAATCATTTATAAACTCAAGTATACATATAAATTTGTAAATATTTAATTCTAAGTTCAAATTTGTTTGTTGTTTTGTTTGTTTCCTCTGTAATAGACGCAAATATATCAATATGGCGCCTGGTTGATCAATAAATAAATAAAGCTCTCGGGTCTTGGAGACCTTCTACAGAAGTATTGTTGACTAGCTAGTTATCCCCTGAAAGCTTTTTCACAAATGTACCAACATCTTCTGGTTAGCCTACATATACGCACTGGGATAGTAATCAATTTTAACACCAAACCAGAAGCTTCAGATAAGGAACTCTAATACCCACAGCAAGCATTGAACCAACGTTTAAGGTAAGAAACCGAAGTACGAGGTGTGTTCAAAAAGTATCGCGACTTTTGTGTTTTTTCAAAAATTATTTATTTATTCATGAATACCTATTTTGTCCCCTTCAAAGTAATCCCCATGAGATATTATACACTTGTGCCAACGGTTTTTCCAATCTTCGAAGCACTTCAAAAAATCATTTTTTAAAAATATTTTTCAGCTCCTCCTTCGATGCCGTCTTTATCTCGTCAAGCGTAGCGTAACGTCGTCCTTTCATGGGCCTCTTCAGTTTAGGGAAAAAGAAAAAGTCACAGGGGGCCAGATCTGGGGAATACGGTGGCTGCGCGCGCGGCATCATTAGTGTGTTGTTTTTGGCCAAAAGGTCGCACACAAGCAACGATGTGTGAGCAGGGGCGTTATCGTGGTGCAAAAGCCAAATTTTGTTCTTCCGCAAATCCGGGCGTTTCTGGCGGATTGCTTCGCGCAAATTGCGCATAACCTGCAGGTAATATTCCTTATTGACCGTTCTACCCTGTGGCAAGAACTCATGATGCACCACGCCCCTGCAATAGAAGAAAACTGTCAGCAAAACTTTCACATTCGACCGAACTTGGCGCGCTTTTTTCGGTCTTGGTTCGTGCGGCAGCTTCCATTGAGATGATTGAGCTTTATTTTCCACGTCGTAACCATAAACCCACGCTTCGTCACCATTTATGACCCTCTGGAGCAAATTTGGGTCGTCGCGGACAGAGTCCAACATCTCATTAGCGATGTTCATGCGATGCTGTTTTTGGTCGCAATTGAGCAATTTTGGTACGAATTTCGCGGCGACCCGTCTTATGCCCAAATCATTGATAAAAATCGAATGGCACGAGCCAATCGATATGTTTAGGTCCTCAGCAACTTCTCTAACGGTGATTCGACGATTGGCCAATATCATTTTCTCCACTTCATTAATTTTTTCGTCTGTTGTTGAAGTGCTCGGGCGTCCGGCACGCTCTTCGTCGTTCACATCTTCTCGGCCTTCTGAGAACATTTTGTACCACCGATAAACGTTGCTTCGGTCCAAGGTAGCTTCTCCGTATGCCACAGTCAACATTCGGAATGCATCCGCGCACTTAATTTCGTTTTTCACACAAAATTTGATGCAGGTTCTTTGATCCATTTTTTTAATAGGTAAAAATCGAAGACGATCCAAAACACCTGCAAGCAAAGCAGCTGTCAACAATTAAGTGAACATTCAAAATGGCCGAGCTTGTCGGCATAAGTGAGAGACATGAGTACCAACATAAAGCCACAAAAAGATCGAAATTCGAATATACGTAACCCGCGAAAATTCAAAAGTCGCGATACTCTTTGAATACACCTCGTATTCCAGAATAAAAAGGCCAATTGAGATATTCACTAGCTTTCTTAACTGATATATTAGCCCTTAATGTTAATTAGCCCCATTTAAGAAATGTACTTTAATAATACAAGTATAATAATGGTATTAAAAGCCATTATAACCATCAGTGTTTTAGGAAAAGATCATGGTATTAAAATTCAAAATAGCTTAATATTACAGGTATAATACTTGTGTATAGTTTTAACACATAAATATGAGATTCAAATAAAAATGGCACATTTAAGATCGAAGATAAATGGGGGTTTATTGGTTGATATTTCAACGATTAAGGCGTTCTTTTTTTTCTTTTTGCTTCTACAGTAAAACCCCTCTATAACGAACCTCATTGGAACTGAACCTGTGGTTCACTATGGCTATAGTTCATTATAGTCATAGTTCACTGTATTATAGAAAAAAAGGGATTATTTATGGTTTGTTATAAGGGAAGGTTTGTATATTTCAGGTTTGTTTCAGCGGGTTCCCAGGTTACTGGTGCGTTCTTTAGATCGGTGTCAGCTGCGAGGTAGTCTGTATATAGCTGTCGACATTCTGTCAACAGTTCCAGCTGTAGTTACAGTTGGGACATGTTTGGTCAGCTGTCATCTCCGCGTCCTTGTCACACTTGTCAAGAGGTGTTTGACCTCTATATGAGTAGGAGCTTTCTCTGGTTATATTGTATAGATACAGCTGGAACACATGTCCTCGAAAACGACAGCGTTATTATGGTGACTTGATTTCTTTGGCCAGTTGTCAACGTCTTTGTCACATTCAATCTTCAGTTCTTTAATTAAAAACTTCATATCTTGATGATATGGTCTAGATGAAGCGCTGTGGAGTACATGACACGCATGTCCTCGAAAACGACAGCGTTATTATGGTGACATGCTTTCTTTGGCTAGCTGTCAATGTCTTTGTCACATATAATATTTAGTTCTTTATTGAGAAACTTCATATATATGATATTATGGTATAGATGCAGAGCTGGTACACGACACACGTGTCCTCGAAACGACAGCGTTATTATAGTGACATGCTTTCTTTGGCCAGCTGTCAATGTCTTTGTCACATATAATATTTAGTTCTTTATTGAGAAACTTCATATATATGATATTATGGTATAGATGCAGAGCTGGTACACGACACACGTGTCCTCGAAACGACAGCGTTATTATAGTGACATGCTTTCTTTGGCCAGCTGTCAATGTCTTTGTCACATATAATATTTAGTTCTTTATTGAGAAACTTCATATATATGATATTATGGTATAGATGCAGAGCTGGTACACGACACACGTGTCCTCGAAACGACAGCGTTATTATAGTGACATGTTTTCTTTAGCCAGCTGTCAACGTCTTTGTCACATTCAATCTTCAGTTCTTTAATTAAAAACTTCATATCTTGATGATATGGTCTAGATGAAGCGCTGTGGAGTACATGACACACATGTCCTCGAAAACGACAGCGTTATTATGGTGACATGCTTTCTTTGGCCAGCTGTCAAAGTCTTTGTCACATTGAATCTTCAGTTCTTTATTGAGAAACTTCATATATCTGATATTATGGTATAGATGCAGAGCTGGTACACGACACACGTGTCCTCGAAACGACAGCGTTGTTATGGTGACACGCTTTCTTTGGCCAGCTGTCAACGTCTTTGTCACATATAATATTTAGTTATTTAATGAGAAACTTAATATATCTGATATTATGGTATAGATTCAGAGCTGGTACACGACACACGTGTCCACGAAATGACAGCGTTGTTATGGTGACATGCTTTCTTTGGCCAGCTGTCAACATTCAGTTATTTAATGAGTAACATCATATGGGGTATAGATACATTGATATATTGATCTTAACCATAATGCCTACAAGCGATTATACAGTATCGTTGCAGAGCTGGTACACGACAAATATGTCCTCGAAAACGGCAGTTGTTAAGGCGGCATAATTTCTTTGGCTAGCTATCATTGCAATGTCCTTTTCACATTTACAGTCATTTTATATGATAAGAAAATCTTATCTCAAATGATATTGTATAGAGACAGAGCTGGAACAGAACACGCATGTTCTATGAAGTGGAATTTTGTCAGGAAAACATTTTTTTCTTTTTCCAGCTGTCAACATAACGTCCTTGTCACATTTAGTGTTCAGTTCTATGATGATAAAATTTCTTATCTCTAATAAGATTGTATAGGACAACGTTGGAACAGACAGACTACACATGTTCTATGAAGTGGCATGTTGTCAAGAGGACATGTTTTCTTTGTCCAGCTGTCAACATAACGTCCTTGTCACACTTGTCAAGAGGTCCTCGGCCCCACCAATGTCTATTAAAAGGTTTCGCCAGATGGTCGCCATTGATGTTTGTTTTATAGAAGGTATTGTCAGCGATGCAGCGTAGGTGGCGTGTTTGGTCAATTGCAGCCTTTGCATTGTTTCCTTTTGTTGTAAAAAGGTATTTGAATACGGAAATGACTAATAATATTCAACATTTCATTTGATATATACAATAAAACTCCTCTAAAACGAACCTGAGATATAGCGAACCTTCTCATATAACGAACCTGAAATAATCCCCATTATTATTTTATAATACAGAAAACTATGGCTATAAAAAAAACGAACCACGTAGAAAAATAAATTCAATACGGTATTGTTGAATATATAGAAAAAAGGTTTAAAATCATTTTATATGTAGAAAAACAAGTGCAAAATGGTTGAAATAGCCTATATATTTGACGTAAATGTTGTTTAATATATAGAAAAAAGGTTTAAAATCGTTGAATATGTAGAAAAACAAGTTAAATATGGTTAAAATAGCCTATATATTTGACGAAAATGTTGTTGAATATATAGAAAAAAGGTTTAAAATCGCTGAATATGTAGAAAAACAAGTATAATATGGTTGAAAATGATTATATATTTGACAAAAATGTTGTTGAATATATAGAAAAAAATGTTTAAAATCGTTGTATATGTAGAAAAACGAGTTATATATTGGGGATGTAGAAATTGTTTAATTTTCAAAAGAATCATACGCGTCTATAATAGTTTCAAATACCTATATATATGACGAAAAGGTAAACTAAATGGACATGTGACAATTTCTGGGGACCTTCATGCGACCTTCCTTCAGCCCACGAGCTCCTATCGATGTAAATGAGGTGTCGCGGTAGGCAGATAATAAGCAATTTTGTAAATGTGACGGCATTATGTAACAGAAGCTATCTTCTTGCTAGATTAACTCTGCTGTAACGACAATATATTATCTTTGTTAATAGATCTGGTTAGCCGATTAGCAGTTTACACTTGGTATACGTAACAACTCATTTATTGTCCTTTAATCTTTTGCGCAAATGTATGCAATAACTATTCAATTATAATATCTATGACACAGACTCATTTATGAATGGTTTTAAGAATAGAAATACTCGATACATTAATTTTTATAGATATTTCTATGGTCTTCAAAGCTTATGCCTACATAGCTTCCTTCTCTTTAACTATTTTTACATAGAATTCTTATGGAGTTTCGGATTTAGGAGCAGAGAAAAAACAGCCAAATACAATATTAGAACGTTATGGTAGGAGGGTTGTTGGGAAGGTTTACCACTGATGATGAGCCAGGCACGTTCAATAATTTTCCATCTCAATATGGACAGCACGAAGTTGTAACTTTTCGGAAACGAACTGTATAGGGGTCACTGGTCAAATTTGAGAAGATGGTTCCTATATAGGAGATTGTTTTAAAGGTGAGGGCTTTTAAAAGGTAGTCGGTAATTTGACATGGTCGTTGAATAAGCATTTATTTCTATATTCGTGAAAAATCTGCCCAGAATAATCAATATACATTAAAATTTATTTTTCTTGCCTATTATAATATGAAAAATCAAAGTAGAAAACAATGTCAAAGCATAAACAGTCCATTAAATGAACACATACATAATTGATGAGATAACAGGAATATGGAATAATCAATAAGATGAATAAACTGGCAAATTGATTCACTAGCATGTTCATAAATATCCCAATAATTTCTTGAAAATAAAGATACTTCGTTCAGTAAATCTTTTTAGATGTTGTACAAAATTTGAAACATCGCGTAATAACGCCCTTGCAACCATAGAATAATTTTTAACGCCAAATGCTTTAATTTTTATTTGCTCCTGACGAGGACAAAATATTTTTGTCAAAACGTTGAGATAATAAAAAGATTTAATGGCCGAAGTATCTTTATTTTCAAGAACTATGAATGCCGGCCAGGCAGGCTCTATCTTTTGCGGTATTCCAATAATGTATTTGCAGTTAACAGACTCCTACATAGCAAGTGGAACGAATATATTTAACATATACGGGAATATAGGTGAGAGCAAGTATGTAAATATACCAATAATACACTAAATCATATCAGAACATCATATGATACTTATTAATATAACTAGCGGACGTACCCGGCTTCGCCCGGGTTTTACCCGAGTAAAGGTTTGTCTAACGAATCTCTCGATAAAGTGAACATTTTTTCCCGGTCCCTTGAAAAATACTCGATAAGTTGAATAAAATCAATATTAATTGGTTCCCTCGGTAATTGGAAGTTAAAGGAATAGTATCTTGCCTTGGAATTGTATCAGAATTCTTGTCTCAAATAAATTGCCGTGTCATCCTGAATTTTGTCTTTCCTAATTTTCTACATTACAAAATCATCGTATCATCATGATAATATTTAGAGCAGATTGTTGAATTATAACAGATAAATTAGAATATTTATCTTGATTATTTTAAAGCGAAAAGTTATTTCAAAAATTTTATTTGCTAGAAACCTTCCCAGTACTATACTAAATAACTTCCCAAAGTTTCATGGCGTTCCAATGAGTGGTTTGGTCAGGCATAAAGGACAGACACACACACACACATACATTCATTCATTTTTATATATATAGATAAAATTATGATACATTAGCGCGCCATCTGTTATCAAAATACGAAACTATTTTAGACGCGTATGATTCTTTTAAAAATAAAATAATTTCTACTGCCCTTACTGCAATGGAAAAATTAATAGGAGGGCCTGGCTCATCAGTGGAGAACCCTCCCAACGGTTTCGCCAGTTTAATCTACCATACCGCTGTTATATTGCATTTTTGGAACTTCTTTTATAGTTCTTTTTTCCATTGCAGTAAGGGCAGTAGAAATTGTTTTATTTTTAAAAGAATCCTACGCGTCTATAATATTTTCGTATTTTAATATAATAAAATATATAAAAATTCCATGAACGTCAATTCTTTATAATTATAAATTAGTAAACACATAAAAATCGCTAATAAGTTACTTCATACAAGGTTGTCCTAAAACTTCGTTAAAATGTGATTATGATATTTATATTTAAGTGCTTACGAACTTTTGAGACAACCTTGTAATTTTGAAACTTGGCCCACTTAAATCATTCTTGAATAAGAATTCTGTTATAAAATTACCAAGGTTACCAATATTACCAAGGTTGTCCCAAAAAAGGTTCGTAAACACTTTCAAACTATAAATCATAATATGTTTACGAACTTTTGGGACAACCTTGTAATTCTGAAACTTGGCCCATCTACTGATTACTCACCCTTGATATAGAAAACATCAGAGATTAAATCATTCTTGAATAAGAATTATGTTATAATTTTACTAAGGTTATTAATATTACCAAGGTTGTCCCAAAAGTTTGTAAACACTTTCAAACTATAAATCATAATATGTTTACGAACTTTTGGGACAACCTTGTAATTCTGAAACTTGGCCCACCTACTGATTACTCACCCTTGATATAGAAAACATCAGAGATTAAATCATTCTTGAATAAGAATTATGTTATAATTTTACTAAGGTTATTAATATTACCAAGGTTGTCCCAAAAGTTCGTAAACACTTTCAAACTATAAATCATAATATGTTTACGAACTTTTGGGACAACCTTGTAATTCTGAAACTTGGCCCACCTACTGATTACTCACCCTTGATATAGAAAACATCAGAGATTAAATCATTCTTGAATAAGAATTCTGTTATAAAATTACCAAGGTTACCAACATTACGATGGTTGTCCCAAAAGTTCGTAAACGCTTTCAAAATATAAATCATAGTATGTTTACGAACTTTTGGGACAACCTTATATTAAATTACATTTAAGTTCCAAATTCATGATTATCTCGTCTCTCTTTTCATTTATTATAATGTGGCCATGTTTGTATATATATAAGGGGGCTATGATATTGCGGTGGAGTGTGGTGGATTATTGTGTGGAGACGCTTAAAGTGTTCTCTGCGTGCTTTATCCGTGTCTGGTGATCTTCTCTCATACCTGTGTGACCCTGGTCCGATCCCTACCAACGCTATAATAAAGAATAAGTATTGTTTTGTCTTTATATAGCAAATCGTGAGTTAGTTTTTTTCTTCTTTTTTATTGTTGTTGTTGTACGCGTTGTACGCTTTTCTATGTGTTAGTTACTATTACGGTAGGCCCTAGTTTATTGAAACTTTGTGTGTTATCCCGTAAATAGTAACTTTGTCATTGGCTAGAATTAATTAGTTAAATAAATTTTATTTAAAAAATGTGTGTCTGATGCACACACACACAAAACATTTTTTTGATTTTCAAGCAGAAACAATGTAATATATTTTTATCTCAGTATATAGTAGATATTTAAAATATGTATATAAAATCGTATATATAAAAAATGTATTTAATATTAAGTTGTTAACGTGATACTCCTGTTTGAAGGACTGACAAGTCCAAAATCTTAAAAATAAAAGGTTGTAAAAGACACACACAAAAAAAAAACCTTTATTAAGACACACAGGTCTTACAGAGGATTCTCCTTGGGGTTACAAGACGGAGAAACCCATGAAAGTGGGAAATATACAAAGGGGACGAGTATGTGATGCAGGATTCGATCCAAGGTCGTAGCTGTGGAAAATCCATATCAATACTCCACCAATTCTCCTAGGATTGATTACCTGTAGAAGAAATATAAAGTCCGAAATCTCTCTTGTAAAAATATGTTGTTTTTTTTTCACATCTTAAGCGTATTTACGTAAGTTTGGCCTTAAATACCCATTTCTTGATTTCTCAGGAAGCCTCTGGCACCAAATTTTGGTCGTAGAGATACAGTCTGCACAACGCTGACAAGTGTCAACAGCCCGAAACGCGTTCGTGGTTGACTTTTCTTGATTTATCAAGAAAATGGGTTGGCCAAATATCAGGGAATAAGTTAAATCAACGTTTAGTTGATTTCTGTTACACTAGATGGCACTCTGCCATCTAAAAGTTCATGTGAACGTGGTCAGGATATACTTTTTTTAAATTTAAATATATTAGTGTGGAAGAAACTGTTTACCTTAAGTTAATAGCGATCGTTTATTGGTCCTTAGTCAAGATATCCCTGGATTATTATCCTACTTTTTAAGGGATTAATACACTGAGATTGTAATAAACATCCAATCAGAATATCTTCTAAACCTCACATCTAGGCCTTCTTCTTCTTCATTGTATTACTGCCTTAAAACCTCCAGCAATACTTTCATCCACTCCGAGTTTCAAACAAGATGTCCCAACATTCTGATTCTCCTCTTCCCAATATATAGTCACCAGTAGGTCTTATCTTCCCCTCTATCATTTCTATGCTATCCCCATTGCTGGGTAAGGCCTGTAGAAAGAGGAACTCTGGATCACTGCCACGGAGAAAGCCAAAATTCTGAAGTTTTGAACTTGAAAATGAGGCAAATAAATGATGATTCCCTTATTGCCTGGAGGAGGACTCTTCGTCAATGGGAGAGTCTCTTCGGTCTTGTATGGATTTATGTTTTAATAAAATAATTTCTTGTATAAATATTAAATCGATGCCAATCTGGGAGTATCAAGAGAGATTTGTTTTATGACGGTAAGGAAGTGTGAAGGAGGAATGTGTAGCATATTTAAAATAGAACCAAACGACGACCAATAATCAGTCTGTCATCTGCCCATCCTATATTTGGGTTGGCGCATAGTTTGCTGTTGCCACAGATCTTAGACGATCTTCCTTCTCTAGTCATTTATATCTTCTTCCTGCAAACTTATCCTTTGAATGAAGGTCATTTTATCCAATCCTGATTTGTAAGTAAAATAATATCTAACAGGATATTTTTTCTATCCTCTCCTATAACAAATCGATAAAATAACAAGAGTTATAGTTATAGAACTTGTATCTTATTGGAGATATTTTTGCATCGTGCTTTCTCCTGTTGAAGAACTTTCATATGCTCGAAAGTTCTAACGATCTTAATTGAATTTTTTAAGAAAAAATGATCCATCTGGAAGCTTAATGTTTTCACTTCAACACAGATTTATGTATACATATATATTTTGTTCTGAAAATAGAGCAATCCATACTTAAATCATTAGATAGTAAAAAGGCATATATTGAATTGAAAAAAAAAAGATTTATTTGCCAATATTTCGGTTGGCTGAACGCTAACCTTTATCGAGGCATTACATTTTTGTATACACAAACTCAGCGCCGCATAGTGTTATAATATCACAGTTGAAATCAACTGATATTAGGCGCTAAGTTTGTGTATACAAAAATGTAATGCCTCGATAAAAGTTGACGTTCAGCCAGCCGAAATATATGGCAAATTAATCTTTTATTCAATCCAATATATGCCTTTTTACTATCTAATATATATATAGATACAACTATAAAGAACTAATGTTTCTTTTACAAATAAAACAAGCTTTCTGCCGTCCTTACTGCGATAATAAATAGTGGGGAGGCTTGGATCCTCATTGGCGAACTCTCCCAGTGATTTCGTCAGTTCAAAGTTGACTAGATATCAATAAACGTTGTTCTTCTTCTTCTTTCTTATCTCCACTTAATCATATTAGGGTATCAAGATTGTAAAAGCTTGAGGCTTTTGATGGTGTCTGCCGTGGATGAGTCAATACAATTTAACAACCATCATGACTGGGTGAAGTAGAATGCGCCTGCCTTTGTCATTAAGAATGGGAGCACTACTCAGTGGCAGGCCGACTTAGCTCCAAAAGAAATGGCCGCCTCTGACATGAGGAACAGACGCCATGTGCAGCCGCTCCTAACAAGGAGTACAAACACTGCTCATCCTGTATCCCTGGATTAGGAGCCTTTACAGGGTACTATCAGCCGGGCCAGCTGAGCCCAGGTTTTTTAGTGAGCTTGTTACTGCTCCCCTCCTCCTTATTCATCCGGGCTTGGGACCGGCAAAGGCGGAGTTATAAAGATTGTTTAAAGGTTAATACTGTGAGGACAATATGGTTGTCACATACAGGACAAAACATTAAGATGGCCATCCTGTGTACCTAATGTAAAGTTGGAGTTACTGAAATACCATATTTACATACAAGAAATTGTTTATAAATATTGCCTACAGATGGCGTGTTAATACCTTATATTTACTAGACGAATATCCGTTCAACGAACTAGTACAAAACGACAGTCAGTTCGAAGCCGTTAATTATTAATTATTATATTATTATATAGCAACAAATATCTTTAAGAAACTGATAATTTATATTATGATTATTGTACATATTACCAGACACTTCTTTCTTTTGTATCGGGCAGTTGGCGTTTCTTGCGTTCCAGGGGCCTGGGTTATCCTTATTTCTCTCTTTTGTACACAGTTCTTTATCGTTTTTTTCCTCTTTCTCATTGTCAACATCATATGACTATTCTATTCACGTCCTAAAATTATTGTATATATATGTATAGACAAATGTAAAGGCATACATGTATGACAGTGCAAGTGTCCCTAGGGGGACATAGCGCTTTAAATTGAAATAAAATTTTGAAAAAATAATAATAATAATTAAAGTTTCAACACTAATAAAGTTACATTTTAAAGTATATGCGAAAATCTCTCCGAAGATAATCCTTAATTTGATAAATACAGCACCTTTTGACCTGAGTTAGTCTCATTCCTTTTTTGAAATTTCAAAGTTATTTTTAGACATATAAATGTTTTGTAGATTACCGTCTGAGGAACTTATGATCGAAAACTAACGTTAATTGAATAAACATTGGGAGGTCTCGGGACAGGTTTCCATGTTTATTAATTAACCCTAATCTAGCGTAAAGTGTTTACAAGGGTGACGAGATCAGGTTAGGTTGAGTTTAAATTAGGTTTAAGATAAGGATATAGTAGACATGGGAACCAGTCCTGAGACCTCCCGTATTAATATATAGGAGAGAGACCTTGATTTAAATGTATATATATATGTTATGAATTATTTTGTTTTGTTGTTGAAAAAGATAGAATTGGAGGTGCAGTCGTGAAAAAAAGATAGTTATTTACCCATCAAGTAGTTTTTTTTTTTAATTACTTGAATTAAATTATACATAAAATTATTTATCACAGTAATATAGAATTTATAAAATGAATTCTATAATCGTGAATTTAAAAAAAAAAATAGGTAGGTTCAACTATACATATTTACAACAAATATTCAAAAAGTTATCTTCTAAATCTATGGTCAAAAATGTAGAACAGTCAATGAATGAAAATAAAATACATGTTTTTTAAAAAATAAAATATTTGCATTATAGATTTATATAATATATATATAAATAAATTAACGGCTAATATCTATAAAGAATAATAATATAAATCTCAAATATATTTGTATATTTAGAAGAGAGCTATTCGTCGACAGTTTAACTACCGAAAAAAAACCTCAAAGATGTTCATCATTCAAAAAAAGTGCAAGTACGGAGTCAGCGGAGCGGTAAAAAACGGGGAGCGGCCGTTGACTGGAGATAGCGGCTAGCTGCCTGCCTGAGTCACTGCCCTCCCTCCTGCTGAGTGTTGCCAACCCACGGGCAACTTCTTCTTCAACGGAACTTACAGTAACTTCTGGATACCCTGATGGAATCTACAAGAAACTTGTTACTCAGGGGGTCTCAGAAAGTATTGTCATAACGACTGCATGTGTGGTTAGAATTGTCATTAGGTATCACATCCATGCAGTTCCATCCTCAATACGGAAGTTCTTTATTTTGGAACGTATTTTAACACTTTCGACCCGAGAGATGCGATTTCGCATCCTTGCCGATTTTGCATCAAGCCCGAAAGACGTGAAATCGTGTCCTTGCCGATTTTGCATCAAGCCCGAAGAACGTGAATTCGCGTCCTTGATTTTCAAAATTAAATATAAAATCCCTGGCAGCCGACATGAATTCACGTCCACCGGGATCTTGTCCCATACCTTCTTGTCTATCAATCAGTGGGTTGGGGGATGTCAGTTAACCCAATGTAAAACATCACGTGAGACCGCCGTTCCAGCAGCTCCTATTGCCTTCTATGCAATTGTGGAATCGTACGCCTCCAAAGTGTTAATTATAAGACAGCGTTCCACGATGTTTTCCTAAAGCTGAAGATGTATAAGGTCCCATATAATCAAATACAGGCTTGTAAATAAAGTTGTCTCTTTTATAAAGATAGCTAATCACGGCTATGAATAGCTCTATATAGAGTAATACCTGATTCCATAAAGCTACATTATTGATTCTTGTATTAAAGTAGGCCCCGCGGCCCGCCGTAAAAAATGTTGCGGCTCGCCATTTAACTTTATATTTCTTTTGTAACTTACATTTCTCGTCTGTATATTCAAAAACATAAAATATATTAAAATAATTATATTTTTATTTAAAATATATCCCACAATTTTAAAAATACATATTTGACTCCATAAAAAGGAAGAAAAAAGTTAGGAATAATGGTAATTAATAGAGAAATATTTTTTATTTAAAAAAAAGCAGCCGAAAAAATAATAAATAAAAACATTAAGCATCAAGGAAGTATTAAGTATTTTTTAAAATGCATTTTAAAGTTAAAATTTTGATATAGTTAAAGGTTTTTAGACCTTGTTTACGATTCCGTGCGGCCAGTGGAGTCATTTAGGTTGGCCAGGGATGTATTAAAGGCAAAGAGAGTAAAACTTCACACTTAATGTATTGGTTATCCAATTTTTAGTGTGCTAGTACTTCTTGTTAGGAACTTGAAATTTTTGAACAAATCTTAATCTATAGAAGAAGAACACACATGTCGGCGTTTTACCCTAAATCTTGTACGATCATCCTCTTATATAGAGAAGCTCTTCTCCCCGACCTGTTTCTTCATCTACGAGTAAACGTCATTAATACTTAAATGCATGCTTAAACAGATTTGGGGAAAGTTATAATCACAGATAACCCAATTATATTTGCATATAAGAACTTAAAGATATGACTAGATATCATATTATCCCAAAACATTAAATAACCGATCTCAAATTCAGGCGTTCCCCAAATCTACAGCTATAAAGTGATTGAATTCAAGAGAAATGCCATCTTTCGAAAGATGAAAGACTCGTATATTGAGAATAGGGAGATTATCGCGTTGTCTTAATTTATATCACTTTCTTCATCATTTTTTCTCATATTATCCTTCACATTAATTTCTTAATTCATGCCCAGAAGTTCAACACCTCATATGCGTGGCGGGTGGGAAAAGCAAAACAAGTAAGTAAGGGACTGCCCTGTAGGGTGAAGTACGGTGTCGTGAGCCCCGAGCCGCTACGGTAACCGTGAAGGCCTACAGTGAACTTTGAAATGTGGCTGACTAACAGGGAAACCACCATTCCATAGAGCATAAAAATCAGAAATTGACGATCCATTACGAACAAGGCACCTTTGTTGGCTGGTATTGTGAGTGCACGGACCGATCTGATCTGCTCCATGGACAAGACACCACCACCCCCCCCCCCACATTAATTTCTTACACAGTCTTCCAATTGATTTAATATTATTATATACATTTACTTTTTGTTGATTTTCTAAAAAGCGTGTATTATATACACTCATGGACAAAAGGAAGTTGGCGGGAGTCGGTGGAAAGGTTGTCTAAACCGTTGTTTTTCGACCGCTACGACCAGGGATCGAACCCCGCATTGGGCACTTTTTTCTAATTAAAAAAAAAAAATGCTCCAATGGCTCCCGATTCTTGCAAAAGTCCAAACCCATCAGCGAGTGTAAGTAACCAAATGGGGCTCTGGCACATTTGTAAGTGCAAAGTCGAACTGCTTTTCACATGTGTAGACATGTGGTATACTTACAGTAAAAGCAGTTGCTAACTACTCACCATAATTATCATAGCCTGTACCACTTGTACTAGCGATAATAATATAAAAAAGAAATATCCACGCGGCGCGCGTTTGTTTTTTGTTTTTTGTAAATATTTCTGGTGGGATCAAGTCGATATTTTTGTAAGCCCGTTGAAGAGCGAATAACGCTTGAAAGCTAGCGTTTTTAAATAAAAAAAAGATACTCATTGTGAGAATATAATTGTAATTATAATACTTTTTCACAATTTCATCATGAATAGAATGAAAAAGAAAGTTGTACCTTTTAGCGTGTATATAGGGAATCAGACAATAATGCTGAAATATATCTGAGAAATAGTGGCCTTTATTGAAGACACACGAAATAACCAAGTGTGAACAAAATTGACTCGGTTTTCTTCCGAAAAAAAAAAGAAAGAAAGAGAGAGAGAGAGAGAGAGGCGACATCAAGACTTTCCACTTCCTTAAGTTTTGTCCATGGGTGTATTTAACACCACTATCAGTACACATCTCTCTGAGCGTTGACGTGAGGAGGGACTTTTTCGGGAGAAGTGACCGACAAGAAGACCTTTAGATTCCACCAGCTCTGCAGAGAAATAAATAAACTTAATTATTTAATAAGTAATACAAAAGTGAAACTGTACTAGAATTAAGTGGATAGATTAAGCAAAAAACTCCTTTCGATTGTACAGCTAAAAGTTACAGATGGCTTGAGCCATCTGTCGGAATAATTAAATATCAACGATTAGTTGACATTTATCCCGACAGATGGCAAAATCCATCAGCGAATGGAAGAGGAAGTGGAAAGCCTCTAATGCTCCGGTCGACTATTTTTTTTTGCTGTTTTTTGTTTTTTCCTTTTTGTTTTAAGGAGATAGTGGCAATTTTGTTCACATTTGGTTATATTATGTGTCTTCAAAAAAGGTCACTGTATATCAAATATTGTTCTGAGTTATTGTCTGAATCCCGATATACATGCTAAAAGGTGCAACTTTCTTTTTTTTTCATGAGTGTGAATAAACTAGAGGTTAATGAGTCCTCTAAACCTCTACCTGGGGTAACAATATTTTATATTTATTTGTTTTGATTTTCTTGAATATATCCGTGAGTTCAGAGTGGGACTTCTGCAGTTTACAATGACGCTACTGTCTAACGTCATTCTTCTTCAGCATCCACCACAAGTCTTGGTCCTCGGATCTTCTTATCTGGCTGATTGTCTCCTAGGGCTTTTACCATATGTCTTGGGCACCAGTCAGTGACTCTATCAGTCCAACGGTTATACCTCATTCTGGCAATGTCTACAACCCATTTCGTTTTACTACCATATAATGAGGATGTTAGATTTCTTTTTATGTCTTACTAGACGAATGGCCCGGGCAACGCCCGGGTTTTACCCGAGTGAGAATATATTTTGAAAACATTTTAATCTTCATCTAGATCAGTGTCGGGCAACCTTTTTCGAGTTGCGGCGCACTAAGCTTAATTTCTTTTTTCGCGGCGCACCTGTGGTTCTCACTATAAATTTCCTCGTAGGTAATTAAAATACAACAATAAATACTAGTAAAAATTTAAACATATATATCACATTTTATTAATTTTCAATATTAAATTAACATAATCAATGCGAGCATTGCGATTGTTTTTGAGAGCATATCAAATCAATACGGGGATCTACTTGTGAAAGACAAACGCGCATCTCCTCATCTATCATTTGAAGTCTTTCGCGCTTCTTAGACTTCATTTCTGTGAGTGTTGAAAAACCTTGCTCACACAGGTAGGAACTTCCAAATGGCAACAATGATTCGATGGCCGCATTACTAAGTTTAGGAAATTTGGAGTTTAAGCACAACCAAAACTCAGATAGCTCCTTTTCAGTGAATAGTCTTTTGAAAACTAAATCGTTTTTTTAAATCAATTAAGTTTTCTTGCATTTCTTCTTCCAGATGTTGAATTTCACAGTGCATAAATGGGTTAACTACCCATTCCATCTTTTCAACGTCCAAGTAAGGAAAATATTTATCAAAAGAAGCGGATAGTAATGTCAAAGTTTCTTCGACTTCTTTTTTGATAATAGATTTTGATGGATTCTCTTGAACCATCGGAAAAGATGCAAAGTTTTCTTTGGCAATGTTTAAATTCCATAAACTGAGTTTTTCCTTAAACGCTTTCAACTTGGTGGAGATAGTGATAATGTTCTCCTGAGCACCTTGCAAATTTAAATTAAGGCTGTTTAATTTGTCTAAAATATCACCCAAAAATGAAACTCGTAACCACCAAACATCACTCATCATGAAAGGAAAATTAATCTCTTCGTTATCAATGAATGCCATTATTTCATTTTTCATTGAAATAAATCGATTTAAAACTTTGCCTTTCGACAACCATCTGACTTCAGTATGAAACAATATAATCAGAATCCATTGCTTCACAAAATGTTGAAAAAATTCTCGATCGAAGAGCATTTGATTTGATGTAATTGACTACTTTGACAACTTCATCTAGAGTTGTGACAAGGATGGGAGGAACCGACTTTGACACTAACATTTCTCTATGAATCATACAGTGAACAAATTTGATATTTGGATTTTTTTTATGACATGTGCTATCAATCCCTTTCTTGAACCTTTCATAGCTGGAGCTCCATCCGTACAGACGCTAACACAATTTTTCCATCTCAAGTTATACTTCATAACATTTTCATCAACTAATTCAAAAATGTCCGCACCAGTCGTTCTTTGTTTTAATTCTTTACAAAAAAAGTAGTTATTCACAATTTTTCCTGTATCGACGAACCTCAAAAATGCCAGCAATTGAGCTTTATTACTAATATCTGTGGTTTCATCAAGCTGTATAGCCCATTTTGTTGATGAATCATTAAAAGATTGTTTTATTTGCAACTCAATATCTTCTGACATATCTTCAATTCTTCTCGCAATAGTTTTTGATGATAGTGGAATTTTCGTAACCTTCTCCATAGCATCATTCGTTAACATACATCCAGCCACAATTTTTAAAGCAGGCAAGATAATTTCCTCTGCTTCCGCGTGAGCTTTCTTCTTTCGAGCGATGAGTTGAGCTATCATGTAACTAGCTGTTTGAGCTTCATCTGAGGTGGTCATAAATTTCTTGAATTTTTTTGATTGCTTTTGAAAACTTGATAGTATATTTTCAAAGTAGCTTATTGGATTGTTCATCTGCTCCCGATGATTTGTCTCAATATGTCGAAGTAGTTTACTTGGCACCATTGTTTCGTTGCTGAGGGTTTTTTGGCAAATTAAGCAAAACGGCAGTGATGGATCATTAACAGATGGTATAAATCCATATTTGAGATAATCTTCAACGTATTTCCTCTTATTTCCAGTTGATTTTACTATTTTCTTATCTTCTTTATTTTCGTTTTGATTTTGTTTATCACTGGCACCTTCTCTAATTAGAAATCTCTCCATCTAGTTTTGAGAGAATTTAGAAAACACACAAATATAATAATAAAATGTTTAAATAAAGTTACCTTGAGTTAAAAGTGAGTGAGAATTTCGTAACAAAAATATTTTTTTCCTTTTTTAACTAACAGATTTTACGGTGTACAAAACTTATTGTGTGAATGTGTGTGTGTTTTACAACATGCAAAAAAAAAATGAAGAATTACTACAGCAATACTTTGACGAAAACTCCGAATAAATTTTTTAAATAAATTTATAAATTTTTTGTTTTCTTTTTTTTAAGCTTTGTAGCTTTGAGTCT
The DNA here is from genome assembly GCA_030710605.1 of Cordylochernes scorpioides. Lineage (NCBI taxonomy): Eukaryota > Metazoa > Arthropoda > Arachnida > Pseudoscorpiones > Chernetidae > Cordylochernes > Cordylochernes scorpioides. The sequence continues at coordinate 78,325,053 of CP092870.1, forward strand.
CTTATTAATAAACAGCTGTGACAAAGATTGTAAATGACGGTTAAGTTTGGACATATTATTTTAAAAATTAGGTATTTTCCCGCAGTATGTATTCAACTTTATTAAATAAAGTTGTTTTCGCGGATTGTTTTTTTTTAACTTATGATTTTAAATAGGTACGTACCTATTTGCATTTTTATTTTTTAATAATGGCACGTGCCAGTTATGTACGTCAAGATTATGTACATACGTTATATGAAATATAAAATTATGCAAACTGTTGTAATTATAATACCAAAATAAGTTTTATATAAAATGAAATTTGCTTTTTTTAAATTTCATTTTTTATATGAAAATTTTTGAAAAAAATTATTAAAATTGAATAAAAATTATAAAAAATATTTTTTGAAACATTATTTTTAAATTTAACCAAAAGTTCTAAATACCTACAAAAATGTTCGCGGCACACCTAGAATTCTTCGCGGCACACCAGTGTGCCACGGCACACCGGTTGCCCGACACGGATCTAGATCTTCATCTTGTCTACACCTTGTATACATCTTGCTTCCTAGGGTTGCCTAGAGTGGCCGATATAGACAGGGTGGTCTGTATAGACAGGTGGATGTATCACACAGCTGATAACAGGGTTGCCTAGAGTGGCCGCTATAGACAGGGTGGTCTGTATAGACAGGTGGATGTATCACACAGCTGATAACAGGGTTGTCTAAAGTGGTCGCTATAGACAGGGCGGTCTGTATAGACAGGTGTATGTATCACACTGCTGATAACAGGGTTGCCTAAAGTGACCGCTATAGACAGGGTGGTCTGTATAGACAGGTGAATGTAACACACTGATGATAACAGGGTTGCCTAAAGTGACCGCTATAGACAGGGTGGTCTGTATGGACAGGTGGATGTATCACACAGCTGATAACAGGGTTGTCTAGAGTGGCCGCTATAGACAGGTGTATGTATCACACAGCTGATAACAGGGTTATCTAGAATGGCCGCTATATACAGGGTGGTCTGTATATACAGGTGGATGTATCACACAGCTGATAACAGGGTTGTCTAGAGTGGTCGCTATTGACAGGGTGGTCTGAATAGACAGGTGGATGTAACACACTGCTGATAACAGGGTTGTCTAGAGTGGCCGCTATAGACAGGGACCGCTATAGGGACCTATACAGTGACCGCTATAGACAGGGTGGTCTGTATAGACAGGTGGATGTATCACACAGCTGATAACAGGGTTGTCTAGAGTGGTCGCTATAGACAGGATGGTTTGTATAGACAGGTGTATTTATCACACTGCTGATAACAGGGTTGCCTAAGGTGACCGCTATAGACAGGGTGGTCTGTATAGACAGATGGAAAAATTTGGCTTGTCAAAGACAAAGCCGGGAACGATATAGGCTAACAAGCCCTTGCGTCCCCTGTACTCTGCTTCTAGATTTACAAAATTTGTTTATTTTTATTAAAATCAGCGGGAAAAGAAAACCCTCAGATCAAGCCCCGCAAAGAGACACCGAAGTGCATATAAGGTTTGCCCCAGAGACGGTTTTTTTTTATTATTTTCAAATATGATACAATGAATAATATATTTAATATTTACACACAAAAGAAGCTATATGTGGTTTTAAAGAAAAAAGAAAAAAGAGAGCAGAAAAAAAAAAAGGAAAAGAGAAGAAAGAAAAAAAAAACAACAAGAACAAAGAAAGACAAAATAAATGAATATATATAAGAAAAAACAAGAGAGAAGGAATTTTAATTATTAGTATAATTATATACACTCTTAAAATATTTAACAAAATCTATATACATATCTATAATCATAATAATAAAAAAAAAAAAAAAAAAAAAAAAAAAAAATTATTTATAAAATTTAATAATAACAAAAAAAAAAAAAAAAAAAAAAAATTTAATAATAATAATAATAATAAAAAAAAAAAAAATTATAATAATAATAATAATAATAAAAAATAATAATAACAAAAAAAAAAAAAAACAATAATAATAACAATAATAATAATAATAATAAATTTTTCAAAGGATAAATATAAAAGATTAGATATATAAACAAAAAAGATCAAAAGTTATAAGAGATAATTATTCCCTCTTTCTACTCCTAAATTAAACATTTATATAATTTAAACATTACTGATTAAATATTTTTTATTGAATCATAGATTTCTTGGCAAAACAACTCCAACTCCAATTTATAGGTATGAATTATATGGGGAAGATTAGGATGCAGAGTTTTAAGAAAATTGGGGCGTCTATTATTAAAGTATGTGCAAGAAAATAATAAATGGGCATGGTCTGGTAATGATAGTGAACATAGACAGGGGGAGGGAATTTTAATTTTAAACCTATTATAATATGAAGGAAAGGGACCATGACCTGTAAGGAAGTAATTTAAGTAACCATTACCCAAAATTCTTCTATTATTTACAAATCTCAACCATTTATATAAATGCCTACCATTAACTGATTTATCCCAAAGGTCCTGCCATAAACCAAGAATTTCCCTTTTATAAAGATTTTTCATATAGGATTTGGGTATTGGAATGGGTTGGTACGGGGCTGGATATTGATATGCTTCTTTGGCCAACTTATCAGCTTGTTCATTACCTATTGTACCTATATGGGATTTAACCCAATAAAACCTAATTAATTTATTTTTTTGCCTAATGATATTAATTAATAATTTGGTTCTCATTATTGTCCAAGTCTTAGATAATGGGCTATTAAGGGCTAAGAGAGATGATAAGCTATCGGAAGCAATATGTACGGATTTAAATTTATTGTTATCTTCGAACCATTCTAAAGCTTTAAATATTGCAAGATTTTCTGCCTGAAAAACACTATTATAATAGAATAATATATAGGATCCTTCACAGATAAAAATATTATCATAAGTTGCACACCACCCCGCACCAACACCATTTTCTGATTTGGAGCCGTCCGTATATATTATCAGATCATTAGTATTTGGAAGTTCCTTTGTGAAATTAATAGTTTCACAGTCAGCAGGATCACAAAAATAGTTTAGGGAGGGAATATCTATGACATTGCTGTTAGGTCCAATTTTTAGAATATTTATTGGTCTATTGAGACAGGTTACCCTGGACTCAAAATTTAAAACCAATTCTATCGGTATCAATCCCGAAAGAAATAATGCTGCATCAGTGCTTAAGGTATTGTATCCCCTACATATGGCCAAAGCAAAAGGTCTCTGAGTAGATCTTAAAATTTTGATTAAAGATTTATTATTATCCCCATACCCCCACCAAACCTTTGCACCATAAACAATAGCCCTTTCAAAGCCTGCTAGATAGATTCTTTTGATAACAGCTGGGGATAAACCCCAATTTAATGTTGATATTTTTCTTATTTCCCTACCCCTTTTACCCATCTTATTCTTAACATACTTAACATGATCTATCCAATTTAAAAACCTATTAACCACAATACCCAAAATTTTTACATTATTTCTAAATTTTATACAGCTATTGTTAATCTTAATTACAGGATTTCGTACCCCACCTTTTCCCAAACCCTTATTTAAACCTGGAGGGGCTATATATAAAGCCGAACATTTGTCTACTGAAATGCCCAACCTATTTTTTTTAAGCCATATTGAAATAAGATCAAGACTATTATTACAAATTTTTTCCAATTTAAACCTACTGTTTTCACAGCAGACTAATAACAAATCATCAGCATAAGCAAATAGCTTTGTATCTAAGTCCTTTAAAATATAAAAAATAGAATCCAATAAAACTAGCCACAACAAAGGACCACTATTACTGCCTTGAGGGCAACCTTTATTTATTGATAAGGGCTCAGCTATACTCTTAGGGGAGATTTCTGAGTATGTTTTCCTATTGCTTAAAAAACTCAAATAAAAATTTAAAATATAAGAAGGAATATTCATATTTTTTGCAGCTTGTAATATAAGATCATAAGAGGCATTATCAAATGCCCCTTCTATATCTAATGAAACTATTATAGACAGGTGTCTGTATAGACAGGTGGATGTAACACACTGCTGATAACAGGGTTGTCTAGAGTGGCCGCTATAGACAGGGACCGCTATAGGGACCTATACAGTGCCCGCTATAGTCAGGGTGGTCTGTATAGACAGGTGGATGTAACACACTGCTGATAACAGGGTTGTCTAGAGGGGGGCAGGGAGGACACGTGTTCGCCGGCAGCCAATGGGCGCGCATTCTATCCGTGAGCTTCAGACAGAATAAGGCAATTATATAAGTAGATTGTATATATAATCTCTTTAAAGTACAATCTGTGTGTTGTTGGCTTTTGAAAGGATGTCTTTTTCTCTTGATACTGTAAATATGTTCGGAAGTGAATATGTTAATTATAAGTCGGTAATACTATCGGTCATGTGGTAGAAACAGCTGGTAGAAATATCGGGAAGAGGGTGATTAGGGACGATCTGAGCGACCAAATTGGGATTTAAGGATCAATTGTGGATCTTCAAACAATGGTCCATTTCCTCCTCCCCACAATTATGTCCAGTCCATTATAGGTCGGGAGGTCATGGTCTTCCACAGGGGCGAATCTCCCATTACTACATGTGGGGAGGTGACCCGTGGGGCTCTACATCCTGGCTCTGTAACATGGCTCTACATCCTGGCTCTATAACTCACGCCTATAACATGGCTCTACATCCTGGCTCTATAACTCACGCCTATAACATGGCTCTACATCCTGGCTCTATAACTCACGCCTATAACTTTGCCCGACATCCTAGCACTACATCCTGGCTCTATAACTCACGCCTATAACTTGGCCCTACATACTGGCTCTATAATATGGCTCTATAACTTGGCCCTACTACCTATCTCTACATCCTGGCTCTATAACTCACGCCTATAACTTGGCCCTACATACTGGCTCTATAATATGGCTCTATAACTTGGCCCTACTACCTATCTCTACATCCTGGCTCTATAACTCACCCCTATAACTTGGCCCTACATCCTGGCTCTATAACTCACGCCTTTAATTTGACCTTACATCTTGGCTCTATAACTCACCCCTATAACTTGGCCCTACATACTGGCTCTATAACTCACGCCTTTAATTTGACCTTACATCTTGGCTCTATAACTCACCCCTATAACTTGGCCCTACATACTGGCTCTATAACTCACGCCTTTAATTTGACCTTACATCTTGGCTCTATATCCTGGCTCTATAACTCACGCCTATAACTTTGCCCGACATCCTAGCACTACATCCTGGCTCTATAACTCACGCCTATAACATGGCCCTACATACTGGCTCTATAATATGGCTCTATAACTTGGCCCTACCACCTATCTCTACATCCTGGCTCTATAACTCACCCCTATAACTTGGCCCTACATCCTGGCTCTATAACTCACGCCTTTAATTTGGCCTTACATCTTGGCCCTACATCCTGGCTCTATAACTCACCCCTATAACTTGGCCCTACATCCTGGCTCTATAACTCACGCCTATAACTTGGCCCTACATACTGGCTCTATAATATGGCTCTATAACTTGGCCCTACCACCTATCTCTACATCCTGGCTCTATAACTCACCCCTATAACTTGGTCCTACATCCTGGCTCTATAACTCACGCCTTTAATTTGGCCTTACATCTTGGCCCTACATCCTGGCTCTATAACTCATGCCTCTATCTTGGCTACTTCTTGATCGCGCAACTAAAGGTTGCTAATGGCTTACGCCATCTGTCGGAATAAATATATACTAATCGTTGATTTTCGATTTTTCCAGAACTGACCGAGAATACCCTTTATTGATTAATCAAGAAAAACTAACCAAGTTTAGTTGTTAAAGAACAGGTATTTGGCTAATTCTGGAATAATTTAAAATCAACGATTGATTGATATTAATTCCGACAGATGGCGCAAGCCATTAGAACCTTTTAGTGTATACACTCATGGACAAAGTATGTACAAGAAACTTAACCCTGGAAGCTTAATTTATTTCATAATAAAGAAGTTGTACCTATTAATATGTATATCGGGATTCAGACAATAACTCTGAAATATATTTGATACACAGTGACCTTAATTGAAGACACAAGAGATAACCAGTTTTAACAAATTTGCCTCTCTCTCTCAAAGACCTTCCACTCCTGAAGTTTTGTCCATGAGTGTATATTATTTCGTGAAATGTGACATGAGGATTAAGTTTTTTTTTTTGGCTTAACTCTAGTACACGTGGTACAGGCCATGATAATCATGGCGGGTAGAATTAGGCGACTGTTTTTACTGTAAATGCACCACATGCCTACACATGTGAAAAGCAGTTCGACTTTGCACTTACAAATGTGCCAGAGCTGCGTTTGGTTACTTGCACTCGCTGGTGATGTTGGACTTTTGCAAGAATCGGGGGCCATTGGATCTTTTTTTTTTTTTTCAATCAGAAAAAATTACACAATGCGGGAATCGAACCCGGGTCGTAGCGGTCGAAAACCAACCGTTTAGATCATCCTTCCACCGACCCCCGAGAATTAAGTGACAGATAACAATAAAATAAACTCCATCTTCATATAACTGCATATTGATTTATTCAAATATTAATGTAAAAAGGAAGGGTTAGCTCGAAATTTTGTTCAATATCAGTAAAATCGGCATAAAACATCTTCATAATGTGTGTTTATGTGTAGAGAATCTTCCTGAAGTTTGTCGGTATATTCTAGATTTACGCCGTGTAAGTGTTTTACCTAATTTTGATATAGAATCATTTGGTCAACACTAAATAGAACCTTCAACAGATTACTTATATAAACATTCTGTATAGAAACAATCGTCCGTGAGATTTTTGATGAAAAATTCGAAACTATCATAGACGCTTATGATTATTTTTTAAATAAAACAATTTCTACCGCCTTTACTGCAATGGAAAAATTAATGGGAGGGCCTGGATCCATCAGTGGTGAACCCTCCCATCGTTTTCGCCAGTTTAATCTACCATACCGCTGTTATATTGCATTTTTCGATCTTCCTTTTATAATGATACTGATCCTAGACTCTTGGAATGGGTATTTTAGATAAACTATGGACATAAGCTTTTAGGGGACAGCAGAATTACATACTATTTATAAATATATAATATGCTTCAAGCAATCGCTCTTCCGAAAATATAAATTTGTGTCTTTTATCAGAACAATTATATTATGATGCATTGAATTTGTTATATAATAAAAAGGAAAGAATCGGTCGGTATCAAGTTACAAAAATAGATTATAGTAATGATGGTGATGATAATGATGAGCAGAGTGGATGAATCAATTGGCCTGTTTCTTGCTGGAGCCGAAGTGGAACCAGCCCCACGACTGTTTCTTCTTGGCGGGCAGAGAGGCTGTGATGGCCAATCCAGATATAGAATCAATGTAGAATATAAGGCTGATGACAGGAATATGCAAAACGAGAAAATATCCTCTATTAAAAAAGCTTAATTCTGCATCTTTTGAATTCGTATGGGCAACCAGCATAATTTCGTCATTTAATAAATTGTGGGTCTCAACTTTTTTAAATTACAAAAACTTTTTAAAGACTGATTACACACTCTTTAATCAGGCTTCTTGCATATAAGCATTAACTCCCCTACCCTCAGAAAAATAACTATGAGCCGTCACACACACAGATTCTACCTAAGGATTTCAAGACTAAATAAGGGAAGTAGAACGCAAATAATTGTGGAAAAGTATCCATTGTTTTATTATAAAAGTATTAATATATTTATATATTATATAATCTAAAAACTCAAATGTTTCTATATTTAAAAATATATATATATTATTTTTATTCATTGATATTTCTACTTTTGGTTATCATCGTTTTTCGAATGATTTTCAGTTTTGTTGTAAATATGTGTAGTTAACATATCTATCTTTTTGAATCACTAATATAGGATTAACTTTATAAATTCTATATAATGTGAAAATAACTAATGTGTAATATTTCCCTCAAGTAATTGAAAATAAAAACTGCTTGATGTTAAATAATTATATTTTACTTATTACGACTGCACCACCAATCCTTTATCTTATCGATCCTTTGTCTTATCAACCCTTTCTCTAACAACAAACAAATTATTCATAACAATTATATACTTTGTTATACCCACTATTGTTGCCTCTCTGGTAGAGTTTGACATTTTAATGTGTATATGTACACCCTCTCTCTTTAAAACTTCTTTCACACTCTCATGGGGGTACTATGGTATTCTAAACATTTTAATTTGTAATACAATATAATGCTGCTTATGATTGCAAAACGACATTTGAAAATTATCCCGCATGTGTTTCTTTTGAACGAAAAATCTAAATTTATTTTAAGGAGAAATAACTATTATTTCTAACCTTATGGATGAGGTATAATAGGATGAATTGTGAAGAGTAATATATCTATATAATATTTATGAACGAGAAAATATGTCCAGGGTATCCTAGTGGACATGGCGTCTGCCCGGTAAGCGGAACACTGTGGGTTCGATTCCCATCCCTGGACACTTTATTTTTCCGTTTAACATTGCTCTTCACAATTCATCCTTCCATACTTTATCCCTAAGGTTAGAAATAATCGTTATTTCTCCTTAAAATAAATTTTGATTTTTCGTTCAAAAGAAACACATGCGGGATAATTCTCAAATGTCATTTTAATTTGTGTTGCAATAAATAAATTGCCATTATGAAGTATGTCTTCTCTAATTTTATACGTGACAATAAAATATTGGTTATAGAATGTAGTAATTATACAGTATTATGCTGAAAGAATAAAATTTTCATTACTAATAATAAACACGGCCTAATCAATTTTTATATGTACGTTTATATAAGTTAAACTTAAGTTTCTAAAGGCCATTTGTCTTACACAGACACCCCCCCGTCCCAGAGTCTAGAAGATAGATAAATCAAACAATATTAGTATGTAATCGACGCTACTTTGGAATAAAATGTATGTATTCTTCTATAGATTGTTTTTCATCCTGATATAGAGTAGAATGAATGATACACTAATTGAAATAGAAAATTTATTATTCAAAAGGAACTGATGAATCAACATGAAATTAGTAGGCTTATTTGAAACCAATTTCAAGCATATTGTAATTTCCTTTATATATGTTTAGATATATAAAGATAGATTTTTCTTTTTTCACTATTTCTCCTGTTTTTCTTTTTCATTGGGCGCCAGTATCCTTAGCGGGACATCGCGCTTTGTTGTTATAGTTGATTAAGCTTCGATAAAGCATGAAACATAAAATTTGACATGAATGTGTATGTGATATCTTGGGACCTCTGGGACCAGTGTTACCTGATGCTAGACGAACCTCGATGTCAACTCTACCGTGCAGTCGTGGTGGAAGGCGACACAGCTGGGCCAAAGGTGAAATAAACAAACAGAGATTCCACTAAAAGCGTCTGACGTCAAGAAGGAATGGGATGAGGAGAGAGGGAGATCTTTAGAGCAAGTGTTACCTTGTTGAGAGCCAAGCGTATACTGACAATTCTTGCTTCTCGATTTAACACCACGACCTGTCTTCTTTCCCATTGGTCGAAAGGTGTCACATGGCCTTTTTCTATTGGTTGACCTATTTAGGTGATTCTTTCTAATTGGTCCTTACTGAGGTCTTTTGTCGGAAGATATATCCGGTCTTGGCCAGGAAGTACTGGGCGTTACTCTTAGCTTTTATGGTTTCCGCGATCGTAAAATTGACTGTAGATTTATTACTAGTGGTGCTGGCTTTAAGCCTCTTTGTTAGGCCTTACTTCTACTATCCTCTAAGCCTGATTAGTTTTAACCTTAATCTTCTCCTGTTAGTCTCCATTCCTTCTATCTGTACAGTTGCTATACTTTATTAGATTCTTACGCGGTACAGATTGATGTTAGTTGAGGCTTTCTATGTGCAGTACATAAGAAGTTATATACAGTCATGGGGTGGAACATGTGGTAGTAGATATCTAGACTATTTACAACAATTCCATGGTCTTAAATCATCACAGATGGCCCCGGATGTGAGAGGGTTCATATGGAGGGATTTAAGAGAGCGGAATAGGAAGACTGTTATTAAGGAAGTAATTTTTTTAGAAATTAATTAAAGTGAGTTGGTATATAACATAGGGTTGATTTCTGTATATCCATAAGAGATAATAAAGCATAAACAACTAATATTAAACATACAAGTAAAAATAAAAATATGAATAAAATATTTAATAGAGAACATATAATGATTATAGGTGAAAATAAAAACGATTGGATGGGAAAATCATGATTTCTTCGTGATGGGCGTTAGAAAGGGTTGAGGGGTTAGTTATTACTTGGTTGGGGCAATGTCACTTTGACTCAAGTCCCAAACCATTTAATGTGCACGGCGCGGAGAACCTAGGCCATGTTTCACATGTAAATTTAAGGACCGAATAAAGTTACAGTACCACAATCGAAAAGTAAGATAAGGGGGATTGTTATGGGTTTGATGTATTAGTCGTTAAGACGTACGCATGCAGGATAAATGAGGGCGAAGATCAGTGACCAGAAATCAAAGTTTTAATTAGAGTCGTCAGGGGCTTAGCGAGAAAAAGAGTAAAATAAAAAAAAAAAAAAAAAGATGTGCCAGCGTGTGGCATGAGAGTGCCCTGGAATATATTTAAAAAAAAATACAATTTGCACGTATCCAAGCCAGAAGTAGGGATAGGTAAATCTGGGGGACGGTGTGTCAAGATTGTTAATTACGAAATCAAAGTAGGTCAAGTCTAGCCTGCGAAGGAGTTAAAAGTTCCTGCGGAAAAGGGTTAGTATTTATTAAGAAGTAATCTTTAAAGTGGTTGATTAAGAGGTTATTGAAGATTGCCCTGTTTTTAGATCATGATTTTTAGTTTGATGATAAAATAATATATCATTGAGATATGAAATTGCGAAATTACGGCTTTGCATATAGCGTTAAAGGATTTGAAAAATCGAAAATAGAATTGCGAAGTTAAATGCAAAGTAGTCTTTAAAAAAAAAGTAAAAATAGTGATGATATGATACAAAGATTAACACACTACAGCAGTATATAAGGGGTAATAGAAAGTGAAAATATTAAATGAAAATTAAAAATGAGCAGTAATATACTCGATAGCATTGACATGGTAGCGGAAGATGAAACAATGTAAATAACATCTAATTTATAAAGTGAGAGAAAATATAAAATGATAAATGCAAATTAGTGATATATAAACATGAAATATAAACTTGAGATTATTAGATATGAAAGATAAAATATAAAGTTGATTATAGAATAGAGTCATAAAGCAAAAGTAAATGTTTGGTAAAGAAAAATAAAATAAAACGACAATAATCTAAACTGATTGGTTGACGGAAATAAAAAAAACAATTATAAGAGCTATATAATGATTATATAAAGAATATTAAAAATGAAAAAAAAATGTTAATCGAGAAAGAAGAGCAAGTAAGATTATACATAGAAATTATATATCGTGAAAGAATGGAAAGTTGTAGGCCAAAGGTAATGTATGTTCCTGTTTTTTAGGATGGGTGGAGAGAGCTTTAAATTGTCCTCGATTGATATCTTTGGTCTTGTTGGCCTAAGTTTTTCTAACTTATCGAATTTGTTTTATGTTTGACGTGACTCGTGGGTCACATTGTTTCTAACTGTGAAACTAACTGAGTCCTAATGTTGTCGATTTTTTGTTCCCTGCGCCACGTTTAGGTGAAAACGTGATTCTTCCTAAAGCGGTATTTATTCTGTGTGTGCAGGAGAAACACGGCGATCTATCCTAACCGATAAAGGGTTGTTGTTGTTGTTGTTGTTTTTTTTTAAACATGTGTGGGTGTGTGTGATTTTTAGGTAAAATGTTGTCCTTGGATCTGAGTGTCGATGTTAAGTGGACAAGTTAATCGAGGGCGAGAGAATGTTAGTGAACAGATTTGTTAGTAAATGTAAAATAACGTGTTAAGCAAGTTATTAGTAGCTAAACGGGATATCGGAGTAGAATAATGGGTTAGGGATTAGAACGATATATAGTGAAAGGCACGCACTAATATTTGATGTCATAGCTGGTGAACGTTCATTAGAGAACACGGGGTGGCGACGGACCGTAACAAGATGTCGGCTATTTGTTTGTCCATCTCCCTTCGAATTTATTATTAGCTAGTTCCGGCGGTGGCGGGAATATTTATTTGGGTCAGAGGCCCTTTGTGGGGGCAGCTTGCTTGGTGGTTGTCTCCCACCTTTGTAAACGCGGTTTTCTGATGGCCATGAATTAGTGACATTGGGTATGTTAATTCGGAATACGCTCGGAGAATTTATTTCTATAATTGTAAACACAAAAGCGTTTGATTTGTCACATTTGGTGATAAGCGTTATGGGATTGATATAGGGAGATACAGAAGTTGTAATTATTCCGTGTGTTCAAGCATTTGTTAGATTTGTGTTTGTATTTCGAAAATTCGGTTATTGTATCTGTTGATATTAAATCGAATGGTTTTTGGCGGACTTAGTAAAAATGTTATTCAATGATATCGGGTTAGAATTGAATGAAATTGCGACTATCTACGTGGACAATGTGAGGTTAAATGTGTCACAGGCGTGATGAAGGCGTCTCTGGCCTGAGAAGTGAAAGAGTTTTGTGGCGTAGCTCTGTGACACGAAGCGAAAAAATTGTAAATGAAAAGGTGTCACGTGAAGTCTTTGTTTTGTACAAAATCTAACCTGTTTTACTAAGAATAACAAATTTACTAAAGTCATGGGTGCTGGTTGTACGAACATATCGATAATTTTTATATTGTTAGTGGATATGACACGTTTAATGTGCTCTTTTTTTTTTTTGTGTGTGCTTATTGTGGGGCGACGTTATGAGGCTTGTGTGGCTCGAGATTGGAGTTGGATGTTAAGTCGCGCACTAAAAATTTGTTGCCAATTGGAAAAAGTTATGTGAGAGGGTGTTGTATATTTTGTTGAGAGTGATTTGTCGATATTTAAATATGCATGTAAAGGGAAGGAGTGTAGTTATGTGGGAATTTAACGATTGGAATAGTTTTGGAAGGCTGCGACTTAGGTTATTTCTGTCTAAGGCTATGAAAGAAAAAAACATAGGGGCGTTGAAAATGGGATTAGAAACATTATAATAAAACCAAATAAGAGTGTTGGAGTTCACCACGTGTGAGCAACCCGTTCCAGGAGGGGAAAATTTAGTAAATGGGACAGTTGTATTAACCTGTCCATGGGACACGTGTTGCTTGCACGAGGTGAATTGGTACAAGGTAGTTGGTAGAGGTACATTATCCTGATACAGGAGTAGCTGAGAACAGTTTATAATTAGTAGAAATCTTTTTATGGAATTAAGGAATTAAATGCCAAAAGGCAATGGTGTATCGATTATATGGAATTTTAGATTCTGCGTTATGTTACTTATTTTTAAGATCAAAAAGATATAATCTATGATGAAAATATTGTTAGCTATGGCATTAATAGTTAAGTTAAATGGATGGACAGGTATTTTTCTTTTACAAACTGATTTCTATTATTTTAAAAGTATTCTGCCTAATTATAGCGATAGATGCTACTGTATCAAGTAGTAAAGGTAGGTTTACATTATTGGACAGTTCAGCTCGAACGAGCAATAGTTCAACAAAAATTATAGAAGGAGGAACCTACTGTCGTGTTGTCTTGTATGTCGGGACAGTCCTGGTTTGGTGCCATAGTTGGAGGATCTTTGGGACAGTCAGAGTTCATTGTTTGCGCTGGGCTCGTGGTTTAGAGATGGTCGGGGGAGCAGGTAACATACGCTCGCGTGTTGGTAACTCGGAGGGGCGCTTGCAGGAGATTTGGTGGCTTTCTCAGTCTTGTAGAGTATTGTAGTCGGGCTCGATCTGCTTGGGCGTCGTAGTTGGTGAAGAAGCTCTGCGCCTCGTACGAACCATCGTAGCGATTCCACCTCTCGCGATGTCCGGTCACGGCAGAAAGCTGAGGTAGCGTCGTCGTCAACCTCCCCAGGACATCTGACACCGGCGGCGGGGGCGTTGCGTCCTCGTGGCTGGGGGGAACTTCCTGCGTCCTACCGAGGGTGGTTTCTTTCTTCGGAATAGTGGTGTTTTCGCCACTTTCTTAGTCGGGATCGGTCTTCATTGGCTCCTTTGAATCCTCCTCTCTTCCCTGTTCCATCTTTCTGTACAGACAGTGGTCTATTTGCTTACTTGTACCTTGGCGTCCACTATCCTGTCGACTCTTCGGGCGGGGGAGTCTGTGATATCTTGGGACCTCTGGGACCAGTGTTACCTGATGCTAGACGAACCTCGATGTCAACTCTACCGTGCAGTCGTGGTGGAAGGCGACACAGCTGGGCCAAAGGTGAAATAAACAAACAGAGATTCCACTAAAAGCGTCTGACGTCAAGAAGGAATGGGATGAGGAGAGAGGGAGATCTTTAGAGCAAGTGTTACCTTGTTGAGAGCCAAGCGTATACTGACAATTCTTGCTTCTCGATTTAACACCACGACCTGTCTTCTTTCCCATTGGTCGAAAGGTGTCACATGGCCTTTTTCTATTGGTTGACCTATTTAGGTGATTCTTTCTAATTGGTCCTTACTGAGGTCTTTTGTCGGAAGATATATCCGGTCTTGGCCAGGAAGTACTGGGCGTTACTCTTAGCTTTTATGGTTTCCGCGATCGTAAAATTGACTGTAGATTTATTACTAGTGGTGCTGGCTTTAAGCCTCTTTGTTAGGCCTTACTTCTACTATCCTCTAAGCCTGATTAGTTTCAACCTTAATTTTCTCCTGTTAGTCTCCATTCCTTCTATCTGTACAGTTGCTATACTTTATTAGATTCTTACGCGGTACAGATTGATGTTAGTTGAGGCTTTCTATGTGCAGTACATAAGAAGTTATATACAGTCATGGGGTGGAACATGTGGTAGTAGATATCTAGACTATTTACAACAATTCCATGGTCTTAAATCATCACATGTACATACTATTGCCTGTACTAAACGATTTTTATAAAATAAAATTATGAAATATCAACTCACTTTCTAGACGCTTTGAATTCAAAGTGTATTCATTCATTACAAGCCACAAGAAAATCATTTTACCCAAATTCCATGTTTTTTTTTTTCAATCCTCTTCTGTGTACAACACTTTCTATTCTCATTAGTGTCTTCACCGAAACACCGATAGAAATATTTTCCAATCTGGAAAAGTCTTATCTCGCTAGAGATTATAAATGCTTACCAGGTAACTTCTATAATAAATATTTCCAATTAAATTTAAGTAATTCACACAAGGTTTCAGACGAGATAAAAGAATCAGACGAAAGTTTAACAAATCTTCTGGCAGCAGGATAGAGATGCAGACAATTGTTTACAGAAGTGTTTAGTCAACAAGAAGGGTTCAACAGCACGCCTGACTTTGGAGATTCTTTTGTGATGTATAATTACTGCCTTTCTTTATATTATATGGCATTTATCCTTAATTATTTGCTTTTAAAATTCCATAGCTCTTTCTCCTGCGAATTGACTATTTTCGTTATATATATGTTTTTCTATATATTCTAAATAAGTAGAAAGTATAATTCGCACACAAAGAATAAATGGAATAGAAAATATAACAGTGAAGGTCCATTGGAATAAAGAACAGTTCCCAGTAGAGAAGTAGAAGTATATTTCACACAAAGAATAAACGGAATAGAAAATCTAATAGTGAAGGACCATTGGAATAAAGAACAGTTCCCATAAGTAGAAAGTATAATTCACACAAAGAATTATAGAATAGAAAAGTTAACAGTGAAGGACCATTGGAATAAAGAAAAGTTCCCAGAAGAAGTAGAAAGTATATTTCACACAAAGAATAAATGAAATAGAAAATTTAACAGTGAAGGGCCATTGGAATAAAGAACAGTTCCCAGAAGAAGTAGAAAGTATAATTCAGACAAAGAATAAATGGAATCGAAAATCTAACAGTGAAGGACCATTGGAATAAAGAACAGTTCCCAGAAGAAGTAGAAGTATAATAGAATAGAAAATTTAACAGTGAAGGACCATTGGAATAAAGAACAGTTCCCAGAAGTAGAAAGTATAATTCACACAAAGGATAAATAGAATAGAAAATTTAACAGTGAAGACCATTGGAATAAAGAACAGTTCCCATGAAGAAGTAGAAAGTATAATTCACACAAAGAATAAATGGAATAGAAAATCTAACAATGATGGACCATTGGAATAAAGAACAGTTCCCATGAAGAAGTAGAAAGTATAATTCACAAAAAGAATAAATGGAATAGAAAATTTAACAGTGAAGGACCATTGGAATGAAGAACAGTTCCCAGAAGTAGTAGAAAGTATAATTCACACAAAGAATAAATGGAATAGAAAATTTAACAGTGAAGGACCATTGGAATAAAGAACAGTTCCCAGAAGTAGAAGTATAATTCGCATAAAGAATAAATGGAATAGAAAATTTAACAGTGAAGGACCATTGGAATAAAGAACAGTTCCCAGAAGTAGAAGTATAATTCGCATAAAGAATAAATGGAATAGAAAATTTAACTGTGAAGGACCATTGGAATAAAGAACAGTTCCCAGAAGTAGAAGTATAATTCGCATAAAGAATAAATGGAATAGAAAATTTAACTGTGAAGGACCATTGGAATAAAGAACAGTTCCCAGAAGTAGAAGTATAATTCGCATAAAGAATAAATGGAATAGAAAATTTAACTGTGAAGGACCATTGGAATAAATAACAGTTCCCAGAAGTTGAAAGTATAATTCACACAAAGAATAAATGGAATAGAAAATTTAACAGTGAAGGACCATTGGAATAAAGAACAGTTCCCAGAAGTAGAAAGTATAATTCACACAAAGAATAAATGGAATAGAAAATCTAACAGTGAAGGACCATTGGAATAAAGAAGAGTTCCCAGAAGTAGAAAGTATAATTCACACAAAGGATAAATGGAATAGAAAATCTAGCAGTGAAGGACCATTGGAATCAAGAACAGTTACCAGAAGTAGAAAGTATAATTCGCACAAAGAATAAATGGAATAGAAAATCTAACGGTGAAGAACCATTGGAATAAAGAAGAGTTCCCAGAAGAAGTAGAAAGTATAATTCACACAAAGAATAAATGGAATAGAAAATTTAACAGTGAAGGACCATTGGAATAAAGAACAGTTCCCAGAAGAAGTAGAAAGTATAATTCACACAAAGAATAAATGGAATAGAAAATCTAACAGTGAAGGACCATTGGAATAAAGAAGAGTTCCCAGAAGTAGAAAGTATAATTCACACAAAGGATAAATGGAATAGAAAATCTAACAGTGAAGGACCATTGGAATAAAGAAGAGTTCCCAGAAGAAGTAGACGATGTATGGGATGGTGAACTAATGAATATTTACTCGGCGACTCCTCAATATATCGTGGCCCCACACCTACAGTCACCCCACCCTCCCATCTTCCCACACTGTGAAGTCTACAGCTTTAGCTATTAATTATATTTTGTAACTTTTAGTGTACCTATTCAATGTTTATGCTCTTTTAGAATATTTATAATAGACGTTATAATCGTTTAAACCTTCTCGCCATTTTAATACCTTAAAGTAGATCAAATGTTCATCTTTATTATTAATTAGCCGAATGACCCGGGCAACGCCCGGGTTTTACCCGATTCGTTACAATTATAAATTGGCGCCGTGGATGTCACTCTTGTGAAACGTCCCGCTTTAAACTTTGTGTCTGAGAAGCGATATTTTTATAGAAATATGATCTGGATTTTGCTTTCTGCTCGAATGAATGTTTTTCTGTTAGAATTTTATTCCTGCGTACAAAAAAAAATGAACTGGTTTCACCCGTGGTCTCTGCTTTTTGAAATTTTTCCCGATATAATTTTGTATCTGATAATCAAACATGATACAGCAATATTGTCATCATCATTTTCTGACTAAAAAAAAACAACTATTTTTGCACAGAACCTGTCAATTATATTTTTTAATGGCTAAAAATCCGATAAATATATTTTCCAAATTTTTCTCTATGTCCTGTCAAAACACGTTTTACATGTACATTAGGTCAGCTGATATTACCTCCCATCTTCACCGCTAGAGGCGCTGCTTGCGAGCGAAAAGGCAAATTTGCAACGCAATTTGCAAATAACTCGAAGAATATTCGGGGTAGAGACCTGAAATTTTCACTATAAGTTTTTCCAGATTCTACTCTATATACTGTTAAAATATCAGTTAGATTAGTTACGTATTGTGGACGTGTATAGCCGACATAGATACCCACATACATACATACATACATACATACACTGACTTTTATATATATATAGAGATGCATCTTCACTTCATCAAACGGAATTCACTCAAGAAGAATGATAATTTTTATTCAACCTCTTTTTATGTATTTACATACATACACAGTTTTTACTAACTAAGCAAAACAACCATATTATTAGACGTAATTATCAAAATATAAACAAAGAAAGATGATGATAACTGTAAATAAAAAATTATTATTGATCCAGGTTATCACAATAATTGAAATTTCACAAACAATATTTCAATTTCTGATGTCAGTCACGCTATGGCTTGCTCAAATTTTTGATGTGGTTTATTCTTATTCGTATCAGACATTTTTATATAGATAAAAATGATTTTAACTATGGTTATAACAATCTAAAAAAATTTGTAGATCGCCAATTTTTATTGATTCTATCGATAGATGACATTTCTTGAATTCAATCAGTTTTTGATTGTATATTTTGGGAACGACTAAATTGGAGATCAGTTATTCAATGTTTTGGAATAATATAATCCATAATCATAAAGTAAATAGGTTGGCCAAGTATAAGGGAATAGGTTAAATCAACGTTTAGTTTATTTCTGTTCCACTAGATAGCGCTCTGCCATCTAAAAGGTTCATGTGAACATGGTCAATATATGCCTTTTTATTTTAATAAATATATTTCTAAGTTATATATAAGAGAAACAAACGTGTTATCAATGATTATAACTCTCCCTAAAGTCTGTTGTATTTAGGTAGGGCACCAATTTTTAATGACGTCTTCTCGAAGATGAGCGCTGACATTCTCGAATTCCATCCTATTTAAGCTGAATAGAATAACATAGATTATCAATTGTTCTTTTCGAATTTCAAGAGTCCTTATATAATTTGACACATTAGAAAATCTCTAAACATGTTCTCAAGAGACTTCACCAAATGTTCGTAGAGAATACAAACGCTTTGTTCAAACGTTGTCACCAAAAACCACAAAATCGAATTCTTATTCCTAATTCTTATATCTGTCATCTCTTTGGTGATCAGAGACCTTCTGGATTATTTGCTTTTATTCCATTTTTAAAATTTGTTTTAATATAAAATAAAAAATCGAAAAGATATATCGAGGGCCAACAGCCCGAATATATATATATTCAACAAAGATGCATATATTGTATTTATAATTATTTTATTGTTCCATTATTTCGAGGGGCAACTCGCCTCTCTTTATCGAGGATGTTTGTGTTTTTCACTAAAATATGCGTGCACGCGTACACCACTTTCGTTCTACAAGGCCAATGAAATATTGAAACAATAAAATAATTAAAAATCCAATATATGCATCTTTGTTTAATATAATTTTAATTATGGATTGCTCAATCTTCAACATATATAAGATGGCAAAATACTGGCAGAGGCCTATGATAGTCATGAACTTCAGCAACATTCAGTTGCGTGATCAGACGATTACACTTTATCATCATTTATATTCTCTTACATCCATCACTGAGAATTAACTAACTTTACTCACACGCCGTACAGAAGCAAACCTCGTCACGGAGGTCCATTGAATTAGATGTTTGGCTCCTTTTGATCCTTTATAGATTGCAAACGATACATCAAATTCTAAGACTATCTTTTAGAGGTGTGAAAAAATTGCTCTTACAACGTTGGATAAAGAACTCGTCGCTCTTAGTTTTTAAGAGCTTTTATTTAACTTGCTTTTCTGTCTGTCTGTCCAAGAATCTTGTAATCGATTTTTAATATACTTTTAGAGCACGTAGGAATCTGAAATTTGGTACATTTTTCAGACCCCGGTGACAATGCAAGTTGACAAATTTCAGACTCCTGGGTTGTCAGGGTGACCGGAAATTGACAAATTTCCAAATTGCCTTTCAAATTTTGTAAATTAATTTTAATATACTTCCAGATCACATAGAAGTATGAAACTTTAAACACTCACTTAGTTTATTGTAAATTAGTGATTAAAAATTAACCAAATAATTAATAAATAAAAATACATTTTTAAAAAAGCTTTTATTTAAATTCACAAAAATGGAAAAATAAAATATTTTATCTTCTGTCATTGAGCGATTAGATATATCTAAGTGAAAATAAAAGCGGCGGGGGGACAATCATATTTAGAGAAGAGGTAAAAATATAGCAAACACTTATAAAAATCAGCTGCTACATATTAAATCACGTTCGAAATTCATGATGATTGTCCCCCGCCGCTTTTATTTTCACTCAGATACATCTAATTGCTCAATAACAGAAGATACAATATTTTATTTTTCCTTTTTAGTGCATTTAAATAAAAGCTTTTTTTATTTATTAATTTATCTTTTCTTAGCAAGGACATCCGACAATTCCTCCTATTGTAATTTGAGTGAACTAGACATCTGACTAATGGTGTATATTCCAAACGCAACTCACTACTATAAAAATTTCATACTACGAAATTAGACAGCAATGAAGGTTTGATTGAGGAATATATTTCAAAACACGATATGTTTTGTCGTTATTTTTATGGAAATTATGAAAAAGCTCTTTTTGTGGAATAGGTTTTGAGGGAGTAAAACGTATAAATATTTTGTGTGTATAATAATATTGAACCAAATTCGTATCAAGAGGATATAACATTGTGGATAAAAGAGAACCATAGGTGAGATAATAAAAGAGTATTTGAAGTTCTTAAAATTAAAGATATTTCGGCCAGTTAATCTTTTTATTATCTCGACGTTTCGACAAAAATCTTTTGTCCTCGTCAGGAGCAAATAAAAATTAAAACATTTGGAAAGAATTTTTTTTAGAATAATTTTTAACGCCTTGAAAAATGTTTAATGTTTATTTTCTACTAAAGATGACAAAAGATTTTTGT
The DNA here is from genome assembly GCA_030710605.1 of Cordylochernes scorpioides. Classification (NCBI taxonomy): domain Eukaryota; kingdom Metazoa; phylum Arthropoda; class Arachnida; order Pseudoscorpiones; family Chernetidae; genus Cordylochernes; species Cordylochernes scorpioides. The sequence goes on from CP092870.1 coordinate 78,346,214, forward strand.
CTAAACGTTGAGATAATAAAAAGATTTACTGGCCGAAGAAGGCCTTAAGAACTATGAATGCAACCGGCCAGGCAGCCTCTACGATAGAGTATTTGAAGTCGAAATGTTTGGTTCTCAAATATAAAATGTATAATACTCTATACAGCAAATTGTATCATGTGCAAATCAATAAAGACAGAAATCAAATAGTTGTCAAAGGAAAAAAGTTAATTCAGTTTATCGCGATAGAATCTTCCAGCATCGAACTTTACACCTAATTGGAACAAGACCAGGACTATATCAATACCCAGGACGCCCTTATAAAACCCTCCATCTTGGAGTAAAAACAGTTTTTAAAGATCCCGAGTCCAAGTGAGTTCCGATATATCTTTGACGCCTGTCTTTGGAGTTTGGAGTCTCCTCTTCTTTACCCTACGAACTGTATCTCTTCGGTGTGACCACGACACTCCCCTTTCATTACATATATGTTTATTTATTTTAAAACACGTATGTGATTAACTTGTCTTGATTAACCAATAAAGGATATTTGGCCAATTCTAGAATAATTAAAAATCCACGAATGGTTGATATTTATTCTGACAGATGGCGCAAGCTATCAGTAACTTTTAGTTGCACGATAAGAAGATGCCGTTTTCTTAATTTATCCACCTGATCCCAGTATAATTTCACTTTTGTACTCTCCTTTCGCCTATATATACCCATTCTTTCAGGAAACCACTGGGACCAAAAATCTTTTTGGTCGCAGTGGTACAGCCTACTCCACGCTGACGAGCGCCAATAGCGCGAAACGCGTTCGTGGATGACTTTTCAAGATTTATCAAGAAATTGGGTTGCCCAAATATCAGGGAACAGATTATATCAATGAATAGTTGATTTCTGTTCCACCAGATGGCGCTCTGCTTTCTGAAAAGCGCATGTGCTCCTGGTCAGGATATGCCTTTTTCAATATTTATATATGTTATTTATTATAGTTATATTTAAAATAATTTTGTATTAGTCTTTGAAAATTCCGTTGCCAATAACCCAACAATGGGTCATTTAGCTAGGGATGTGGGGGTAGTCAGGTCTGCTGTTGTTGTTTGGAAATATTTGCTGCCTCGGATATTGAGGCTTTGACTTTCTCCTTTTAGCTGAGGCGGAGTCCATCGCATCAGCAAACTAGTTCTTGTCCTGGTCTATTATTTCTGAGGTATACCGTTTATTATTATTATTATTGGTATTTTTTATACTTTTCTAACCCCATATTGTTATAGCAAATGGAAACATAAAGACGCGAATGTTTCTTTCAAACATAAATCAAATTTCTACTGTCCTTACTGCGTTAAAAAATATTAGGAGAGCTTGGATCATCAGTGGTGAAACCTCCCAGCGATTTCGCCAATTTTTTTTTTTTTATCTACCAGACCGCTTCTTTAAATCTCAAATATTGCATTGGATCGACAATTGTTTCGCCTTCTACAAGCTTTGGTCAAGCTTTTTAAGGCACCACTCATGTTTAGGTGTCTCCAAGCGCCCGCCGCGGGGGAGGGCCAAGGAGAAGGCTGGAGAGGCGACGGCGAGGCCGTGGGCACCCCGGGGGAGAAGAGGGCGAGTGCGCGCCGTTTTGAGGGAACCAAGGCAGCACCAAGCACACCTTGGCAACCACCAAGGCACCCAAGGTTTCAAAAATAGGGGATCATCAGAGATCAAAGGTCTGGCTTTTACCTTTCGACCTCCCGAAGGAAGTGATATTGCATTGGATCATTCTGCTTTTATATGCTACACTGAAGGGTAGAATCTCAGAAATGGTATTTAAGCAAACTATGGACATAAGATTTTAGAACAGTAGAATTACATATACTATATGCATCGAGCAATGCTCTTCCGCAAATAATAAGAACAAGGACAGCTAAGCATAAATTAATATAAAGCAATAACGCGCCATCTATATATAGCAAATGAAATCATTAAGACGCGAATGTTTCTTTCAAACATAAATCAAATTTTTCTACTGTCCTTAGTGCGATGAAAAAATTATATATTGTATAATGATTGCAAGTTTTTAACTGTGTTAAAAGGGTTCAAGATTTCAATTGGAAATCCTTTTCATCTAGATTTTAAGGGAAATATTCAAACCATAATCATTATACAATGAATTTTTACATACAATTGGAAGGTTTTTAGAGGCTAATGTAGTTTTCAGGGAAGCGATCCGCTTTGAACGATAAAGGTTCGCATTTAAATAACCTTTGTGTGTTTGAAGAAGGTCGAAGTTCAATTTTAAAAGCTCGTCTGTACAACACACATGCGTCAATAAGGAAAATCCAACGTCGTCCTTGCTCCGCGGTGGTCAGATGGAAACACTTCCTTGAGATCCTTCCTTCTTTAGATTCTTCCAACTGCTATACTTGGAGATTGTGCTTCCACACGGCTCTTATCTCTTAAGTACAGCTAGGGATGTGATGTACCGTGATTTGGTATATGTATGCAGTTATGTATATATTTGTGCCTGTCCTTGTATGCAATTTATATGTATTTGTATGCAGTTATGTATATATTTGTGCCTGTCCTTGTATGCAATTTATATGTATTTGTATGCAGTTATTTATATATTTGTGCCTGTCCTTGTATGCAATTTATATGTATTTGTATGCAGTTTTGTATATATTTGTGCCTGTTTTCTTGTATGCAATTTATATGTATTTGTATGCAGTTTTGTATACGTGTGTGCATGTCCTTGTATGCAATTTATATGTATTTGTATGCAGTTTTGTATACATTTGTGCCTGTCCTTGTATGCAATTTATATGTATTTGTATGCAGTTTTGTATACGTGTGTGCATGTCCTTGTATGCAATTTATATGTATTTGTATGCAGTTTTGTATACATTTGTGCCTGTCCTTGTATGCAATTTATATGTATTTGTATGCAATTTTGTATACGTGTGTGCATGTCCTTGTATGCAATTTATATGTATTTGTATGCAGTTTTGTATACATTTGTGCCTGTCCTTGTATGCAATTTATATGTATTTGTATGCAGTTATTTATATATTCGTGCCTGTCCTTGTATGCAATTTATATGTATTTGTATACAGTTATTTATATATTTGTGCCTGTCCTTGTATGCAATTTATATGTATTTGTATGCAGTTTGTATATATATGTGCCTGTCCTTGTATGCAATTTATATGTATTTGTATGCAGTTATTTATATATTTGTGCCTGTCCTTGTATGCAATTTATATGTATTTGTATGCAGTTTTGTATACGTTTGTGCATATCCTTGTATGTAGTTTATATGTATTTGCATGGAGCTAAGTATGCATTTTTGCATATCCATGTATTCAATTTATATATATTTGAATGCAGTTTTGTATGAAATTAATTGTACATATCCTTGTATTCAGTTTATATATTTTTCATTATGCATTTGTGTATGCAATTGTACATGTTCTTAAATTCAAATTATACATATTTATATGCATTTGTACATGCCCTTGCATGAAATTTATATGTATTTGCATGCAGTTATTTATGAATTTGTACATGTCTTTGTATGCAATTTATATGTATTTGTATGCATTTATATATGCATTTGTACATGTCCTTGCATACATTTGACATATATAGTATTATATGTGTGATATTAGTTAATTCCATATATCAATCTGGTATATAAAATATCTTTATATGTATATACAAGCTACATATATTTTTGCAAACATTAATAGTATTATATACTTGATTTTGGCAAACACCATTATACTTCAAAATGCACAGCTCTCAAGGCCGTATAGTTATCTGCAGATTAAGATATAGGGAATGCAAACTATGCAAAGTGCCGACAAGAACAATCCACTTAGAAGTGTAGCTACGTTGGCAACACTAGGAAGCAATGGAAGCAGCCGAGAGAATGCGGAATGTTTCTGACAGTTTTTATTTTTAAAAGGAGGCAGACGACCTTGTCTAGGGTTAAAGTCTCGTCTGGAATTGACAGCAGTTTGATAGCGACTTCCGTCTTAGATAGCAACCGAGAACTTTGATCTCCAAGGCTGACTTCGTCTGCTTATTTTAAATACGCAATAGCACTTGCAGAATACGGCTTGTATTTCTGTACAGTGCGACTGTTGTATCTTTCTTACAGTATATATACATCTAGTATACCGATTTAACATACTACCAGATCAATCCTTCGAAATGGTTCAATTTTTCCTTTTTTCCATACAGATTAAGTAACGTCTCTTTTTTTAATCTGTGGATTTAATGGATCTAAAAATAACACACACACAACCAGATTAACAAAAAAATTTTTAAGTTCTTTTATTCTAGGTGTATCCTCATGGACAAAACTTAAGGAAGTAATGTCCCCAGTCGTCTGTTTTTGTTGTTTTTGTTTTTGAAGAGGACAGAGACAATTTTGTTCACACTTGGTTATCTCGTATGTCTTCAATAAAGATTACAGTGTATCAAATATCAGAATTATTGTATGAATACCGATATACATGCTAAAAGGTACAACTTCTTTGAGTTTTGTCTATGAGTGCATATTTGATAATTTAACGCTTTGTATTTGTAGTGAATAGTAAGAATGTGGAATTGCACAGCTAGGAGAGAAATGTAGTGTAAAATGTCCTTGTAAGGTATAGAGATGAAGTGTAAGGTCTGTCTTTACCATCGGCACAGGGAAGATAACTGATTTTCACATTCCCTCTATTTACATATCTCTTTCCAGTTGGTCTCGAGGACCACACCATCACCTCAGCGGTGAAGTACGCGATCTACGTATTCTTCGTAGATCGCGAAATGCGGGGTGTCGTTGGAGACCCACTGGCGATTCTCCACCAAACTCTGCAGCTGTGGCAGAGGAGCCATATTCATTGTACATAGTGTATATAATGCATTTTATATTTTTAAATAGTGCAGACTGTGCACTTTGCATGTATTGACAATATGTCAATAAAATTATTTTAATTGTCTATTTACATATGTGTTTGAGGGATGGAAACCATGCCACATTATTATTACTATTTTTAGTTATTTATTTAAGATGCATTTTTTGAAATCATGAAAGGATCTATTCGCAAAAAGGAACTTCTCTTATTATAAATATATAAAAATTACGTTTGCTAAATTTTCGTCAAAACCATGCAATTTATTGCATAATATACAACACCAGTTTTGGAGAATTCAGACAAAAGCCAACAACAGGTATACCATGGTTTCGAGGGGGCAAAGAGAGTTTCTTTATTTTAAGGCGTTGCAAGCTTTCAGGCAAATGTTGCTCTTTAACAGGCAAATCCAAAAGCAAAAGAAAAAAAGAGGTTATTTGGGGTGTACACATGTGGGCATGGATCAGACAATATTAGAGCTAATTATAAAATCTTTATTATTCTACAAGACACACAGCAGTCAATGTCCGTTGGAGAATAATGGATTCACCGAATGTCGTGGTTTGCTTGGAGGAAGAAAACGAAGATTGAATGCGGCTGATTCCACACTAGCCCTCTCAATGAAATCCTAACCTTGACATATTCTAAACATTGGTACTTTAATTTAAATATTTAATCATGTATGATTCCTTTTGCTCTGTATGTTTATTTTTTGTATATATGGTTATATTTCTTTTTGTTTGTTTTGCTCTTTCTTCTCTCTTTTCTTTTTCCTTATTACTTCTTGTATTCTAGTTTTTACTTTTGAAATATCTTCCTTTGCTAAATCCTGTAGAGGGGAATCATGTATAGGGCTGGATGCCCCAATAAAAAGGCTTGTGTGTGTGTGTGTGTGTGTGTGTGTGCGTGTGTGTGTGTGCGTGTATGATAAAATCTTTATTTCTCTGTAATATAGTTTGATCCGCGCGTGCACAGGCTAATAGCATCTTTTCTTTTATGAAAAAGGCATCTCTTTATCGTGCAACTGAAAGTTGCTGATGACTTTGGACATCTATCGGAATAAATATCAAATATTCTCATTAATTTTTAATTATTCCAGAATTGGACAAATACCCATTCTTGATTAATCAAGAAAAGCTAACAACGGACGCGTTTCGGGCTGTTGGCCCTCATCAGCGTAGTGCAAGCTGTACCTCAACGACCAAAATACTGGTCATTCAGGCATCCTGAAAAATCATGAAACGGGTAGTTGAGGCCAGAATTGCGTGAGACCGCGACACAATGTAAAAAATAGTACAAATGTGATATTGTGCTGGGATAAGGTGCACTGAAAGTTGCTGATGGCTTGCGCCATCTATCCCAGTACAATATCACATTTGTACTATTTCTTCACATCTTTTATTTTGTTTTTGGATTTGCCCGTTGAAAATCAAAATTTGCACGAAAGCTTGCAGCGCCTCAAAAAAACTCTTTACCCAAAAACTAGTTTTTCTTTTTCGAATAATTTCTTGATAACTATTGCTTGCATAGTAGAAAAATAGTTTTATTTGTTTACATTTTAAAAGAATAGGTAGCGCTTTATAAATATGAAAAAAAAAAAGAACAAATGTGATATTGTACTGGGATAAGGTGCATAAATTACACACACACGCAAACGCCTTTATTAGGGACTTGCCCCATACAGATTCTCCCAATTGGGTAAGGTAATAAAAATCTTGTGTTATTTACATAGGTAGTGAAATAGAAATTGAACTGGCTTTACTCTTCGTTTCAAAGTCATTCACTTGTTGACTGGTCCTTACATATAAAATGCATAAATTAAGGGGGAAACAGCATCTCCATATCGTTGCATCTTCTTAAAGTTGCTGATGGCTGCGCCATCAATCTGAATAAAGTTGATATTTATTCTGATAGATGGCGCAAGCCATCAGCAACTTTCATGAATATGCCTTTTATTTTTCTTTCTTTATAAATAGTTTATATTTTCAAGAAGTTCTTTTTAGATGACAATACACGTTAAATTTTGAGTAAAACTTTGTTTTAAGTGAATTTTTTATTTACATTATCTCTTTTCCTCAAAATAATATTCAGAAAAGGAAACCAGCTTGTGTCAATTTACATATTTCCGCCATGGAACAACAGTTTACAAAATGAAAAAAAAAAAACTTTGAAATGAGTTTTGAGGACAACTCGGTCACAACTACTGTCGCAAAGTTGACGCTCTATTTAAAAACGTTGTTAATTTTTTTGTTTCACATTTGTAGAAACCACCGTTTTTTATATATGTGGAAGATGAAAACAACTAACAAAACAAATTGTCCTCCGAATTGACTTGAAAATACCCCAAGAAATATGTGTATAATATAAAAAAAGAGATTTCTGTATATTTTTGATTATCTTGAGGATTATGCTATGGTAATGCAGTCGTGGTTAAAATCTTGAAACTATAATAATAAAAATAATGAAGATTAGAAATAGCTTTAATTGAGCTCTTAAGAAATATATATAAAATCATAATATGGTAAAAGTACTGCCTGGCTTAAGGCGTAAGAATTAAAAAAAATGAAAAACTTATTTACATAATGTACAAAAGGTTTGAGCTGGCCATCGGAAATTTATTTCGTCTCAATTTATAGATGTTACATTCGAGCACAGCTCGCGAGTCACCTTGTCCTGGCTATTTACACATGGCGAGTTGGTGGATTAGAGGTGGTCCCCCCGGACCTTGCAGGAGGGCAGCTGTTGGGCGATGAGTTCTTAACTAAGTGTCAGGGCCGGGTCGTCGGAATCGGGGATTGATATCTCCTTTATTTTGTAGAATATCTTGTATGGTTGGGTTATTTGAATTTTGAATTTGAAGGTATAATTTCTTAACGGAAGTTTTGTACATACAGAAACCTGTATCTTCTAGATCGGGTTGGTTCAAGTCCTCCTTCAGTATCTTTCCATCGGGAAACAACAACAATGAGTTTTTATAAGGGAAGCGTGACCTCTGGCGGTAGATTTTGCAGAGTATTTGAATCTATGAAATATAATTTTTTAAATAAAATAATATTTTAATATAACATGTATATATAAATTAATATTGTTTTGAAAAAAAAAATTTCTCCCCATTGAATATAAGCAAAAATATTTTTTAACTTAATTCTATCGATATTATGTGGCGCTGAGTTTGTTGTTTACACACAACATTAATATGTTATAATACCTTGAAAAAGATTGGCGTTTAACCAACTGAAATATTGGTAAAATAAATGATATTTTGATCCAATATATGCCTTTGTAATTAAATAAATTAATATATTATTTAAAAATCATAATAGGTAGATATTTCATAAAGACAATTCAAAAAGTTATTTAAAAATTAAGCTATAACAATTACAATTTTCGGGAGCTCTTTTGTTAGTCTATCATTCTATATATATTTTTTTATTTCCATTATTTTGTTTCTATCTCTCTGTACTTCATCTTTACAATTGTATATATGACAACTGATAGATAAATTGTTTATAGCTTTACCAACTATCGTTAAAATTTTACACAAATAAATTCACTGGCAATGTGTTTCTTTTAAATATCATCAAATATTAGCTCACAGACCTTACTGCAATGATATGAGTTATTGAATGAGAGGGCTTGGCTCATCAGTAGTGAACCCTCTCAGCGGTTTCGCCAATGGCCAATTCGCCTAATTTGGCGAAACCGCTGAGAGGGTTCACTACTGATGAGCCAAGCCCTCTCATTCAATAACTCATATCATTGCAGTAAGGTCTGTAGAGCTAATATTTGATGATATTTAAAAGAAACACATTGCCAGTGAATTTATTTGTGTGAAATTTTACCAACTATAGATAGATATTTATTACAAAACATACGCTATATCTATGTGGATATTTGTGTGCAAATGTTTAATCTATTTTATGTACATAGTTTTTAAATAAATATACAAATTATTTATGGTTTTAGAGAGAGAGAGTGAAGGTTATTTAATTTTACATTTTAGAGTAATAAATTATACAAGAAATAAAGGTTATTTACACACATATTATCAAAAGTGCAGGTAATTATTTAAGACATCTCTAACATCAAATATATATTTTTGAAATCTATGCACCATTTATTGACTTTATTTGCCTTCTAGCAGAATCACGATGAGACTATAATATCAATTTTGCAAAAATTTTAATCGACACTCATTGACAAAACTTAAGGAAGTGAAAAATCCTAAATATCGCTCGAGTCTATTTTTTTTTTTTTTTTTTTTTAAGAAGAAAATAAGAAGACGGAGGCAATTTTGTTCATACTTAGTTATCTCGTGCGTCTTCAATAAAGGTCACTGTGTATTAAATATATTTCAGAGTTATTCTCTGAATCCCGATATACATGTTAAAAGGTACAACTTCTTTAAGTTTTGTCTATGAGTGTTTATTTATATCATAGAATTGGCTTAGTAACTTTGTTAGCTAAACGCCTCTTTAATAGATTCGAAGGATCCATTGGTTTCCTTGTGTATCCCATAAAATCAAAGCTGCCCTAAACTAACAAGGGCCATTAGCCCGAAACCATGGTTTCTAGAAGGAATTTCACTTTGTCACTGACCCGATTCTGCAGGAATTTAACGACGGTCAATAGATGGAGCAAAGTGTCTTATTTTGATGGGAGACGTGCATTTTCTCGTGATTTATTTACTTTGTGTTGGGATTTATTTAAATAAAATTCTATATGTTATTTACACTCATGGACAAAACATAAGGAAGTTGTAACTTTCAGCAGATATATCAGGATTCAAACAATAACTCTGAAAGATATTTGATAGACAGTAACCTTTATTGAAAATACCAGAGATAACCAAAGTGTTAACAAAATTGCCTCTGTCTCCTTTAAAAAAAAAGCAGACCACCGGAGATATCAGGCGAGCTTCCACTTCCTTAAGTTTTGTCCATATATGTCTATGAATAATTGATATATGCAAATTTTCACAATCAATCTTAATCTACACATAGCGTCAAGTATATATTTTATCGTTTGCTGAATTGTTGTTGTTATTGTGTGTACGTTTTGCTTGTATATCTTTGTGTTTTTTGTGTGGCATATATGCTTTACTCTGTTAAGTTTCATAGACTTTTTTATATTTAGACATTTTAAACACATTTTAAATGTGTTACAATTCATATTACGATGCATTAGCGCGTCATCTGTTATGAAAATTTGAAACTATTATAGACGCGTATCATCGTGTTTCTGATAGAAGGCAAATGAAGTCAATAAATGGTGCATAGATTTCAAATTTTTTAAAGAATCATACGCGTCTATAATAGTTTCAAATGTTACAATTTAATTACATATATATACTCAGTATATATATATCTTATTACCACAAAAACAGATATTAGATTCAATTCTTCTTTGATAAACACTATATAAAGGTGAAAAAATAGTACAAATGTGATATTGTACTGGGATAAGGTGCATAAATTAAGAAAAAATCATCTCCTTATCGTGCAACTGAAAGTTGCTGATGGCTTGCGTCATCTATCGGAATAAATATCAACTATTCTCGTTGATTTTTAATTATTCCAGAATTGGCCAAATACCCATTCTTGTGTAATCAGGAATTGCTAACCACGGACTAGGGCTGATGCTATAGGTGAAGATATCGGTCTAAAGTACACTTATGACATATAATAGACTAACCATCACATATACCGTAGATATCAAACTCACACACGGAGATTAGTTACTTAAACCTAACCTAACTCTGTACAATATAATTAGGTATCTCCAGTTAACCAGATAGTAGTTATTCCACCTAATCTAACCTAATTAACAATGTAACAGGGCCATAATGTACGACAGATAATAAAGCCGCAACTAAATAAGGTTTTTATTACGCCACAACAAAATTTGCCATCTGTTTTCGATAATTATAAACTAAGTTAGTGTCATTAATGGTTTTTCCGAATTTACCAGGAGTTGTGTGAGGATCCTCTCTGTAGGATGTTTTGTGCTTGTTATTAAAGTTTAAAACACATTTAAACTTCATATATTTTATTCAATGAAGATCAAAATTACATAAACATCACAATTAATTATATATCATAACTATATAACATTAAGCCATCTATTTTTTAGTTTTGTTTTTGTCACCGGTCGAATATTTTCATTTTCACAGACTAAATTATGAGATTAATTTATAAATGAAATATTATGTAAAACAAATAAACAACTATATATATCATAGGATAGGAAATATCTGTCGGTTTTTCGAATAAATGTGAATGTAGTGTGTCAAATATGATTTTGTTATCATTCTTTAGATTTAAAATTTGTGAATATTAATACTTATATGGCCATTGTTTAATACGATATGTGATACAACAGAGGTTTCTAAGTAGGAATTAACGATGTCTGATCAAATTCTTAAATGCGATTAGCGAATACACACATCTAATTGTACAGATAGTCGTTGTAAAATCGTAAATAGTATTCCTATTTTATCATTTTTTAAAATTTTGACAAATACTTCTAACGTTTCTATGTTTGTTTTATATAGAGAGGAACCATATAAAATATTTTTGTGCGTAAAGAGTTAATAAAGATTTTTTTGTATCATAATGATATTTTTTAAAATGTAGTTAGCATTATAAATAGATTATTAAGATAGTGATGTATATTCAAAAAAGTGAAGACGATTTGTAAAGTAGAATAAACTCTTTAGACATCTGGTTTGAAAGAAGAATGCTTAGGATCACATGGATACAGAATGAGATAAACAAAGAGGTTTGGCGATGATTTAATGGAGGCTATATCCTTCAAATTGAAATAATCAAAAAGAAGTAAAGTTTTCAGAACATCTACTCTGATAATTTCGGGAGATCATCTATTGACCATACTAGAGAGATACATCCTGAAGAATAAAGGAAGAGATTGACCATATGAGAGCTTGTTTTCTATAATCCAATAGAATATGGCCTGGAATTAGAAGCTGCAAATTGCACAGAACAGGATAGAATGGTGTCCTATGATTGAAGATGGAAACATATAATGGCACCGTAGAATATCGCAAGTAATGACAAATCAACAAATAACTCTATTAATAGTTGCTTCTATCCCCGCATGTTGATCAAATTTTATCTTAATATTATAAATTAAGTGTGTGTTTGTGTGTGCGAATGTTCCTAAATTTATAATCAACGAGGTTGCGTCTAAATGGTTCAGAAACTGTTAAAATTGAGGGTGAATTGATACCATTCAAATAAAAATAATTATTGGTCTCTAAAATAAACAAACTTGTAGTGACTTCACCAAAGATTTTCTGAAGTCTTACTTAAAAGCATATCATAAACGGGATAATATGATATATTCGGTAAATCTGAAAGTCAATAATGCGCACATGTGTTATCATATAACCCTCTGGTATATCTAACCCAAATGGACTTCAGCCGGTCTTATCTTGAAGGTAACGTGTAATTTTATCTATGGCGCGCGTTGAAGTGGTTAGCTTTTTTCTTGTTTTCATGTATTGGAAACTCCGCCTTTGCCCTTCCCAAGCCCGGATGAAAAAGATGGAGGGGGCATGGTTACCCAGGGCATTTATCAATCCAAAACATATTAACAACTTGTCTATTACACTCCCTCTCAAATTACAGAAAAGTAGTTTCTACATCAATAAAGACATCTCCTGATCGTGCAACAAAAGGTTGATGATGGATTGCATCATCAGTCGGAATAAATATCAATTAATCGTTGATTTTTAATAATCCCAGAATTGGCCAAATACCCATTCTTGATTAATCAAGATAAGCTAACCACGTACGCGTTTTGAGCTGTTGGCCCTCATCAGCGTGATGCAAACTGTACCTCAATGACCAAAAAAGGTTGACCATTGTGGCATCCTGAGATATCATGAAACTGGTATTTAAGGTCGGAAAGGCATGAGAACGCCAAAGTAAATTGAAAAATAGTGCAAAAGTGAAATTTTACTGGGGTCAGGTGAATAAATTAAAAGATTTCCAATGATGCAAGTCATCAGAAACTTTTGTTCCACAATCAGGAGATGCCTTTCTCTTAATTTATTTACTTGATTCCGGTACAATTTCAGTTTTGTGCCTTTTATTCACATAGTTTTTATTATCCGAATGTGGAATCCATATGGTATTGTTATTATGTTTACCAAGTACACATAGTTTAACATGATATTGCTTGGTAGAAGGTACCGATTACTTTTACTGTACTCATGTCTACATAGGAATAGAAATCCTTTGGACCTTTGCACTTCCACTATACCAGATTGCATTTGCTGATGGAGATGGACTTGAACAAGTGGTGGAGTCCATATAAGCAAGTTATTATGTAAAAAATACCAAAACAACTGTGCAAAATACAGGATTCAATTCCGGTTCATAGTTATCGAATTTAGACAATGCATGCTACGAGATCCCATGTGGGCAGCACGGAACTGACAATTTGTTCCGGGAAATGTCCCGAACAACCCTGGCCTCCTTTTCTCCGTTGTGTAACTTGAGCTACCTCAGCCTTTGTTTCCTGAACTTGGATTTGTTTCGACGGGACAACAATAGAAGAGATTTTATGGTCCGACTTCAAGGAGATTGTTGTTTGGACCAAAGATTTCAATCCTAACACGAAATAACTGACGAGCAGAAGAGGCCTTCTAAGTACCTACAATCCCTCGGAAAAGCCTCTTGTCTCACTGGTTATAAGATTTAATAAAGAAATGCATCGCTTTTCCTTATTTTGTTTTAATCAATTTTAGTAAATTCATTCCTTGCTTACTTTCCATCTTAAATCTACATCATAGTTTTCTGCCTTTAACTTTGATTCCAAACACAAGCTTATGTGACCATAGCTTCCTTAAATATATTTACCAGGAATTCATCTAAAGTGCTAGATTTATAAACAGAGAACATCCCAATACAATATTGGAGCGGTATGAACAAAATTGTAAAACCTCTGGGAGGGTTCATCACTGATGAGCAAGGTCCTCCCAATATTTCCATCGCAGTAAGGATAGTAGGAAAAGTTGTTTTATTAGAAAACATTTTGTTAAATAGGTTAATTTTATAAGAATATTTATGGAACTTCAGGTTTGTACAGACTCATTATGACAGTTGATTCAAAAGAAATATAGGGGTGATTTAACCCCTGCATTATATATCCAGACAATACTATTAAAAAAAACTTTATTCATGAGAAAATTGTGAAAAAGTATTAAAATTACAATTATATTCTCACAATGAGTATCTTTTTTATTTAAAAAAAACGCTAGCTTTCAAGCGTTAATCGCTCTTCAACGGGCTTACAATAATATCGACTTGATCCCATCAGAAATATTTACAAAAAACAAACGCGCGCAGCGTTGATATTTATAACTGAAAATTTTGAATTGGTTTGTAATTTAACTATTTTAACTATTAACTTTGTAGTCCAAAATAGACAAAAAAAAATTCTAATTAAGGATAGAACCGAAGAATCCATAATTGTTTCCTTATCATCTAAGATGGTATAAGCGATGAAATATTTCTAAAATTATGTATAAAGACAAACATTTTAAATATATTTCATATACTTTAGTAAACGTATTAATCACGATATTTATATCGCCTGCTTATTGGTTCTCTGCTATCACGTGATCGTAACCAGCCTTGAGGTTAGTAAGCAAGTATGATTTCCTATTTCACAGCGTCTATATCGAGATACTAAACCGAGGTTGTGAATAAACAACAAGAGAATTCGACACTCGGAATTTTCATATAATCTAAAACTATCGTACTACGATGGGGGAATGGTGTATTTTATTATTTAACCCTTTTATTAGAAGAGACTAAAGATGAACGTGCCGAGTTTCTTTATAAGAAATATAAACAAAATATAAGAGATATAAGAGTTTTTTTATAATAAATATACGATATATATATTAGAAAAAAATGGTTTCTGCTGTTTTTGGTATGCAGTCGCGGAAAATATTAAAAATATGAATAGTTTTGATCAGAAATAGCTTTAATTAAGCTTATGGAACATACATACAAAATTTGAGAAAAGTAATAATGACTGTATTAAGGCGTAATAATAAAAAATAATAAAAGACTTATTTACATAATTTACAAAAATATTTGAGCCGGCCATCAGGAAACCACAACAAATGGTTATATTAACAGAAAGCGCGACCTCTGGCGGTCGACTTAACAGAATATTTGAATCTATGATATATATATATTTAAAATAAAATGACATTTTAAATAATACCTTCATATAAAATATATATATTTTTGTTGCTTATCTCTAGTACACGTGGTACAGGCCATGATAAACATGGTGGGTAGAAGTAGGGGACTGCTTTTACTGTAAGTGCTCCACATGTCTACACATGTGAAAAGCAGTTTGACTTTGCACTTACAAATGTGCCAGAGCTCTGTTTGGTTACTTGCACTCGCTGGTGGGGTTGGACTTTTACAAGAATCGGGGGCCATTGGAGCATTTTTTTTTATTAGAAAAATTTCCCAATGCGGGAATCGAACCCGGGTCGTAGCGATCGAAAACCAACGGTTTAGACCATCCTTCCACCGACCCCCATACAACATATATACTAAGATATACAGGGTGATCCAAAAGTCCCGCACTATTTTAAAAATTAATAACTCCGCGAATATTCGCGCCAGAGCAATGCGGTAAACGCCATTGTGTTCAGGATGCAATGGGATTTTTTATGGCAAATAATGAAAAATTCGAAATTGATTTTAGTTACAATTTTATTCGCCAGATGGCGCTCTACCAGAATCAGAGATTCAGCGGCCAAATTGTTTGATAAATTGAAAAATATAACTGATCGGCATGTATTTTTCCTTTTTGAATACCAGGAAAGAACCATAATAATATCAAATAACAAATTAATAAAACACCACTTCGCCAAAAGTATGAAGAATTGGTTAACGATTTTCAAATACAATCAGAGATATGTAAAATAGGTAAATGCAAATTAAAACATGTAACAATAAGAAAATTGATATTTTAGATACGGTTTGTTTCCGAAGATAATAAATTTCTAATATTTTTAATTCAACTCTCACTCAGTATCGATTATATTTATTTTAATTCATCTGAAAAATATGTATCTATCTCTGATAATTTATTTTACTCTGGAATGCCGTTGTTGTTGTCGTGTCCAATAAAGAGCCTCAGATGTATCCATGTATCTCCATCACAGCAGCAGCAATGTCCACTATCTTAGCTGTGTAAAGCTGCTGCTCAGGGTCTATGTCTAATTTTTGCAAGGCTGCGGCCATTGCTGGCTATAAGAATATGTGGGTAGGTGTAAGTTCCACACCAGGACAATTGTTGCATGCCCTATAGGTTCTTGTGCCATCTGGATGTATTGTCATTCCTTTATAGTGTTTTGTTCTAAGTCTTGTTATAGTTTTTGTCATTTTTCTCTCAGAGTTTATTTCGCATTTTGATCTTTTCTTATTTTTTCGTTTAATTATCTTGTATTTTGACAAAGAATCAGCGTCAAATAATGACATTTGTTCTTTCCTTTGGCTCAACTTTCTGGCTTCCTTTGCCAATTCGAATGCCATTTCATTACCCCTGATCCCAGCATGGGCAGGGATTCATTGTAGAATGCAGTTATTCTCCAATGGTTCCAGTTGGGTAAGTAACGAGTGTATTTTCTGTGTGATTTTAGTATTGCCCTTCTGAATTTCTTCTAGAGCGGATATGGAGTCGCTGTATATTAAAATTCCTTCTGCTTGATGCAGGGATGGTTGGTTAAGGCATACATCAAGGGCTTTCCAGATAGCTGTCAGTTCACAAGTGAAGTTTGACGAAATCTGTCCTGCTCCTTCTTTGATTTTGATGTTTGTTCCATCTTGCAGTATTATGTTAATTCCGGCCCCTCCATTACTCAGGGTAAGGTCTGAAGATCCATCTGTATATGCTGTTGAAGGGCGTGGCCTAGCAATTTTAATCAAGAATTTGTACTATGAGGACATAGCCGTTAATATTACAAACACATTAGACCTCGAAGCCCAAGGTATCAAAGTCTACCTCAATCAAAACAAAGCGATCCACATATACAATATGTATCACCCTCCAAACAATACATTTATTGACGATGGAACAATGGCTCAATTTCTTACAGACAACACTATTATTGTAGGTGACCTTAATGCCAAACATCAACTATGGGGATGTTCTACGCCAAATCCAAGAGGCAAAATACTATCAAACATATTTGACGACAATGCCTTCATGTGCTTAAATGATGGGAATCCTACCCATCATTCCTACAAGCTATAATACTGCACAAGCCCTTGATATAAGTTTTTACTATCCTGACATTTTCCACAAATGCAAATAGAAAATATTAAAAAGTTTTGGAAGTGATCATTTGCCTAATTTGATAGAAATTAGCACCAAGACCAAAGCTAGCTCAATTAAGAAAAATTCTGGAACTTCAAAAAGGCTAATATGATATTTTTCGAAAACACCATTATTAAAGCAGCCAAAGTTTGAATACCAAGAGGTAATATTAAGAAATGGATTCCAAATTATACACACCAGGCAAAAAATATTCAAAGACTTATAACTAAAAGAAATGAACTACAAAAAAGTGCACCCAAAACCAAAATTATTGTAGAACTGAACTGAACATGGTGATTGCAAAAATAAAAAAAGATTATGCGTAAATGTGAAAAGGGAAAAATGGAAACAAACTTGTGAAAACCTGAACCCAAGAAACCCAAATACAAAACTTTGGAATTGGGCAAAACAAATTGACAGAGTCCAGCCACAAACTTAAAACACAAATATGATTAAGAATACAGATGGTACACCAGCAACTAATGAAAAAATTGCTGCCAATCTTTTAGGTAATTCATATCAAATAAGTAGTAAAATCAAGGTTGAAAAAAGGCCCGAAAGATTATTCATGACTGTAAAAAATGTCACCAGCACTCATAATATTTTCCATGAAAAAAATCAATATGAAAGAGCTAGCTTATGCATTAGAAAACACTGACCTAAACAAGACTCCTGGGCCAGATGGAATCCATGGCCGAATGATATCAAACTTGGGCAAAATTGGCAAAGAAATACTTCTTAATATTTTCAATAACTCCTGGAAAACTGGAAAATTGCCTCAAGACTGTAAAAATGCAACAATAATTCCCATTAAAAAACTTTACAAATCTGCTGATGACCCAAAAAACTACCGACCTATCTCCCTAACAAATATTTGCTGCAAATTAATGGAAAAAATTATACTCAGACGATTCACCTACCACCCCGACACAAGAAATCTCTTACCAGAAGAACAATATGGATTTAGGAAAGGACATGGGACAATAGACCAACTCTTATTTTTCACACAAAAGGTAAAAGATGCACAAAACGAAAAACCAACTAACCACACCATAGCTGCTTTTTAGACCTTACACAAGCTTTTGATAAGGGGGGGTAGGGAAAAACAAGTTAATTACAAAATTATACAAACATTTCAAATTTAATGGAAAAGCTATCACTTGGATAAATGATTCTCTTAAAAATATATAAATCAGGATCAAATATAATGGCACTCTATCTAAAACCTTCAAATTGTACCAATGATTACCACAAGGATCAGTCCTTAGCCCAACTCTCTTCACCCTATTTATTGCAGGCATAGAAAAATAAATTTCACATAAAACCAATATTGGACTTTTCACTGATGACATTATTCTATGGAGCAGCAGCCCTAACTGGAAAAAAGCTGAAAGAGATTTAACAAGACTCTTCTCCACCTAGAAAAATTTGCTAATAAACATAAATTAGAATTTAACCCCCAAAAATCTGAAACCTGTCTTTTTACTACCGATAAGAAACTATACAAAATAAGACCAAATATTATTCTGAAAGAACAACAATTGCAATATAATAAACATCCTAAATATCTCGGCTACACCCTGGATCCAGAAATCAACTCCAGTAAGCATATTGAAGAAGTTGTTAGAAAAGGAAGAGACCGACTAAAAATCTTGAAATATATTTCAGGAAGAGTGGGGAGCTGAAGCAACAACAATAAAATTAACTTACACATCTCTAATGAGACCTATCCTGGAATATGGATATCAAATCTATGGTACAGCATCTGAAACAAATCTAAAATCACTGGAAAGGATACAACTAAGTGCAGCTAGAATTATTACAGGTCTTCGAAAACCCTGCCCTAATGATATTGTACTTTACGAGGCAGACATTATGCCCTTAAAGAATAGAATAAGCTACAATCTGCCAAAATATATAAACAAAATCAAGAGTTATGAAAGCAAACACAGAACTTTCAATTACATACTTAATTGGGAATCCAATCTAAGACTCAAAAAAGAAGGCCCTCTCCACCTGGCCAAAAGAAATGGATTTTAAAAATATAAAGTGGAAAAATATTATTTAGCTGAAAAAAATATCTCTATGCGAACCACTAACAAAATGTTATTTTTAATGCCACTTTAAATGAAACCACCAACAGACAATACCAAAATCCAGAATACTTAAAACAATTATCATTAGAAATAATTAATAAAATTCCTAAAAATGCAATAACTATCTATACCGATGGTAGCAGAGATGAGTTGGGACACACTGGCAGTGGCTCTCTCATTAAAACCACAAATGGCATTGAGAAAATAAACAGAAGAAACCCAGAATTTTGCTCAGTCTTCAGATCAGAACCTATAGCCATCTATGAAGTCTTAAAATCCATCAGAAACATTAAACATCACGATATATGGATTCTTACTGATAGTAGAAGTGCCACACAACACTTGAGTCACACAGGGGAACTTAGAGACAAAGTAAGCAGGAACATAATTGGTTATCTCCAAAAACTCTCAATACCTCAAAAATTCACCTTCAATGGATACTCTTACATGTTAGCATTGAAGGCAATGAAGCTGCTGATGCGCTAGCGAAAAAAGGCACAAAAGAACCCTTGCTACAGAAAAATAAACTTAATTTTAAAGAAATAGAAACAGTAGCCAAAATAAACAAGAACTGGAGGATCCCACCTAAGCACAGTTGGGATACCCTAGAAGCAGATGGCCACCCAGACCTTTCGGTCCACAAGCCGGCATGCGAAGCATGCCTTCGCTGCTATTCTGTTCAACTCATAAGCCAAGTAATGGTATCCAAGCTAGTGATTGGACATTGTACCTTGAAACATCACCTCCCAGACAACGTGTCTGGAAGGATTTCTATACCGGTTGCCTTTAATCACAGCAAAATAGGAAACTATCTACTGTGTCCAGCAGGGACCGCGGGGAGGCAGACCCCGGTCGACTCTGTTCACTCACAGCTGAGGAAAAGCTCAGCTGCCACGTCGTGGGCTTTCTCAAGAAGCTTGCTGTGATTTCTCAGCAGCTCACTCTCGATCGCGCCCCTCGCCCTCCTTCTCTCTTCCTGCACACCCACTACCCTTGGACAATCCAAGACGTAGTGGCGTGCATTCACATCCCTTTCTCCACAGACGCAATCAGGATTGCTCTTAATTTCAAATCTGTGGAGACTTGGGGAAGAGCCCATGTCCCGAACTACCCTAATGAGTTTGTGGGACATTACCTTACAGAGGTACTTGGGTGTTGTTACCCCATTGAATAACTCTCTCCCCTTCACAATGTTCCTCCATCTGTCCAAACATAAGTCCTGGACGTGCCCCCTGATCCTCCTATAAACTTCTTTCTTGGTCACTGTGGTCCTCAGTGATCTACCTTTTAAGCATCCTGCCTTAGAGATCCTGTCTGCGAACTCATTACCTTCGATGAGGCTGCGTCTCCTAAACCAAGGGAGCTCCGGAGCCCGCGTCATCATCTCCAGCTCCTGGATTATTTGATGCGCGAGTTGACCTTTCTCCAGATTGATGGCGACGAGGGCCGACATACAATCTGAATAGAGGCGGTCCGGGCTGAAGTTCTTCTCGGCACACACTCTGCGGGCTACCCTGATCGCAACCAGCTCGGCTGAAAAGACCAATTCGTCCACTCTGAGTGTTAAACTTTCTTGGAAGATCAGCTCTCCATTAGTGAAAATCACTACCCCAGCTCCAGTATTGGTTCCAGACCTACTCCCATCAGTGAAAACCTCCGTGCCATTCCCTGTCGGCTCTCCAGGACTCCAATTCCACTTTGGCAACCACTGCGGAGGCTTTCTTGGGTACCTCTTCCATTCCAGGGCACCCGCTTCAAGTCCCAGGGCATCTTCCCTGTTCTCTTAGATCTTCTGTCTGATGGTCTCCTCCTCTAGTTTCAATCCCAGGGGAATAAGCCCAGCGAGGACCAATAAGGCCTCACTGCTGGTAGTGCGTTATCCCCCTGTGATTCTGAGTGCCGCTGTCCTCTGCACTCTCTCTAGAGTAGTCGCCACCTTCTGATCCCTGTTTCGGCGACACCAAGCCCTGGAAGCATATAGCAGGATTGGCTCGACACAGGAGAGGCAGAGGTTCCTAAAAATAGTACCCTCCTTCTCTCCCCCCCCCCCCATCCTGTTGAGAGCCAACCAGGAAAGGCCTGACAACGCCTCCCTGCCTCTCGCCACCATCTCCTCCGCCTGGTATTGCCAACCCATCTTGTCATCAATGACCACCCCCAGGATGGTCATCCTATTGACCAACGCTACCCTCCGTTCTTCGATCCCGATAGCCGGCTTGTGTTCCCATTTGATCCCTTTCCTTTTAGTTCTTATGTCCCTAGGCTTAAAGCTGAAGGCTTTAGTTTTGGAGACATTGAACTTAAGGCCAGAGTCATGGGCCCAGTTCGAGAGAATTTGGAGAGAAGTTTCAACACACTTCTCAGCCTTCGCTCTCGAAGCAGCCTCAACAATAAGGAACTGGTCGTCAGCATAGAGAACCAGCCTGGCTCCTTCAGGGAGCTCCTCCTGGAAAACGGTGTTTACCAGGATATTCCACAGAATAGGTCCGCAGCAAGAGCCCTGGGGGCAGCCCCTAGCACAGTTTCTTTCCAACTTCCGCCCACCAAAACTGAGGCTAATCCGTCTATCCCTCAGGAAGTCACGAACCAAGCTGCACAAATTATCAGGACAACCCATGTCCATCAAATTTCTCATCAGCTTGTTCCAGTTCATGGAGTTGAACGCGCCATCAATGTCCAGGGCCACGAAAAGAACCCAAGCACCCTTATTTAAGCCCATCTCAACCCCCTCTAACACCTCGCTCAGAGCTGTAGTTGTGGACTTCCCTTCCCTAAAACCATGTTGGAAAGAGGAAAGGAGCTCATTACTTTCTAGCCAGTGCTTCAGTCGCTGAGCTAGTAGGCTATCCAGGACCTTACCTAGACACGCTAGTAAAGAAAGCATACGATAATCATTAGGAGAATTACCCTTTCTACCAGACTTTTCGAGAAGCACTACTCGGGCAACCTTCCATGCCTCAGGAAAAGTACCAGTGTCCAGGCACCTATTGAATAACCTGGAAAGAAGCGATGGGTGCATCCTTACCAGGGCTTTCACGACCGTGTTATCGATCCCTTCGGGACCAGGAGATTTCCTTTTCCCGAACTTGAAAGCCGTCAGTTTCACCTCATTCTCAGAAAAGGGCGGATCTACCAAACCACAAGTGGTCAGAGAGATCTCGTCCTTTGGTTCCTCGTTTCCGAAGTGCCGATCCAAGTTGTTTTTATTTTGTCTTCTGCTTTCGAGCGAGTAGGTCTAGAACACATTCTCTCTGAATTTTCTCATTGTTGGTGGATGAAACAGCACCAGTGATTATTTTGGCCGCTTTTGCTTGAACACTGTCTAGTCTTACTTTTAGTGATGAGCTTGAGGGAGCCCAGACCGGTGTTGCATATTCCATTATCGGCCTTATTAAGGTGGTATATGTTGTTCTGAGAATTCTGGGTTTTGCTCCCCAATTTGTTCCACATAGCCTTCTCAGAATGTTTAGTTTTCTGATAGTTCTATTTGAGGTGCTAATTATGTGTTCTGAAAATTCCAATTCCTCATCAATAATAATTAAAATAATTTTGTTGACATCTTGTCAATACATGCACAGTCTGCACTATTAAAAAAAGATAATATGCATTATATACACTATGTACAATGAATATGGCGCCTCTTCCAGCGCTGCAGAGTTTGTGGAGAATCACCAGTGGGTCTCCAGCGACACCACGCATTTTGCGATCTACGACGAATACGTAGATCGCGTACTTTGCCGATTAGGAGATGGTGATGGCGTGGTCCTCGAGACCAACTTGAAAGATACAGGACTGCAGTATCACACCTAGTTATTATGGATTTCTAATTTTATCAATCATTTGTTTGTTTATGCTTATTTTTTTGTTATATTTATGCCTTTTCCCTGTGAGTGGAGAAGACGCATAGGTTTGGTTTTATTGGGTTTATGGTCATTTGGAGTTCCATTGCCCACTTCTCCAGTCCTCTCATTGATGTGTTCAGTATTTTTACGATTTTTCTATGCTGCTACTTGTGTGCCATATGGCTATATCATCTGCATAACAGACAACCTTTGTGTCTTCAGTGAGGTAAGGATAGATGTCGTTAATATATAGCAGATAGAGTAGAGGACTGAGCACAGATCCCTGAGTTACACCAGCCCATGTTCTTCCTTCCTTGGAAAATTCTCCATTGACCCGAACCTTTAACCTTCTTCCCCTTAAGAAGTCTGCAATCCAGATTAAGGTTTTTCTCTTACTCCGATGTTGTGCAGCTTTTCACGTAATTTCTCCCTCCACACTCGATCAAAAGCTGAGGTCATATCAAGGAATATAGCCGTGGTCTTCTTTGGCGGTTTTTCCTGGAAAGAATCTAT
This sequence comes from Cordylochernes scorpioides, assembly GCA_030710605.1. NCBI lineage: Eukaryota > Metazoa > Arthropoda > Arachnida > Pseudoscorpiones > Chernetidae > Cordylochernes > Cordylochernes scorpioides. Next base: position 78,369,911 of record CP092870.1, read on the forward strand.
TATTGATTGACAGAAGTAAAACAGTTGATCAGTCGTACAGTGCTGGGATCTATAGGCAGTTTGGTAGAGGTTTATTTTATTATTGTTAGTGAGCCAGACTATGAGCCTAGAGTGGATAATTCGTTCTGGTATTTTACAAAGTTTGCTGGTGAGAGCAATTGGCCGAAAGTTCTTGTATTCCTTGGCATCTTTGTTTGGCTTCAGTATTGGCACTATAATTGATATCTTCCAATTCTTTGGTAGTTTACCAGTTTGCCATGATATTTTTAGTATTCGTAGGAGTTGATTATTAGCTTTGTCTTCAAAGTGTTTGATCATTTAACCAAAGATTAGATTATCTCTTGGTGACCTCTTGGATTTTTTTATTGATAAGTTTAGCTCATTCAGTGTGAAGTCTCTCGAGAAAATATCTTGTTGATGGAAGTTTCTTGCTTGTTTAACTAACTGGTTTATATTATTTTTAGAGTCCTGTCTTCATTCGTATAGTTGAGTATGGAAGTGCTTGAAAGATATTCAGCAATTATGTCAGCCATCTGTTCTCGTTCGCGCTGTTCTATTCATATCGGTTAGAGTATTGGAGGATTGGTGTTGGTGTTGATTGTTCTCTAACACTCTAATCATATTCCAGTGTTGGCTGTCCTTTCTTGGATATATTTTTTCGCAGAATTCTGCCATTTTTCTTGTTTGCATATCCAAATTTCTTGTTCTATTTTGTGACTAATTTTAATGAGTTCTTTCTGTTTTCTTCTGTTTAATTTTTTTAAGAAGTTCATTGATATTGTCTCTCTCTCTGAAATCACTGCCTCGATGTTGTGGTCCTTCCAGTAAGGTATCCACAGGTCTTTACGTCTACCTCTAGGTATCGATGCTTTTGCAGATTTTGAAATGTTTGAAGAGAATTTTTCCAAGTTTTTGTCAAGCGTTCTGTAATTCAATTTTTCGTTGCACAGTTCTTCAAGCTTTTCTGTGAATTTTTTTCAAGTCGGCTTTCCTAAAGTTCCATGTTCTTTTATTCTAATGGACGTTCTCAATTTTGAAGTTTAGGGTTGTTAAAATTGGTCTGTGGTCACTGATTGCACCTCTCATGATTTTCCATTGTGTTGTGGGTGCGATGTTGTAATTTATCGCTGTGATGTCTATTGCGGATTCTGTGCCTGTGGACTTAGATAGGTGTTCTCTCCGTTATTTAACGGTGTAAGGTCGAGGTCTGTTAGCATGTCCTCAACCTGCTGACTTTTGTTATCCAGGACAGGTGATCCCCAAATTGAACTTTTGGCGTTAAATTCGCCGAGTATGATTGTGATATCCGAAGACGCTTCACTTAATGTCTCTATTGTGTGTACCCATACAAAATTCAAAGATTTCACGAGCTGAAAGTTGGCGATTTTGAGATGCGTCAAGAATTCGCTGCATGGGTTATCCGGCGAATTGATATTGATGAAAACTGGCTGTCGAATGTTCTGTGGACAGATGATGCTCACTTCTCTCTAAACGGAGAATTTAACATTCAAAACAGCCGCATTTGGGCAACAGACAACCCTAGGATTTTTACAGAAATGCCACTTTACCAGCCTAGAGTTACAGTTTTGTGTGGGTTCACTTCTTTTATTATTGGGCCATTTTTCTTTGAAAAATCAATGGAAGAATTTTTAAAACCGTTTTTGTAACTGATGAACTTTATGTCCAACTTTTGAGAGAAAAGGGTATTCCCACATTGCAGGGCAAAAGCACTAAGCGAAATAACATTCATGAAAGATGGAGGACCTCCTCATATCTCCCGAGGTGCCAAACAATTGCTGAAGGATACGTTCTGTGAAAATCGTGTGATAAGTCGCCACTTTATATACCAGTGGCCTCCAAGATCACCAGACTTGACGCCTTGCGATTTTTGTTTATGGGGGTACATTAAATCGTGTGTTTATCGATGCTGGCCTACCACATTGGCCATGTTGAAGGCTTCTATCAGATGGCACGTTTTATCAATTTCAACAGATATGTTATTTAATGCTGTCTATTCTGTCATTTATCGTCTGCAGGCGGTGATTGAGAATGAAGGGTGCCACATTGAGCAAGGATTGTGACCTAATACAAGAGAGAAGGCAGTTACCTCATGTGTTATATAAGCCGCCATGTATTATATTATCTACCAATATTTTGCAGCTCTTTGTGTTGGGATATGGGGATAATAAATGCTGTCCTCACATCTTGACTATCTTTTTTTTTTGTGAACAGTAATTTTTTGTTTGTCATTTGCTCACATATTATGTCGTGCAAACCAGAGTGTTATAACTTCTCGAATAACACTGGTACACACAATTTTTCCCCTTATGTTTAGTTTTCGCTTTTCGCTCATTAGAAGAAATAGCATAAGGAATATTTTCTGTATACCAATAACTTTAGAAATTTTGTGAAAAAAAATAATACAAAATGATTTTACTACCACGTTTTTCAACGCAAAAGGTCGATTTAAAAATTATTTTTATTTGAGGGGAAACATTTTTTTAAAATTGTGTACAGTATAATAAACAATGATAACATTTGACAAGCCCATAGGATATTTGGAATAAAGTACGACAAATATATTTTGTCACTCCCCTCTATATTTCATTTGATGGATCATGACAAATACCCAGTTAAATAGTCAAGGGTCTCCAATTAGTCAAGAAACTACACATTTCTTATAGCAAGAAATCCTATTAGTAGTGCCATCATAATTTTTGGTACTATATTAATATATCAAAAATTCGTGTATTGATATCAGCAGTATTTTTCAAACATTCAATCTATTTCACAAAACCCCATATAAAATATAAATATTTTTGCTACATGTTTTAATTTGCATTTGCCTATTTTACATATCTCTGATTGTATTTGAAAATCGTTAACCAATTCTTCATACTTTTGGCGAAGTGGTGTTTTATTAATTTGTTATTTGATATTATTAGGGTTCTTTCCTGGTATTCAAAAAGGAAAAATACGTGTCGTTCAATTATATTTTTAAATTTATCAAACAATTTGGCTGCTGAATATCTGAATCTGGTAGAGCGCCATCTGGTGAATAAAATTGTAACTAAAATCAATTTCGAAATTTTCATTATTTGCCACAAAAAATCCCATTGCATCCTGAACACAATGGTGTTTACCGCATTGCTCTAACGCGAATATTCGCGGAGTTATTAATTTTTAAAGTTGTGCGGGACTTTTGGATCACCCTGTATGTCAAATATAAGATATATACACATACAAAATATAAGATATATACGTGTTTCTTTATACGAAACTCTACCTTTAGTATCTTCTAATAATGATATCCTGTAATTCCTTCTATTGTAATTCAAACCTTTCACTGCCGACCTCACGCCTGAGTGTCATTAGGAACTTTCCCTCAGAGGTTACTCAAACGCCAACGTGCCATTATGAGTCTTTCCTTAGGATCCCATAACACGCTCGATTACGATAATAGATCAAAATTTTATTCTTCTGGTTCAAACTACATCTCATTTTAACTATATTTGATGATATCATAGGAAATAAACGTTGTTACGTAGTTGCAAATGACTTTAATTTTGACTTTTTATATGTATAGTCTTGTATATATTGGATAAACTGTGTTAAAAGAGAATATCGGTACCTAGGGAAAGTCTACTCTTCTGATAGAGGCACTGGCTGACAATACACGTTATCACGTTTGTCAGTGAAAGAGTTAAAGAAATCGGATTGAAGCGTTAAGATTTTGGTTTAAAGTCAAGAAAACGTTTCAGCAAAGTTTTCAATTTCTTAAATTTTTCTTTAGAGTGGAAGCTGTTTAAGTTGCCAAAACCATTTAAACTAATTTAGACCTTTTCAATTCACTCTCTTTATATCTTTCTCTAGGTTTTCATTACATTAAAGACAGCAGAAGTTCGAAATATGGGTGAAAGAAACATTCGCGTCTAAATATTTTAATTTGTTATATTTAGATGGCGTGTTATTGCTTTATATTAATTTATGCCTAACTGGCCTTGTCCTTATTGTTTGCGGAAGAGCCTTGCTGTATGAAAATATTATATGTAATTCTACTGTTCTAAAAGTTAAATATATAGTTTACTTAAATACCCCATTTCTGAGATTCCACCCTTCAGTGTAGCGGTCTTGTAGATTAAATTGGCGAAACCGCTAGGAAGGTTCACCACCGATAAGGCCCCTCGTGTCCTGCCTGCGGATCCGTTGACCGCTCCCTCGGCCACCGCTACTGGAGCTGCCGTTCCATCAGGCCCTTCATCAGAGAGGCCTTCAACATCATCGGGCGGCCCCCTGACCTGCAGGCTTGGATCTTCGGCGGGTCCGACCTTGAGGACGACGCCCTGACCATCCTGGCGTCGGCAAAGCTGCGCGTCTATCGCCAATTTGTCCAGGTTGGGCTCGGTGGAGTGGAGGACCCGCTCATCGCCTGGACCAGAACACTCCAGCGCCGGGGATTCCTTCCTTCATCCCCCATCATCGTATAAATATGTATATATTTCAATGTTGTATATATCTTTTATTATTTCTTAAACTGTTGTCACTTCTCTATTTGATTTTGTAATATTGTCGAGATGACAATAAAAAATTTTTAATTGTCAATTGTCACTGATGAGCCAAGCCCTCCCAAAATTTTTTCTTCGAGGTAAAGACAGTAGAAGTTTGATTTATGTGTAAAAGAAACATTCGCGTTTAATGTTTTCATTTGCTGTATAGATGGAGCGTTATTGCTTTATAAAAAGAATTATATTTCAGAAACATGAAACATAGCTTAATTCTCAAATTGAAAAACACTTGATAATAATTTAAATATCTTAAGTTTTTTTCCATGGTCAAACTAAAGAGCATTTGTTACTTGTGTCTTTTGTAAAGATTATCTTGTAAGATTTAAAAAAAAGTAGGGCCATCATTCATTAGTTGAGTATTTAATTTAGAAATATATTGATGTTTCAAACTAAATATTTCACATAGAGGTAACAATTCAATAGTCTAGTGCAGGGGTCGCCAAACTGCGAGCCACATGCAGCTCTTTGGATGTGAAGCTATATAGTTCCATACGTAAATATTATTTATGCTAGTACTATTTATTGTTGGCAAGAAAAAATGTGGCTATTTAAAAACTTGAAAATTTGTAAGTTGTAGTTTTTGACTCTTTCGACTAAAATTCTTGCCGACACCTGCACTAGAGCCTTTCTCTTAACTCAAAAAGTATATATCGGGCAAAACTTTTAAGATATACTAAAGAATCCCATATTATAATAGTTATTCCTTTTATTTAATTTAGCTTTTTGTCTCAAAAGTTTTTGACGCGTATTATAATCATCAAAAGTGTATTTTTACGTATGAGTTTATATTATTATAATTTCATCTTATAAATTATTTTTATTTTGTTTTTCTTCCAAACACAAGACTTGCGATATACTGTGAAATTAGAATTTAACAAGAGATTCTTCTTTTTTTATGAAAACAAAAATTATTAAACTTTTTTTGGGTTATCATGATGAAAGACTTTTCAAAATTTCATTTTAGATTATTTGAGCAGATATTTTGAAAGATCAATTTTCTGATTTATTCTGCTTTAGGATATAATTTAAAACTTACTTCCTTCTAAAACAGTTTCTAATGGTTTTGCTTTGCTTAGTTCTTCAAGAGTACTTCGTTTTCTTTGCTAAGTTCACTTAGAATAGGCTTGCTTCGTTCACTAGGAGCAACAATTGGTAAACATCTAGGGTTAGCAACGGCGGTCCTTGGTCAAGAATAATTTATTTCAGATTTCCTCCATAACATGACAATCTGTCTGTCCACCTATGTCACCATTTCTCTCAATTCTGACTGTAGCTTATTTCCTATGAGGGTGAAATTTCGAACCATTAGAAGTGCTATTGTATAATTAGTAGCTCTAAAAACCGCCTCATGTTGTTAAATATTTTGAGGATCACAAAACGAATTTATTATCAACTCCGATCCATCAAGACCCAATGCCTGCAAGAATTGAAATCTGCTGCTGCACATGACTGGTACAGAACAGAAGGGACAAGCACCAATTCTGTTCTCCCAAGGGAACAACAGTCTTTGATTTGCATCTATGGACAATGACTTTCCAAAATGGTTTCAAGGTTTTCTCACTATGTACTAAGTGCAATTCTCAACCTGAAACCTCAAATCACATTCTTGACTGTATTGGCTCATTCATTGATGAACTCTACTAATCCCCAGAAGACACCATCTCAAAATCTACAAGCTTGATACCTATATGATTGAGTGTATATAAGAAAGAAGAGCTAAGATCAATTAACGGATCTATCCGTATGTTTTATATAAAGATGGGAAATAGGGAGGGATGAATAATTGGAGAAAGAGGTATAAACATGGCAAAACATCTTCCTACCTCCCATATATCTCGTATGAACATAATGCCCAATTAGAGATTTAAGCAAGGCAGTGGCCTCTAAATCAGGGTCTACCAATAAAGGCCTATAGATGAATCTATAAAACATATGGCATTAACGCGCCATCTATATGTACAAAATGGAACCATTAAGCACAAATTATTCTTTTTCAAGCAAAACAAACTTTCTACCGTCCTTACTGCGATGAAAAAATATATTGGGAGGACCTAGCTCATTAGTGGTAATCCCTCCAAGCGGTTTAGTCAATTTAATCCACCAGACCGCTTTTAAAGTTCTAGCGAAGTATTTATTATTCTACAATAATTTATTATTTTACACTAGCGTTAACAGAGTATCTTTTTTTTGTTTATATTTTACTACTCTGTAAACTTCCCTTATTCCTTACCTTTTGTTTATCCTTCATAGTTTCTTCTTGCCTTAAATAAAAATTTCTGTCTCATTCTGAAGTTTGTCTTCCCTAATTTTCCACGTGGCAATATTGTATTAAACGATTCCGCTTATATAGCCGACTTTGATGGTTTGAATCTTGGTTATCGTATTTAATCAATCTATAGACATAAGCTTAGAGGACAGAAGAATTACATGCAAATTTTTGTATGCAAAGCTCTTCCGCAAACAATTCATACAAAGCCAGTTACCGCCGGGAGAGTTCACGATTAATGAGTTAGACCATCCCAATATTTTCCATCGCTGTAAGGGCAATAGAAAGTTTGTTTTATTCTTAAAAGAGCAATTCGTGTTAAATGGGTCCATCTCGTGCATGAATCTATAAAAATAACGTCTGCCCCTGGCGTCTGCCAAGACAAGAATCTATAGGTACTTCCTCGGCGTGGAACTGAGAAGTGTTCAAGAAGACCTTGTCTAGAGAAGAACTCTCTCAAGGTGGGGAAGCCTTCCTTGCTGAAGAAATTTGTACACATACACAACTATATATATTCTCCTACATTTTATCTACCCTTTATTTACTATTTTATTATATATATTTTTCCACCTTTGTAACAATTGATTAGAAGAATTGAAGACTCTAGCTGTCATTGTGGCAACGAATTTCAGGACTCAAGACATCTACTGCTGGAATGCCCACTCTTCTTCACCGCTAGACAACAGACAATAAATAATGTTGTAGATCTATATCAATTTGTAAATAGCAGAGAGAATTATCATAGATTTAACTATTTATTTGTAGATATATATTTATGATTTTCTTTCAAACCTGAAAGGTTCAGGTTCCTAATATATATTATTGTTTCTCTTTTTATTTCGATTACTTGTTCTTGTATAATATGTTTATAACTGTTTCTGTTTTTAAAAAAAATGTAAATCGACGCAATTATCCCTAGCCGCGATATCGCGTTTTGTGTGTTGAAATAAAAGTGAGAAAAAAAAAGAATCAATAAAATTGTTTAAATTGTCAATTGTCTATAAAAAAAAATAACGTTTTGACATATTTCGAAGGAATGATCTTTTACCTTATTTACACACTGCACTTTTTTTTACCTCTAACGTGCTCTGGATAGATAAGTCATCCAAAGTAAACTAATTTCTAAGTTTACCGGGAATATCTTCCTTTTTCCAACAAATATTTAAATACCAGACAAATGAGCTGGTTTGACCTGGTTATACAGAGCGGTTAGAATATGCAAATCAGCTCGTATCGGGCCAATTTTCATATCTCAGGCAACAAGTTATAACATTAGACTTATGACTTAACTCTATCGTATTAACAATTTGATCTATATATATATAAATGAATGTATGTCTGTTTGTCCTTTATGCCTGACCAAACCACTCATTGGATCGCCATGAAACTTTGGGAAGTTATTTAGTATAGTACTGGGAAGGTTTCTAGCAAATAAAATTTTTGAAATAACTTTTCGCCTAGATATAATCAAGATAAATATTCTAATTTATCTGTTATAATTCAACAATCTGCTCTAAATATTATCATGATGATACGATGATTTTGTAATGTAGAAAATTAGGAAAGACAAAATTCAGGATGACATGGCAATTTATTTGAGACAAGAATAATGATACAATTCAAAGGCAAGATACTATTCCTTTAACTTCCAATTACCGAGGGAACCAATTAATATTGATTTTATTCAACTTATCGAGAATTTTTCAAGGGACCAGGAAAAAATGTTCACTTTATGGAGAGATTCGTTAAACAAACCTTTACTCGGGTAAAACCCGGGCGAAGCCGGGAATATCCATTTCGTAGCTTAACCCGTCTCTCCAAGAGGCAGTCTCTTATTAAAGGTCTATTAGAGATTCTTTAATAGCAATTAGAATCTTCAATGAGAGACCACCAACAGGAGAAACAAGTTGATTCATGTTTTTAGGTGGTCTTTCTTAAGAGACTCTATTTACATATATTAAAATATGAAAAAATTAAAATATTTTATCAAGATAAATATTCTAATTTATCTATATATATAAAAATGAATGTATGTGTGTCTGTTTGTTTGTTTGTTTGTCCTTTATGCCTGACCAAACCACTCATTGGATCGCCATGAAACTTTGGGAAGTTATTTAGTATAGTACTGGGAAGGTTTCTAGCAAATAAAATTTTTGAAATAACTTTTCGCCTAGAAATAATCAAGATAAATATTCTAATTTATCTGTTAATAATTCAACAATCTACTCTAAATATTATCATGATGATACGATGATTTTGTAATGTAGAAAATTAGGAAAGACAAAATTCAGGATGACACGGCAATTTATTTGAGACAAGAATAATGATACAATTCAAAGGCAAGATACTATTCCTTTAACTTCCAATTACCGAGGGAACCAATTAATATTGATTTTATTCAACTTATCGAGTATTTTTCAAGGGACCGGGAAAAAATGTTAACTTTATCGAGAGATTCGTTAGACAAACCTTTACTCAGGTAAAACCCGGGCGAAGCCGGGCGGGTCCGCTAGTCAAGAATAAACAAATATTGTCTAAAGGTAGGCACAAATGGAACATGCATATTTGTCAGTTATACGACTAATTTGCAAATTTACGTTGTTATTACAGTGAATTCTTCTCGACCTATTTTTGTATGATGTCAAAGTTTTATCTTGAATATTGTGGAAAGGTATGTAAACCATATAAACAATTTTTTTTTCTTCTTTTTCGATCGATTAAATAGTTACCTATAAGGGAATATCCATCCTGGTGAATATAAATAAATATTGATGGAGATATTAGCCATCAATTCTAACATCTGTGTTTATATTTACATACTGGAGGAAAACAGATGGGAAGAAGGAAAGATTCACAAAGAGATGACTTGCCACAATCGGTCAGATCTAAATGGGAATCAATCGTCCAAACAAACTCTGCCCCAAGTACTTCACTTCTTGGATACTCTAATGTGGATACTCCACTGAAGAACAAAACTCATTTTTTAGAAATAATTCGTAACTTATTTGAATATTTACATTGTTATTAAATAAAGCTTTCAGGGTTAAGTTTCTTGTTCAATTTTTTTTTACACACAAAGAAGGTAATATATATTTTCTCCCCCTTTCAATATCATTAATATTTAAATATGTAAAAATTAATTTGTATATAAAATAGTATATATATCATCAATTTATTATTGTGATAATCCTGTAGAAGGACTGACAAGTCCGAAAGCTTGAAAATAAAAATTTGAACAAGAAACTTAACCCTGGAAGCTTTATTTACTTTATAATATTATAAATCAGGGATGAACGTATATATTTAAATTATGTTTCTAAACTACAATGCAAATTGTAGAACGACGTTTGACAATTTTACCTCAAATGTTTCTTTTGAACGAAAAATCATTATTTAAAAGAGATATAACGACTATTTCTATCCTTAGGGATGAAGTATGAAAGAATGAATTGTGAACACTATGGATTTGATTCCCATCCCTGGACACTTTTATTTTTCCGTTTATCATTACTCTTCATAATTCATCATTTCATACTTCATCCCTAAGGATAGAAATTGTCGTTATTTCTCCTTAAAATAAATTACGATTTTCCGTTCAAAAGAAACATTTGCGGTAAAATTGTCAAACGTCATTCTACAATCATAAGCCGCATTATATTGTATTATACAAATTGTACATTATCAATTAGTTGTAAATTTTGAATCATGATTAAATTTTTCTGAACACATTGATACAGAGTTAGGTATAGAAAGAATCGCTATCAAAGTTTAGAAAGGATTCATAACCAAGATAGGGGACATTGCAACTACTGTGATAGAGATGCATGGGGACATCTGAGGCTCTTCATTGGGCATGATAACAACAACAACAAATGATTCATAACGTATTTGTATATTTACATTGTGTTTCTAAACTACAATACAAATTGTACTTTATCAATTATAATTATAGAATCGTGATTACATTTTTCTGAACACTGAAACAGAGTTAGGTATGGAAAGTCTCTATCATAGTTTATGACACCAGATTATGGAAACTTGACTAAAAGCTATCTAAATTGCATATTTTTAAGCCATAGGAAATTATTATAATTTTTTATTATTAATATTATCCCATCCCCCCTTTCCATTTTTCAATATTTGTAGTCCTTGGAATAGTTTCAGGACTTTTAAAAGAATATCAGTTGTAATTTTATTCACACAAGAGTTTAATTGTGTGTGAAAATGTAAAATTATCAAATTAACTAAGTGGTTTTGCTTTTTATCTTTGTCGATATATTTTTATACCAGGTTGCTGCTTAATAGGATCCTCACTCATGTCTTCCCACTTCTTCTTATTATTATTTCTTATCTCCACTCAATCATATCAGGGTATCAAGCTTGTAGAGCTTGAGATGGTGTCTGATGGGGATGAGTAGAGCTCATCAATGGATGAGTCAATGCAGTCAATAACGTGTTTTGTGGTTACAGATTAAGATTGCACTTAGTACATAGTGGGAAAATTTTGCAGCCATTCTGGAAAGTCATTGTCCGTAGATAACCAGACTTAAGTCTGGAAATCAAAGATTGTTGTTCTCTTGGGAGGACAGAACCGGTGCTTATTAACTTTCCCGAGTAAGTTTCTATTATCAGGTACAAAAAGAGTAAAAAAAAGATAATAATGAACACAATTACCTTGAAATATAGTTGTTCTATTTATTTTCTTGAAGAATGCAATCTGGTCCACAGAGGTCTTCACTTCCATTACTCCTGTCAACTCTTGTCTTCTCCGCGCGCCAACCTTCCAAGTGATATGAAGTCATGACACAGCGTTACCGAATATAAATAATAATAATATACTCTATATACTATAATATACTCTATAACTCTATAATATACTACTTCCCATCCCTGGACACTTTTATTTTTCCGTTCCTCATTACTCTTCATAATTCATCCTTTCATACCTCATCCAAAAGGTTAGAAATTGTCGATATTTCACCTTAAAATAACATTTTAATTCGTCGTTGAAAAGAAACTCATGCGGTTAAACTTGCAAGTGTCGTTTTACAATTACATGCCGCAGTGTATTATATTGTATAATATACTCTATCAAAAATATCAGTGAAAAAATATTTTACAACTATTCTTTACAATGATTAAATAATTTTTAAAATTATAAGATAAAATATTGATATATGATATCAATATATGAAGCATAATGCAACAATATTGTCATTAATATAGGCACTTTCTATGTAAATTTACATATTGGATAATTAACTCTTATTTTTCATCAAGTATCGTTTGGTTAGGATTTAATCACTTCCAGGGACGTCAGGAGAAGGTAACTAACATGTTATATAAGATTATATTAAATATTGTAGCAAAGTATTTATTATATTTTTATATTATTTATATATTTTGCTATATGCTCTGGAAACTTCCCTCATTGCTTATCTTATATTTTATAAATGTTGATTTTGCGCTTGCATTATATAAATTGCCGTGTCATCCTGGAGTTTGTCTTTCCTAATTTTTTATGTTACAATATATACATAGATTATTATTAAATTTATAATTATTTTATATTCTCGATAATCCCCTTCATCCCTAAAGCAAAATGTTCATTTTCTTCTTTATTTTTTTTTCCGACATGTATAGCAAATTTTGCGCACAATAGAGTTTTTTCTCTTTATAAATATAATAAGTAATACAATATTATAAGCTGTAATTTAACACACACATCATCTATCTGTGAAAATGGGTAAATTATGATAATGAATATTTTGATCTATTTTGTAAAAAAGACAAATTTCTCTACAATCAGTAAACCGAAAATGGGGGCATTAGCATATCTCGGTAGTAAATCTAAGTGCCATTTTACTAATTAAGTAATAAAAATTCATATTATACAAATAAAACAGGCAATTCAATATTTATAGCCGGCTTTTGACGAAGCCACTAGGAGGGTTCGCCATTAGCTCTCCCAATATTTTTAAAGCTTTTATATAACTTGTTTCTATGTATATCTGTCGTTCTGTCTGTCCACAAATCTTATAATCAATTTTTAATATTATTTTAAATTACCTAGAAGTCTAAAATTTGGTATACTTGTTCACACCTGATGACAATGCAAGTTGAAAAAATTACAGACTTCTGGGTGCTCGGGAAATGGCTAATTTCTATTTTGTCTTTCAAAATTTTGTGATCAATTTTTAATATACTTTCAGAGTACTTAAAAGTCTGAAATTTGGTACACTTGTTTACTCCTGATGACAATTCAAGTTGACAAAATTTCAGACTTCTGGGTGGTCGAGAAATGGCTAGTTTCTATTTTGTCTTTTTAAATTTTATGATCAATTTTTAATATACTTACAGAGTACTTAAAAGTCTGAAATTTGGTACACTTGTTTACTCCTGATGACAATTCAAGTTGACAAAATTTCAGACTTCTGGGTGGTCGAGAATTGGCTAATTTATATTTTGTCTTTTAAAATTTTGTGATCAATTTTTAATAAACTTACAGACTACTTAAAAGTCTGAAATTTGGTATACTTGTTCACACCTGATGACAAAATGCAATTTGAAAATATTAAAGACTTCAGGTGGTCGGGAATTGGCTAGTTTCTATTTTGTCCTTTTAAATTATGTGATAAATTTTAATGTTATTTCAGAACACCTAGAAGTCTGAAATTTGGTACACTTTTTTACACCTGATAACAATGATGCGTGTTGTGTGAGTTGCGACTTGATTTTTACAACCAGTATCCTTTACAGACAGGTACCTCTACTTATATATCTTTACTAGATTTTCCTTATAATATATATGTTATATTAAAATAGTATTTTATTTAAAATTATATATTTCATAGATTCTCAAATACTCTGCTAAATCGACCGCCAGAGGTCACGCTTCCCCTATAAAAACTTATTGTTGTTGTTTCCCGATGGCCGGCTCAAACCTTTTGTACATTATGTAAATAAGTTTTTCATTTTTTTATTCTTACGCCTTAAGCCAGGCATTACTTTTATCAAATTATGTTTATATATTCCTTAAGCTCAATTAAAGCAATTACTGATCAAAACCATTTTTATTATTATACTTTCAAGATTTTAACCACGACTGCATTACCATAGCATAATCCTCAAGATAATCAAAAATCAACAGAAATCTCTTTTTTTATATATAATATATATATATAAACATGCCCCCGTATAGGAGTTCGTAAAACTCGGAAACTTGCCTTCTTAGTGATTTTATAATGTGATAAAGAATCTTTGTTTTACAGAAGTGGAATATTATGTAAATTAGAGGATCTCCACGACTTGAAACCAAGCTAAATATAAATACTATCACACAATATATATTGTAGAAAGATTTAATATCTATTATTTATTAGATATTAATATATATTTTTTTAGGTTTATTGTGGATTTTTGCTTTGTTTAAGGGGGGGGGGGGGGGGGGAAATATCTCAATTCTGCCAGTCATCTATATAAATACAGCAACCGTGGGTAAACAGTCAAAAAATAGTCCATTCCATACCATCAAAGACTATTTGATTATACCAATAATGGGAACAAGGCAAACAATCCCAAGATAAAAGCAATATACCAGTAATCTTTCCAGACAAAACTACCTTTCTTAATGCTTACTATTATTTTTAGCGTCTGGAATAAATAAGATAGTATCCCTATTAGCCAGTCGAACATGATGCGTGATGAAGTTTCTAATTAGTGTGTTAAGACATGCTAATAATATTGGCATATGCCAGCTAACCTTTCCCATTAGTTTTTGCCGTGACATAACGTGGGCGGTAGGAGATGGATGGCTTGTTTCCACAAGAACAACAAGCCGCTCGTACCTATTTATGACCATCTCTTGTTCATATTGTAATCACATCTATTATACGGTCTATTCTTGTTTAGGACCTATCTGCTATAATATCGATCCATATTTAATACACACACAGCTTTATTAAGACCACCGGTCTTATACAGATTCACCACAGGAAGGAAGCATAGATAAAGCTTCTATACTCCAGACAGTACAGAACCCAACAGCCTCCAGATCCGACGCATGTCCAGTGGCCACAGAATCGACCGTACATAGGTTAGCGTATCACTGAAAAGGCAAGTGTGGAATCAGCCGCGTTTTAGTCTTCACTTTACATCCAAATGGACCACGACATTCGGCGATTCTATTAATCTCCTTCGAACGGTGACTGCGGTATTGTAGAATTTATATAAACCAAAGAGAAGACCTTGATCAAGACCCATATTTAATAGCTATATTTTCAGGTCCAAACTCTCGAATAGCATTCTGGTATAAAACCTGATAAGAGATCTATCTGGAAATTTTATCTAATTTAGGTAAAACCATTATTTTATATCATCTTAAAGATAGAGGTTGTCTGACCGGAATTCATAGTTCTTTAAAATAAAAGACACTTCGGCCAGAAAAGTTTTTATTTTTCCATTTTATATTAACAAATATTTTGTTACTAATTTAATAAAGTAAAAAATATATATTACAAATGAGAAATTGTACTGGGATAAGGTGAATAAATTAAGAAAAAAAGGCATCTCCTTATCGTGCAACTGAAAGTTGCTGTACGTGTACGTTGTTAGCTTTTCTTGATTAATCAAGAATGGGTATTTGGTCAATTCTAGAATAATTAAAAATCAACAAATAGTTGATATTTATTCCGATAGATGGCGCAAGCCCTCAGCAACTTTCAATTGCACGATAAGGATTATGCCTTTTTTTTTTTCTTGATTTAAAAAAGTTTTTTTTTTTTTTCAGGGGAGAATGGATGAAATATTATATGTCAATGGATTTATCTGCAATTTCTTTTACCATGAGTTTTTGATATACGTATTTAAAATGATTTCAACATGTCCTTTATTAATTTCAAGAAATTTCAAACAACAACAACAACAAAAAGCTTTATTAAGACCTTTTAGTCTTATACAGATTTTCCAAGCAAAAATGTAGGATAAATGTAGGAATAATAGTAATAGAACCAGTAATAAGCAATGTTTTTTAATAATTTAAAAAAAAATCTTAATCAACATTTTAGAAGATATATGTATATGTGGGCGGCATTGATTTATAAGCGGAGTCATATTACAAATTATTTATTGTAAAATCAACTTTTAATTACATTTATTTATACAAATTATCAGAAGGGTTAAATTGGTGTATATTACACGTTAAAGTTATTTTTTTGTATATATGTGTGTGGTCAAAAATCATTTCTAGATTATATAATGTTAGATATATGTGTTTGATATATTATAGATAAATATTTACATTTTACATGATTTATGTTTTATATTTAAAATGATGTATAATTATTTTATTATATTGATATGACAACAATTAATATGATATTAATGTTAATATATGGGAGCCGCTACATATATATTTCACGAATCACAATTTTATTAAACCTTTGTATATTTCTAACTATGCAGATAGAAACAGTTGAGCTATCAATATGAGTGATATAAAGATAGGCACGTGGTTTATTATAAGCAATAAAGTTATTAGTCACGTTTTTTTCAAATAAAACCCACTTCCTATTGTCAATACTGCGATGGAAAATATGAATAGTGCCTAGCTCATCAGTGGTGAACCCTTCAAAGCGGTTTCGCTTGTTTAATCAATAAAGCCGATTTTTAGAGGTCTAATATTGTATTGGACATAATTTTACTTATCCGTCACTGTATGGGAAATCTTGGCTGTGGTATTTAAGGTAAACTATGGATATAAGCTATGTGGACAGTAGAATTGTATGTAAACATGGTTTATTGTAAAATAAAATTTATAAGAGGGTGAGATTTTCTTTCAGACAAGCTTTCGGGCACAAGTCGCTCTTCTACGGGTCTAATACATAGGACAACTTGCCATGAAAGCTTGCGCTAACGTATAAAAATAAAAAAAACTCTTAAAAAGAAACGATCAAATATGCGAAATAAACTCTGAGAAAAGAAACAAGACTCAGAACAAAACACTATAAAGGAATGACAATACATCCAGATGGTACAAGAACCTATAGGACATGCAACAATTATACTGGTGTGGAACTAACACCTACCCACATATTCTCATGCCCAGCAATGGCCGCAGCATTACAGAAAATCGACATGAACCCAGAACAGCAGCTTTACACACCTAAAATAGTGGACATTGCTGCTGCTGTGATCAAGATGTATGGAGACATCTGAGGCTCTTCATTGGACACGACAACAACAACAACAAACTCTTCTGGCGAAACCGCTGGAAGGGTTCACCACTGATGAGTCAAGATCTCCCAATATTTTTTCCATTGCAGAAATGACATTAGAAGCTTGATTTATATGTAAAAGAAAAATCCAATCTTAAATTCTGTCATTTCCTATATATTTCCTATATATATATATGTTATATTAAAATATTTTATTCAAAATGTTATAATAAAATATTATTCTATTTAAAAAATTATATTTCATAGATCCAAATACTCTGTTAAATCGACCGCCAGAGGTCATGCTTCCCCTATAAAAACTCGTTGTTGTTCTTCCCCGATGGCCGGCTCAAAACCTTTGTACATTATGTAAATAATCTTTTGTTTTCCTTATTCTACTCGCCTTAAGCCAGGCATTACTTTTATCAAATTATGTTCTTTCATATATATTCCTTATCTCAAATAAAAAAATCACTGATCAAAAACAACAGAAATTTTATCATTCTTTATTAAATATAACATATATATGGTGCGTTATTGCCTCATAGAAATTCTTCTCAATCTTGTAATTTTCTTCTATAACAAACCATGTTTACATTGATATCTACTGTCATCAAAGCTTCTTCTATTTGCAAATAGGGAGATTACTATCGCCTCCTAATTGTTTATTAAATCCGTCCAGCTGTGACGTCAGAGATAATCTACAGAGATATTATACCCAGGTTATTTATTGCGACGACCGAGTCGAAGGTCGTCCGTCAGACAGGAAACCACCAGCTTCCTCTCATTCAAACATAAACCACCTGTGACCCACTTTCTCTCCAGTCGTCCTTAAATCTACCCTTTATTCTACGCCCTGAAGATAGAATAATTCTCTATAGCTTTTGATACCCAATTTGAATACCCATTACAACAGGATCACTCTAAAAGGAAGTTCCAAAAATGCAATATAACAGCGGTTTAGTAGATTAAACTGGCGAAACCGATTGATTCATCTACTCTGCTCATCATTATCATCATCATCATTACTATAATCTCTTTTTGTAACTTAATTATCTACCGACCGACTCTTTCCTTTTTTATTAACATTGCTAATGCATTATAATATAATTGTTCTAATAAAAGACACAAATTGATATTTGCGGAAGATCGATTCCTTGAAGCATATTATATATTTATAATTGTATGTAATTCTGCTGTCCTAAAAGCTTATGTCGATAGTTTATCTAAAATATTCATTACAATAGTCTAGCATCAGTATCATTATAAAAGGAGGATCAAAAAATGCAATATATCAGCGGTATGGTAGATTAAACAGGCGAAACCGCTGGGAGGGTTCACCACTGATGAGCCAGGCCCTCCCATTAATTTTTCCATTGCAGTAAGGGCAGTAGAAATTGTTTAATTTCAAAAAGAATCTTACGCGTTTAAAATAGTTTCGAATTTTGATATTCTTATCTATTTATAACGAATCCCTCTCAAAATCCTATCCTACAGCCTCAAAGTGGCGGGAGGGTGTAAACAGGTAGCACAGGACGTCAGGAGTTTAACTCCTGGTAGGGCCACCCTGTGCTACATACCCGGCTAATGTAGGAAGGTATCAATTGGTAGCGTCTGTTCTCCATAGGAGTGGCTACAAAGAGCGTCTGCAGTCCATGTCAAGAGCGGCCGGCCAAAAGAAGCAAAGTCACACTAAGTGGTGCTTCCAGGTCTTCAGACCAACAGCACCCGTCTTTCCTTCTCCATGATGTCTATATCTGTCTCTTATAACGAATGAAAACATTAAGACGCGAATGTTTCTTTTCACAAATATCTCCCTATGACGTCAGGAGATTCATGGATAATCAACAGGAAGAAGATAAAACTTATTATTTCGACATAATCAATAAGGAATCTAGGTTTCGGTTTCTTTTTACATTTCTTTTATTTCTCGAGCTTTCGGGCTAACATGCTCTTCAACACGGAGACCCAGAAGTTCTACTGCGATGCAAAGATATTGGGAGGGCTTGGTTTATCAGTGGTGAACCCTCTCAGCGGTTTCGACAATTTAATCTACCAAACCGCTTCTTTAGAGCTCTAATACTGTATTGGATCATTCTACTTTTATATGCTACACTGAAGGGTGGAATCTTATAAATGATATTTAAGCAAACTAGCAAACTATGGACATAAGCTTTTAGGATAGTAGAATTACATTTAAATATTTGTATCGAGCAATTCTCTTCCTCAAACAATAAGGTCAAGTTAGGCATAAATTAATGCAAAGCAATAACGTGACATCGTAGTATGAACAGTAGAAGTTTGATGTATTTGTGAAAAGAAACATTCGCGTCTTAATATCTTCATTCGTTTATATAGATGGCGCGTTGTTTCTTTGTATTAATTCCCATCTATTCTCATATCTTTTTTTCTTTCAATATTGTTATTATTGAAAAAGTAAGAAAGGATTGTATTCCTATAGACAAATAAGATACTTCTTTCATTTATTTGTGTGCATTTAGTTTGAATTTGCTAGAGTTGGTATTGTGACTTATTCTTTCATTTGAATTTGAACATTCGGGGCCAAGAATAAACGCATTATTTTAATTTATTAATTAAAATTGTATTGTTTTTAATGCATTAATTTTGAAAAGTAAATGTTATTTTTATAATAATTCAGTTTTTGTAGGAATCTTTGCATCTTTAGAATATCCCGTCTAAGTAGTATACTAGTAGATATATACACCCTATAACAACAAAATCAACGAACCAAGAAGAAGTTGTACGATCTTTAGGAAAATATATATACTAAGACGTTACAACCAAACATGCAAATGAATTTTTTTGTTGCTTATCCCTAGTACACGTGGTACAGACCCTGATAATCACGGTGGGTAGAGGTAGGCGACTGCTTTTACTGTAAGGGCACCACATGTCTTCACATGTGAAAAGCAGTTCGACTTTGTATTTACAAATGTGCCAGAGCCCCGTTTGGTAACTTGCACTCGCTGAAGGGGTTGGACTTTTTTATCAGAAAAAGTGCCCAACGCTGGAATCGAACTCGGGTCGTATCGGTCGAAAACCAACTGTTTAGACCAAGCATGTCAAACTCGCGGCCCGCGGGCCTCATGCGGCTCACAACGAATAAATTTGCGGCCCACCAGACACTATATTTTAATAATTATTTTTTTTATAAATTTAAAAAAAATAATAATAAAAATTTGTAGCCTAATTTTTAAAAATTGTTATTATACATAATTTATTTATTAATAACGAACCACTGGTCGCCATACATAAGTCGTAAGTTTTGATAATATTATACCTACATACATAACATATGTACATCGCCATAAGTATTGTGTGCCTTAAAGCTTAAAGAAAATATTCTTTCGGAGTACTAGAATTTTTTTTTTTTTTTAAGTTATGTTCAATAATTTGTGCAGTCATTCTGTGTCTGGTAAGTTAAAAAATATTAATTTAAAAAAAAAAATTAAAATATTAATTAAAACGTTTTATTATTTTGTGTTAGCGATTACTAATTTTTTTCAGAACTTTCTATTCAATATGTCTTCATCAAAACCAAGTGGCAGTAAAACTAAACGAAAAATTGCTGACGAACATAGAAATTTTCAAGAAAAGGGGAATTAGAGTATTTTTGCTCTGAAGTAAAAGATAAAATCATCTGCTTGATATGTAATAATGCTATTAGTGTACCAAAATTATATAACATTAAACGTCATTATGAACAACATAAATAAAAATATGATACCTACGAAGGTTTAATGAGACAAGAAAAGTTAAAAGAGTTCAAGTTGGGAATGAAAAAACAACAGTTTATGTTTACTAAAGTATCACAAGAGAGTGAAGCGGCGGTGCATGCAAGCTACGTTTTATCGGAGATGATAGCTAAACACTCAAAACCTTTTACTGAAGGTGATTTCATCAAGGAATGTTTAATTAAAGCTGCAGAAATTGTTTGTCCTGGAAGTGTGAAGACGTTTCAAGCAATATCTTTGTCTCGAAATACCGTTGTGGAAAGAGTTACTGATATGGCCAGAAATTTAAATGATCAGATAAAAGAAAAATCATCTTGTTTCGAAGCATTTTCCATTGCCTGTGACAAGACATAATCTTATTACTTTTTTATTTGGCCCGTGTTAGGATTTGAGTTTGATATGCTTGGTTTAGACCAACCTTCCACCGAGCCCCATGCAAATGAATGAATTTGGTGGTTGACTTATGCAAAGGAATATCTCTAGTGCATCTGAACTGCACATCCAGCACGAGTATTCTAGACTCAATTTTTGGTGTGTCACAAGCTAATTTTCAAATTTCCTTCTAACTTTTATTTAAGTATGCCTATTTATATTATATCAATGCCTTTCTCGCCGAAAGATTCGTGCTCATTACGAATATATGCCAGTGTTTGAAAGTGGTCGTGCCATTGGATTGAAAAAGGTTGGTTGGTCAAATCGACTAATCGCGCGACATCTGTGTCGAAGTGATGGGGCTATTAGATCATGTTAGCAAGAGTGGGTCAGCAAAAGAAGAATGCAACGTCAGGACAGCAGAGGTCGACAAAAGAACACAACAGAACGGGAGGACAGAGTGATTGTCAGAACGGCTGTCGCAGCACCGGATTCGACGTTATCTACCATCCAACCTGTGACCGGCATACAAGTGTCCGAATGACCACCAACAGAAGACTGAGAGATAGAAATCTAAGAGCTCGCCGACCGTTGCGATGCCTACCCTCACACCCGTACACCGACAAGTCCGACTACAGTGGTCTCAGGAGCGATTAACTTGGAGCTGCGCTGTCGAGTCCCGTTTCTTACTGTGTCCTTACTACCATCAAAAACGTGTCTGGAGACGTTCTGGGCAGTGTGTGGATCCTGGCCTTTCTTTCGAACATCACACAGGTTCACAACAGGGCGTTATGGGTTGGGATTCCATTCCATTTGATAGCAGGACCCCATTAATAGTCATTCCTGGCACTCTGACAGCACAACGGTACGCAGATAACATTCTATGGCCTGTTTTTGTGCCGTTCCTCTCACATCACCCTGAGCTTGCTTTTCAACAAGATAATGCCCGGCCATATACGGCACGTGTTACTATGGATTGTCTTCAATCTTGCCGAACTCTTCGGTGGCCAGCAAGGCCATCTGATTTCTAACCCATAGAGCACACTGGGACGTGATGGGAAGGCGATTGCAACCATCCCGGAACGTTGACTATTTATCTCGACAGTTGGAGACAGTTTGGCAAGAAAACCCGCGACACACCATCCGGAATCTTATCAGTCCATGACACGCCAGATGACAGCCTGCATCCTGGCCAATGGGGGTCCAACAACATATTGACTTTCTCAATTTGTGACGATCAAACTCCGGAATAAAACAATTAATTGTTCTGAAATTTTAATCATTTTTTCCCAATACATGTTCTTCACATACATCTATTTTTGTACAATACAATATAATGCGGCCCATGATCGCAAAACAACATTTGAAAATTATCCCGCATGAGTTTGTTTTAAACGAAAAATCGAAATTTATTTTTAAGGAGAAATAACGATTATTTCCAACCTTAGAGATGAGGTATGAAAGGATTATTTTTCCGGTTATCATTACTCTTCACAATTCAACCTTTCATACCTCATCTCTAAGGTTAGAAATAATCGTTATTTCTCCTTAAAAATAAATTTCGATTTTTCGTTTAAAAGAAACTCATGCGGGATAATTTTCAAATATCTATTTTTGTCTCAATCTAACAACTATTTCTTGTTGTGTCGATATTTTTGTTATAGAGTGTATAAATTATTTTCACTATTATTTGCGATAAGGATTTTCGCCCCCTCACCTTTATAACTAACTGAATTTTAAGAAAAGATAAAAGCTAACGGCGATGAGATTCTTTATTAAAGATATATAAGCTTAGCGAGATTTTCGGACAATGTGAAATACACACAGCTTTATTAAGACCACCGGTCTTATACAGATTCACCACAGGAAGAAAAGAAGCATAGATGAAGCTCCTGTACTCCAGGCAGCGCAGAACCCAACAACAGCCTCCATGTCCGACGCATGTCCAGTGGCCACACGTTCCTTTGTGCATATATCAAGGTTAGCGTAGCAATGTAAATTAATGTATATATATATATATTGTCATATATTCCAATATATACCTATATCCCCATGTGTTATATAGTTATAGTGTAATTACCAAAGCGACAGAAATAAAATTTCTAGTGAGTGACAGCCGGCGCCAGGAAAGGAAAAGGTCCGAAAACATGTCGGGTTCCCAGGTGTGCCCCCTTCTTGCTCAAACAGATTAGTCCGCTTTGAGACACGAGGGTTGACAGACCCCTCTCTACAGATCTGCCCTGACCGGTGTCGGCTTCACTTGCTCTCTCGCCATCTCTGTGGTGACATCCAATATGCCTCGTCCTTTTGTGTGATCCCAATCACGCCTGAACCCACTCTAATCATTGTGGCCACTACGACTGTAACCAACATGCCACACTACAGTCATCCTACAGCATAAACTACATTACTACATATATATCATTTCTCCTTTAGTTGCTTGTATTCGTATTACAGGCTGTTGGAGAACGTTTTTGTCTGAAAGAGCTTTCCAAGCTTATATCTCTTTAATACAGAATCTCGTCGCCTCTAGCTTTTATTCCTTTTTAGAAATGATATGCAATTCTTCCTATTGTAACTGAATTTTACTTAAATAGAGAGAGGATTAAATGTCCGGGCTCCCGTTCGCCTTCTCTTCATATGCCAATAAGATAACGTTTATAAATTCTATCAAATATATATACATATATATAGATGGAAATTTTGCCGGGAGGATATTGATCTAAAAAGACAAAGGTCGCCTCTCCCGTCAAAATAGACATCAAAACTAGACGCCATCTATTGACCCTAGGCTAACGAGGGCCATTAAGTCCGAAACCATGGTCTCTAGGTGGATGCTTCTCAGTTTGCCAAAGCTGGTGTTGTAGCTTTGTCACCAACCCGAGGCCGCTAGTTTGCGGCGACGGTCAATAGATGGTGTCTAGTTTTGACGTCTATTTTGACGGCAGAGGCGACCTTTGTCTCTTTATATATATATAAAGTGTCTGTTTACGTTTGAGTTGATAGTAAAGAGGGGAGTAGTAAAGGAAAAATAGTTTTAAAACATGAAGCGGCTCCTGTATACAGTAATCAAAATCAAATAAGACTCTAAATCCGTAATTGTATTTGACAGCTGCAATCATTCTCAAAAATACGCTCTCAAATATACAAACGCCTGTACGTATTAAGTTCAATTTTTTTGTCGGCGGACAATTCTAAAATGTCACCAGAAATCCGTTTAACTTTGAAATGTGTTGGTACTGGGAAAAATATTTGGTAATCCCTCTTTTAACGTTGTTTGTGGCAGTTTCAATTCTTATACAAGGCAGTCAGTATCCTGAAAGCATTATATCTTCTATAAGAATAGATAAAATCTAACGACAAGAAGTTTCTCTATTGAAAAGTTAGAAGCTAAGGATATACAAGTTGTATTCAACCTGTTGAAGGACGTTATTGTCTGAAAGCTCGTCAAGCTTATACCTTTTCAATGAAGAAACTCTTCGTCATCAGCTTTTATCTCCGCCTTTGCCGGTCCCAAGCCCGGATAAAAAAGGAGGAAGGGGAGAAATATCAAGCTCGCTAAAAAAACCTGGGTTCAGCTGGCCCGGCTGATAGTACCCTGTAAGGGCTCCTAATCCAGGGATACAGGATGAACAGCGTTTGTACTCCATTTTAGGAGCAGCTGCACATGGTGTCTGTTCCTCATGTCAGAGGCGGCCATTTATTTTGAAGCTAAGTCGGCCTGCCACTGAGTAGTGCTCCCAGTCTTAATGACAAAGGCAGACGTATTCTACTTCACCCAGATATGATTGAGTGGAGATAAGGAAGAAGAAGAAATTTTTATCTCTTTTTAGAAATGATATTCCGCGAATTGTCCTATCTCTATATATATAAAAGTCAATGTCTGTCTGTTTCGCGATAAACTCAAAAACTACTAAACCAATTGGTACCAAATTTTGCATTTCGCTTTTTATAAACCAGAGGAAAATTTTCGGCTACATTTTGATTAGTATTTTTGGCTATTTCTTTTTTTCATTTGAAGAACTTTTTTTTTATGCGGAGTAATCCGGAATGGAATGAATACCCAAATATGGCCATTTTTTATAAGCATCGGTGGTTCAGTGGTAGAATGCTCGCATGCCACGCGGGCGGCCCGGGTTCGATTCCCGGCCGATGCATTTTTTTTTTTTACAATTTTTAAAACTCATTTATATTATAAATATATATATTATTATATCAACTATATTAATTAAATCAAATACATAAACACTAATAGAATACAATTTTTGCCATCACACACACTTTTTTTCCTGTAGTTTATGTGTTACTTCTGTATTGCTATTCTATGGCACTTCTAATATTTATTATTGATGTACTTTCAGTATGAAGAAAATTGCAATCGGGAATTCTTGGGGCGAAGCCGGGTCATACGTCTAGTTGTAAATAAGTATTTATGACTTCTTTTTGTAAAGATTTTCATATATTGATCGTATACAAGATCTATCAAGATCTATCAACTTCAAGACTTTTTTAATTTTACACAAAATTTAATATTTGCCCTTTGCTCAAATGATGACATTGCAGAAACCGACGCGAGCTAAATATTTACAACAAAAATATGCCTAAAATGAAAACTACGCATGCGCATTTACTGGCGTTGCTAAATTAAATTACAGTTTAGGCTTTGTTCTTTACAGTAAAATTCATTTTACATTTTTCAAAAGTTGTTTTATATTTTATTTTTTAAAAGTTCGGGAACTTTTTGATCGTACCGTGTATATCGATATTGATTAGCAAATAGAGCCAAATTTTAATCTCCAAATTATACTAATATAGTGTTATAATCACACAAAAATATATTGATTAATGAGCAATAAATATTCCTTCAATACAAAACATATACACTCAACTCTCGATAATTTGAAACTCAAGAGACTATAAAAAAATTTCCATTTATCAAAAGTTCAAAATAACAGGAGTTTAAACAATCAAGAGGAAGGAAGGGGGGAAAATCAAGTTAAACAAGAGTTTGATCTTAAAATTCGTGATTTATTATTTTAAAAATTTGTACAGTTATTCACAAATTTTCCTTTGTGGTTAGATACTATTCCTTCAACTTCAAATTACCGAGGGGATTTATTAATATTGATTTTATTCAATTTATCGAGTAGTTTTCAAGGGACCAGGAAAAAGTTTCAAATTATCGAGTGATTCAAATTAACGAATTTCAAATTATCTAGAGTCGACTGTATCCGAACTATTTTTCGAACTCCTTCTAAAGGCTATTCCACTACCTATAGAAGGATTTCAAATGCTAATACCGATATGATTTAATGGTCTAAATGTTCAAATGTTTAATGGAATATTATTGAATGTTTCCATTCTCTAATGAAATTGTGTCAAATAGACGACTGCTTGTGTATGTTTCCATTCTGCTGGAAAGTCCGTTGTGTCACTCTAGGATGTCTGACATCTCAACTACGTGTCAACCGGCTTGTTACATGGATGTCTTCACGTTAGTCTTATGGGTCACGCGCTTACAGGCACTTTTTTTAGACACATATTTTAGCCAAAATTGGTCATTTTGGGCATAGCCACTTTTATTGCCTATTATGAATGTACTTGATTTAATGATCATCAAAATTTGGGAAAGTTTAATACTAGCTTTCCTCCACTCTATTCATAATATTTCTGGTAAGATATAGTCGATGTTTTTTATTAAGTCCGTTGAAGAGCTATTATCGCTTGAAAGCTTGCATTTTTAAAATATAAAAAAACTCATTGTGAGAAAATATTTTTGTATTTTTAAAAGTTTTTCCACACACACATTGTTTTATATAGCTGCACCGCTATAAATTTCATTATACCAACTCGTTTCTTTCGATAAAACTTGTCGAATTTATAATATCAACAAACTTTGCGTTGTTGTTGTCATGTCCAAAGAAGAGCCTCAGATGACTTCATACATCTTTATCACAGCAGTCGCAATGTCCACTATCTTGGGTGTGTAAAGCTGTTTTATATAATATTTTAAAATTATATTTCTCTCTTTTTTCGAATACGTCATCAAAACTATCTCTGCAGCAGTGTTTGGCAAAATGTAATCACGATCACATCTTCTATAATTACAATAAAAATTGTGTGATGAAGTACAATTTGTATTATAGATTAGTAACACAATAGCTTGCAAGCTTATTTTTAATCATAACTAGATATTGTCTTTATCTATAAACGTTGCTCAGTAGAATGTTATTGCGTAAAATTGACGATCAAGGAATTGCACCAAGTTCCCGTGTTTCCATGAATGTGTAGTTAACACAAATTCTTGGCTTCTCAGTTCAATTCTTAGCTTCAAAGAAGCCTTCCGTATAGGATTTCTCAATTTAAATTTAAATTAAACTATAAGTACAGAATACTTCAATACAATATTGTTAATACAATATAATACGGCTATGATTATAAAACGACGTTTAACAAGTTTTAGTGCAAATGTTTCTTTTTACAGAACGAAAAATTGTAATTTGTATTATTTTAAGGAGAAATAACGACTATTTCTATCCTTAGGGATGAAGTATGGAAGATTCCCATTCCTGGACACTTTTATTTTTCCGTTCATTATTACTTTTCACACTTCATCCTTTTATATTCATCCCTAAGGATAGAAATAGTCGTTATTTCTCCTTAAAATAATTAAAATTACGATTTTTCGTTCTGTATAAAAAGAAACATTAGCGTTAAAACTTGTTAAATGTCGTTCTAAAATATTGGTAATAAGTTGACAAAAGGTTTGCAAAAAAATGTGCAAGATGCCGCAACTTATTAATTGATTAAAGTAGTTTTCGTGCAAGTCCTTTCTCAGCAAACTGAAACGTTTTAGTTTTCTGAAGAAGGGCTTTTCCGAAAGCTACTTTAATCAATTAATAAAATAGAGTAGCGGCGTCTTGTACCTTTTTTGCTGAGGAAGAGCTTTCCCGAAAGCAACAACAATAAAAAGCTTTATTAAGACCTTTTAATCTTATACAGATTCTCCAAGCAGAAATGTAGGATAAATGCAGGAAAAAAGTAATAGTACCATATAGGAAATATGATATTTATATACAGGAAAAATTATATAAAGACAACTAATAGATTAGTCTGGGTAAACTTTCCCGGGAAAACTACTTGAATCATTTAGTAAAAAGAGTTGCGGGCTGTTGTGCACTTTTTGTAAATTGTCGAAATTCGCAAACCTGTGATAATAAACTGACATAAGGTGTTGATAACTGTTATATTCTTCTATATATTGTTGCACCAGGCTGCGGTTTGGCAGATTCTTCGGCCTTGATCCTCTCCTCAGGCGCGTCTTGCATCTTTCCAGAACATGTCTCAACCATTCTACAAAGTTAAACCAGTCAATAATAAGACAACTATATCTTTAGGTAACACCTAGAATATCTCTTTATTTATCACATCAAAGTTTAAAGCAGGTTGGGTATTCAATGTATCAAAATACAAATTATTTTATAGCACATAATATTTCATAATAATATTATGTTTTATAAAAATAAATAAATATAAAATTTAAATTTGAAATATATGGAAAATAATATTATAAATAATTCTAAAAATAGGCGCATTAACTATGATGCAACAATATCGACTACCACCCTGCACCACTATGATTTTCATTATAACACAATCCGTTTCTTTCGATAAAACTTGCCACGTTTTATAAAGTCAACAGACTTTACGTCATGTCCCTAAATACGATAATCGTATCGTATTACTTTTATCGTGTATAGAGCCATGGGTCGGTAAACTTTTGAGTCGGAAGAGTCAAAAATTACAATTTACAAAATTTCAAAGTTTTTAAAGAGCCACAACATTTTATCTTGCCAACAATAAATAGTAGTCACATAAATAATATTTACGTATGGAACTATATAAAGAACCGCAGTTTCACATCCAAAGAGCCGCATGTGGCTCACGAGCCGCAGTTTTCAGACCCCTGGTATAGAGTCGTGAAGAAAAAGATTTTTGTCTTGAAATTTCATCCTGTTTTATGGAAAGAAAGGAATGTTTTCTCTTCCATATGTAAGATGGTAATCAACTCTCCTCCAACTTCATCACTCACAACCAAAATCTCAGGATCAGTTCAGTAACCAATACTTCTTGAGATACTCTTCCATATTCGGCTCTTAGTATGAATCCAGGTGAATATTTTGGTAATTTCAGGAACCATCGCAAGAAATATTTTGGTTTTGATCCAATATCTTTATGAAATAAATGTTATAAGTTTAGTTTTCGTGTTTTAAATAGCATAAGCAGTTTATTTTATCGAAAATACGGATGCATACAATATAAAGATACTTCATCTGTTTCATTATATTATTTATACCATCTACTTTCAACAGTCAGACCCGGGATCTCGCATTGTGAACTTTTCTGAAGAGAAAAAAAAATGTTCCAATAGCCCCCGAATCTTACAAAACTCTAACCTCACTCACCAGCAAGTGTAAGTAACCAAACGGGCTTTGGTACACTTGTAAGTAAAAAAGTTAAATTGCTTTCTAATTGCGTAGATATGCAAGTAAATATGTAAAAAGGTATGTGGTGCAATTGCAGTTTTTTTTAATATTATTATCCCTAGTATATGTAGTAAGGCCATGATAATCATGGTGGGTGGAAGTTGGTGACTGCTTTTACTGTAAGTGCACTACGTGTCTACACATGTGAAAAGCAGTTCGACTTTTACACTTTAAAATGTGCCAGAGCTCCGTTTTGCTATTTGCACTCGCTGGCGGGGTTGGACTTTTGCAAGAATCGGGGGCCATTGGATCATTTTTTAATTAGAAAAAAAAAGTTCCCAATGCGCGGGATTCAATCCCGGATCTTAGCGGTCGAAAACCAACGGTTTAGACCACCCTTCCACCGACCCCGCACTTGCAGTAAAAGCAGTCGCCAACTACTACCCGCCATGATTATCATAGCCTGTATCACGTGTACTTGGATTAATTAAAGAAATATTTTTTATATGCAAATATATTTTCACTTTTTAGAATTCTAAGCGAAAAACCATGACTCTAGAACACTATATGCCTTCTTAATAAAGGGACTGTGCGTGTACATCAAAATATAAAAACTTTAGCTCGCACACAAGCTAAATATTAATTTCGCTCCTGAATGTGAGATAATAATAGCTAATTAGCCTAATTAGACGTTGATTAGCTTGGATAATTGTCTCCCAAACGATCTTTAAGTTTGTTGCTAGGACAATGGAAAACCCAAACTTCGATATTGCCTTAACCTACCAAACATATAACTACATCAACTAATACTTTGTTTAACTCCCCGACGTCTCAGTGGCTCACTCAGATAAATGATTATTTTTAATCCTGGTTCTATTTATATAAGTATCCCTATCCCCCGATTTACACGGTACTTGTTTTACACGTTTTCGCTTTTACACGGTTTTCCAAATAAGTCTTTTTTTTTTATCGCACTATACTAAATGCTACTGTGATTGAACACATGCGCTGTGTACACATCTCACGAGGAATCCCGAGCTTATGTGCAACTACATATATTTAACCTGCCAATGCATTTTATTTTTATTTCTGTATACACCTATCCCCCGATTTACATGTTTTTCTCAGGAACGTATCTACCGTGTAAATCGGGGGATAGGTGTACACGATTTTCTAAAATACTTGTAAAGCGCCACTTATCTCTCTCTTTCTGTTTTTGCAGGATTTGCAGGCCTGGCTCTTCGTCGTCGGCCTCCATCCCGAGGCAATGAAGCTAACCAGTGTGGCGAAGGCTACCATCTATAAGTACCATCTTGGTCTTGAGTTGGGTAACGCCAGCCAGCACCTAGACCTGCCCACTCTGTGGGAGAGAACTCTCGTAGTCCATCGGTGGCGGAGTCTTTCCCGCGGTGGGCGCCACCAATGAAGACATTGTATATATTTTTAAATATATATGTATATTCATCAATTATTTTTTTATCTATTTATATCTATTTATTCATATATTTGTCAATTTATAATCATATTTATTCAGTATTTAACCTTATATAATCTCATATGGACATTGTAATAAATCAGTTTCAATCTCAATCTCTCTCACTGTTTGTGTGTGTGTTGTTTTGCATATATATATATTATTATTATTTTAAAAATGTTCTCTCGATTTTGGATATAGAATCTCCTAAAAGAATCCTAAAAGGATTAGAAAAAGAAAGAAAATAAATTCTAATTTACAAAGTTAAATGATAAAAATGTATATATAAAATCTATCATTTTATACAACAATAAAAACAACCAAAAGCTTTATTAAGACCTTTTTGGTCTTATACAGATTCTCCGAGTAGAAGAGGGTATGAACAGGAATATAACAGTAATAGAAACAATAATCATCAATGGAAATTTTGCCGGCAGGATATTGATCCACAAAGACAAAGGTCGCTTCTCCCGTCAAAACAGACGTCAAAGCTAGACGTCCTCTATTGACCATCGCCGCAAATTAGCGGCCGCAAAAAGCCACAACACCAGTTTGGCAAACTGAAAAGCGTTCACCTAGAGACTAAGGTTTCGGGCTAATGGCCTTTGTCAGCCTAGGGCAGACTTTATTCCATGAGAACCACAAGAGATCTAATGGAAACTTCTCAATCTGCCAATCTGCCGTGACTAGGCAAAATCTATGGCTAAAATATAGATGGAAATTTTGCCCGGAGGATATTGATTCATAAAGACAGGGTCGCTTCTCCCGTCAAAACAGACGTCAAAGCTAGACACAATCTATTGAATGTCTCTAGGTGGACGCTTTTCAGTTTTCCAAAGCTGGTGTTGTGGTCGTTTCACCGACCCGAGGCCGCTAATTTGCGGTGAAAGAAAGATATATTGAGATTGAATATACTTTTATTAATCGTTCATATATAAGATCATATAGGGGGGAGGAGAGAGAGAGAATGTATGTCGCTCGCCCTGAGGGACCAGAAGGAAGGTGTCGCGCTCAGCCATTGAGAATGACGACACCATCGAGGCGGTGGCAGGCACCGAGACGAGAGGAAGTTGGGGCCGAGCATTAGTTCCTAAGGACAATAGGCCGGGAGGATGTGACAGAGGTCGACGACTGCAGGTTAGAACCATTCTTGATGATAGTCATTTCAGGTAATATTCGACTGTCACCTCTGTGAAGTCCGTTGAACCTCTGTAAACCGTAAATTACAGCAGCACTCCATCAGTAATATCATCGAGGACTGCTCCCTTATACATGTTTTATGATGCGCTGGTGGACTTCCATTCGTCAACTTCCCGGTCATAACGACTATATGTTCTAATTAGAAGATACAAAGAAGAACAAAATCGTAAGCTGAAGAGTTTCTTGTAGGTTTGATCACATCTGAATTGATTCTACAAGAATCCGTCACATATGTTACAGATAAGTACCCTCACACAAGTCAAGTTTTATCTGCAACTTCAATACTCCTAGTTCCCCATAGTACCGTACAGATATCCATTTGTACAAGTTTCCAATAAATATTGCCACGTGAAAAATTAAGGAAGACAAACTTTGGGATGAGACAGCAATTTATTTAAGGCAAGAACAAACTATGAATGATAAACAAAATATAAGCAATGGGGGAAGTTTACAGAGTAGCAAAATACAAACATAAAAAAATGATACTCTGTTAATAAAATAATAAATACTTTGCTACAATATATTGACCCCACAAGAATCCGTCACAAAAGTTGCAGGGAAGTTCCATCAAGGCATACAAACTTCTGGGAGGAAGAAATCCGAAGAGAGTTGAGATGCCCTCAATATCAAAAATTGTTCACTCTGTTAAACTCCTCTCTGTACCATATATCAAACTATAGGTATAAAATTTACAGAGAAACGATTGATCTATAAAAAATAAAGGTCGCATCTACCGTCAAAAATCTCCAGGTGGACGCTTCTCAGTTTTCCAAAGCTGGTGTTGTGGCTTTGTCTTCAACCTGAGTCCGCAAGTTTGGAGATACAGTCAATAGATGGCGTTTAGTGTTAGCGTCTATTTTGTCGAGAGAGGCGACCTTTCTTTTTACATGTCAAACTAAAAAGATTATTTAGTAGTAGCAGTCTCAACCTAGGGTAGCTGGCATTCGGTATTCTGTCTCCATGACATCGCTTACCATGGTACCTTGATGGGAATACAAATAAATCTAAGGGAAGCCAGGTTCTGCATATCCAATTCAGGATTCCTGTCAGGCAGTTCGACACATGACTTCCTGCTGTTCTAGGAACTCAGGCGTGCGGAACGCGGCGTGATTGTTTTGATTTTCATTATGAAACTTCGTCATATCATAATATATTATTTAATTTAATGATACAAGGGTATTTTTGTATTTTTTCTATGAAATGTTGATGGAATAGCTTCTTTTATATTGTAAGCTCACAAGCTTTTGGAGAATCTTTTTATCAAGTTGTTGTTGTTGTCGTGTCCAAAGAAGAGGCTCAGATGTCTCCATGCATCTCCATCACAGCAGCAGCAATATCCACTATCTTGGGTGTGTAAAGCTGCTGCTCTGGGTCTAAGTCAATTTTCTGCAAAGCTGCGGCCATTGCTGGGCATGAGAATATTGGGAAATGGGTGCCGTTGCCACGTTAGTGGAAACCTTGGAAACGAACCAGAATTTGGTCGAACATCCCAAGGGTCCAGGGGGACTGCAGGGAGGTGTGGTCGGACTCCCCCCCGCCCCCCCTATTTACTTTTATCAAGTAAATATAATAAAAGTATATCTCAATCACTTCAACCAGTTTTGTCAAATTTAAACAAGATGCCAACCTGTATAATCTCAAAGGGAGTGATGCCTCTTCTGGTACATGAATACCATCCTCTATACCACAACTTTAATTTGTTATTTAATTGCATATACCAAACGAGGCACATCTCCCTTTAATTGTACATCAGAACGATGACACTGTACATCACCCTAGTAGAAAACTTTACTATTGATGATAAATAATTTAACTCGTAGGATGTTATGAAATCGAGGCCACCCCTATACTGATGAGGGCCAAATCCGAAACCATGGTATACAGGTTGGCTTTTTGTCTGAATTTGCCAAAACTGTTGTTGTGACTCATTTCCTATCATCACTAGCAAAGTAACTCCGCCTTTGCCGGTCCCAAGCCCGGATGAAAAAGAAGGGGGAGCAGTAACAAGCTCGTTAAAAAACCTGGGTTTAGCTGGCCCGGCTGATAGTACCCTGTAAGGGCTTCTGATCCAGGGATACAGGATGAGCAGCGTTTGTACTCCATGTTAGTAGCGACTGCACATGGCGTCTGTTCTTCATGTCAGAGGCGGCCATTTCTTTTGGAGCTAAGTCGGCCTGCCACTGAGTACTGCTCCCAGTCTTAATGACAAAGGTAGATGCATTCTACTTCACCCAGTCATGATGGTTGTCAAACAGACACCACCAACTTGATACCCTAATATGATTGAGTAGAGATAAGAAAGAAGAAGACTAGCAAAGTTTTTTTACCTGGGGTGATGTACTGTGCCATCGTTCTGAGGTATAATTAAAGGGAGTGTGGGCCTCGTCTGGTACATGAATATCATCTTTTCGCAAGTTGTTATTTAATTATATGTAATTATCATTGTTAGGTTAGTGTTGAAGAGCTTTTTGTTCTAAATATTTCCTTATATATAATGGTTAAATAAAATAAATTATCAAAACGCGCGCAAAAGTGTGTTGCTTCAAACCGTTTTTAATAAATCCAAAAATTTGATTGTAATAAAATTCCTTTTTTTTTTCAAATATCAATTATTGTAGCATAAAATATCTGTGTAAAAAATTGTTCCAATTTTATAGTAGAAACTCTCTGTAAAGAATAATGTCTAGTTGCAGAGCCAAAGTGTCCTTTAGAAAAAGATATTTTCTTACTCGAGAAGAGCTAATTGATAAAAATGCCCATTTTGGTGATTAAAACTGTCATTTGTAAAGTGGTGTCCTTTAGCAGGAGTATCCTCTCATGGAGGTTTTACAGTATATATACGATCATGGACAAAATTTAAGGAAGTTGTACCTTTTAGCATGCATATCGGGATTCAGACAATAACTCTGAAAGGTATTTGAGACATAGTAAAATTCTTGAAGACACACTAGATAACCAAGTGTGAAAAAAATTACCTTTGTCTTCTTCTTCTTAAAAAAAATAAATAGATAAATCACCGGCAACATGAAAATATGAAACTCCCTTAATTTTTGTGAATGAGTTTATATATTTTTTAATGTATCGTTAAAAAAAAAATAGTATATACCAGTATTTTGAAAGATATCTCAAAAGTGAGGAAGGTGTTATGTCATAGATAAGTGCCAGAAGTTATCTAATCCTATGGCAGAAGAGAATTGTCAGTTCCGCTAGTGTTGCAATTTGTGCACGCGACCCTGTTAATTGGGTGAAGGACTTCTGTAATTGTTGTCCAGCCTGGTCAGAAATGGCGTGAAATCTTTTGTTTGTACTCTTTCTACTTTCGACTTATAGCTATGTGTGTGGGTAGCTTACAACATACATTATCAAATAGCCTAAATTGTTAAATTATAAAAAAATAGTCGCATAAATATTGATAGAAAAAAAAACACATGAAAAGCACATGTGATTTTGGTCAGGATATGCCTTCTTTATTTTTAAATATTGGTATATAATCATACTTTTTTTAAAAATTTATCTGAAATTTTCATCAGAATCGCCATACTATTTTTGTAATTTATCATTATAAAGCTAGAATTATTATTATTCTCTTTTTGCACTGGATCATTTCTATTATAATCTATTTCAACATTAATAATGTTTGACAGAATGAAATACGTAGGTTTAGGTATTGGACATATTGTAGGTATCACTACCGGCGCCTATTTTGCATAAATGCATTGAAAATCTAATCATTTGCATATCACAGCATCTTATTTCTATCATGTATATTTGTCCTTTGTAGCGTGTCGCTTTCTTGTTGAATCAATTTCAATTGTCGCCGCGTTCAGTAAAATGTCACTACATAAGTCTGACGAATGTTCATCTCTAACAAAGAATCGTTTCAAGTTCTTGTATTACCAAGAATGTAGTTAACGTATTTCTTGGTATCTCAGTTTAATCATTGGCTTTACAGAAACCTTCCTTAAAGGATATTCCCTGAGTTATATTTAACTTAATCTGTAAGCAGAATAGTTCTATACAATATTAGATGCATGCATGCAATCCCATAGCGGTGGATTAAATTGGTGAAACCGCTTGGAAGGTTCACCACTAATGATTCAAGTATTCCCAAATCTTTTTCATCTTCAATCATTTTAGAAATTCGTCTTCCCATAATGATAAAAATAACTAGCGCTGAATAGTTCTATCCTCAACATACAGATGGCGCTATATTCCTGTTCACTCTTTGTCTCTATTTCTATCATTTCGTCTGTTAACATTTGCCGCAACCTGGCAGTATAGGTTCCAAGACTTAAAAAACGATAGATAAACAAAACACAGTTAATCCAATATGCGATAGCATCTTTTTGATAAAATTAGCTATCAAAATATTATTTGTCAGAATAATATCATCTAGTTAAAGCTTTTCTTTTATAAAAATCTGTTAATATCTGTACATTTCGGGCTTTAACATTCTTCTACGGGAGTATTGTTGACTAATTAAAACTTATTGAAACATTAAGACGCGAATGTTTCTTTTTCACAAATAAATCAAACTTCTACTATCCTTACTGCGATGAAGAAATATATTGGGAGGGCTTGGCTCATCAGTGGTGAACCCTTCCAGCGGTTTCGCTAATTTAATCTTCCAGACCGCTTCTTTAGAGCTCTAATACTGTATTGGATCATTCTGTTTTTATATGCTACACTGAAGGATGGAATCTTATAACTGGCCTTGTCCTTATTGTCTACGGAAGAACATCGCTCGATGCAAATATTTAAATGTAAATTCTACTTTCCTAAAAGCTTATTATGTTCATATTTTCCTCAAATACTATTTCTAAGATTCCATCCTTCAGTGTAGCATATAAAAGCAGAAGGATCCAATACAGTATTAGAGCTCTAAAGAAGCGGTCTGGTAGATTAAATTCGCGAAACCGCTGGGAGGGTTCAACACTGATGAGCCAAGCTCTCCCAACATATTTTTCATCGCAGTAAGGACAGTAGAATTTTGATTAATTTGTGAAAAGAAACATTCGCGTCTTAATGTTTTCATTAGTTATGTATAGATGACGCGTTATTGCATTGTATTAATTATAACTTACTAACTAGATTTAGTAAACAATACAACTCCGCCTTTGCCGGTCCCAAGCCTGGATGAAAAAGGAGGAGGGGGAGCAGTAACAAGCTCACTAAAAAACTGGGTTCAGCTGGCCAGGTTGATAGTACACTTTAAGGGCTCCTAATCCAGGGATACAGGATGAGCCGCGTTTGTGCTCCATGTTAGGAGCAGCTGCACATGGCGTCTGTTCCTCATGTCAGAGGCGGCCATTTCTTTTGGAGCTAAGTCGGCCTGCCACTGAGTAGTGCTTCCAGTCTTAATGATAAAGGCAGCCGCATTCTACTTCATCCAGTCATGATGGTTGTCAAACAGACACCATCAAGGGTCACAACTTGATACCCTAATATGATTGAGTGGAGATAAAAAAGAAGAAGTAAACAATACTCCTGCAGAAGGGCGTTAAAGATATTAAAAGACAAGCTATCCTTGGATGGTATTCTTACCAAATAACACAAGGGATTGTAGCAATAATAAGAGGAGGAGGATTCTAGGTGACAGACTAGAGGGGGAGAACCGGACTGCGGGGTATCGCCCTATGACCTGACATCCGCCAAGACGGCGGCGACCTTGACACGTGGCATTGTCCACCGCGGTGTCTCGCCACCTACCTGCCTAGTTATCTATACCCGCTGGTACCCGCTTTATATGTCGCATCAAAATATACATATTCAGTATACCCGCTTACTCTTTCAATATCTTTCACCCAAGTTGTCTTGAACTATAATGGTAAAGCCATGGCAGCGATGGGTACAGTAGGTGAGATCCTTTTAAAATCCAAGTTAAATTCTTTTCACGCAGAATTGTTGGACTCCGTGATTCTAGCAGTTTTACTCTATGCGACTCCAATATCATCAAGCCTTAATACTAAATAGAATTCAGGATACTTAAGCGATATTTAAATCTTCCACAAGCTATACTCCGGGCTTATATTCGGAGGGCAAAACAGGAAGAAATTATCTCGATGTCATAGTGAAGAAATTAACCTTAAAATTCTGGATTAGAATACTAAAAATGGCCCACAACAGGCTATCTTCAATTTGTCTGGCGCACTTGTTCCTCTGCAAAACAGAATATCGGTTTGGTGAAAATGTTGACTTTGCTTTAAAAAATTTTAATGAAACTGATTCCAATAATTATTAATCAAACATTATATTTATTGATTTACAAGAGAGAGAACAAAATATAAAAGGGAAACTATAATTAAACAAAGGAACTTCCTTTTTCTTTCGGTTAGCGCCTATTTACCTGTGAGCTCACACACACTCTGTGGTAACAATTAATTAATATATATATATATATGTCATAATTTGTACATAACTGGATGTAATCCCACCACAATATGTATGCAATGTATGATCTAAAGATTTTTAATAAAGACAAGGCTTAGAAATCTGGGAGAAAGGTTTAGAGAGAAAGGCCATCAAAGAGGAACGGTCATTAGCAGGTTTTATTATCCAGGAACTCATAAAAACTGAGTTCAAGAACCTTCATTTCCGGGATCATGTCAGAACAAGACAAGAACAAAGGATTAGCAAAGATCCAATCAGAGTCCAGGAGGATTAGCTAGGAACCAATGGAAAACGTACACGAGTCGACCATCAGCCAATCAAAGCCCTGAGAGGTTTTCGTGTTAAATCGCGAACTCAGTTTAGTTAGTCAGGAGCTCGCCACCCTCGAAACAAGTAAGGAACGTGGCACCATCGAGACCAGTTAGGAGCCAGCCACCATCTTCTCAACGATCAGATAAGTCCAATCCTCAATAATGTGAACAGCCATAGATATTAGTCAAATCCGCAAAATAGCTTCAACCCATTTCTCCCTTGATCGCTGGCCTATTTCCATTCAATTCTGTGTCCTCGTTATTTTTCCCCTGTGTGAATACCTTACCACTTCAGCAAATACGACTGCGCCCACCACAATCATCAATCAACTCAATTAATCTCAAAAAGGTAAACTTCCAACATTACATATACAACAGAAAAGCGTGTGACGGAGATACTCTAAATAACACCGACTTCTCGTGTATTGTGTTGGATGACACAAACACACAGATTCCAATACCTAATTAAAAACATTCCTATAGTTATTTGGACTACCATAAACCAGTCTACACAGTTTGATTATGCAAAATAATAAGAAACTCTGTACTTTATTCTCACTATAAGCATTTTCATACATCAGCTACTATGGAGTCTAAACGGTGATTTTCCAATGACTGTAAAGTGCTGCGTTGCACGAGTAAGAATTATTTTTTCAATATTTAAACATAATACACCACATAATCCCCGAACCTTATGTGTATCTTTTAACTTAATTTTTTTTCTAATAATCGCAGTCAACTTCATTTGTTTCTTATTTTTATTTCCTTACATTTTGTTTCAAAACATTATAAAATACTACATTCTAAAAAGCCTCAAATTTCATAATAATGTTCTTTTATTATTATTATTAATTTTTTAAATGTATTATTATCAATAATTATTTTTGACCAATGACAAATTTGTTTTCATATGATCTACAATAATTTGTAAATTAAATTCACTGTGCAATAAATTGATAAAGAGGGAGCAATCTCTCGAAATATATATTTTTTTATGTTTTCTTTTTCTTTACAGATCCAGGCACGCCCTTTTACATAACACCACGTTTTATTACTGATATCTAAGAACTTAAAATGTACTTTTTGCAATAGCGAATTTATCCACGACTGTCCACACTACATGTTTATTATTCGGCACTGGAGGAAAAGAGATAAATTCTCCGTCAAAAGATTGGCTATAAAAACAAGTCACCATTTGTTTTAAAGGCAAAGTAGCAAAAAGCAAACCCAAAGCATTAACTTTTCACAAATTTTAGAAAACAGCAAATAATAGGAACAAGACAGATGATGAATCCAACTTGAAGAAAGGTCGATCTTAATCTCTATTTTCTGTAAATTCCTGTTATTTACGTTTACCCATCTGGAAGAATCCTGTATGGGACGAATTTCCTCAATAAAGGTTTTGTTGTTGTTGTTGTATATCCGCTGGTATAGGTGCTCCCTGTGGGTGCGTGTATTTGTTTCTCTGTTTGTGTATATTGTAACAAAGTATTTATTAATTTTATTATTTTTATTAACAGAGTGGTCATTTTTATATTTATATTTTGCTATTCTGTAAATTTCCCTCGTGGCTTATCATTTGTTTACCATTCTTAGTTTGTCCTACCCTGAAATAAATTGCTGTCCCCTCTTGAAGATTTTGTCTTCCCTAATTTTCCACGTGGCAATATACACGTATATATAAAGTTTCATCCATATTTCGGTCATAGAATTGACATAGCCACTTTTCTATTTAAACACCTCTTTGGCAAATTGTGAAGATTCCATTAATCTCCGCGGTTCTCATGAAATCAAGGCTAGCCCTGGACTGACAAGGGCTGTTGAACCGAAATATGGATTCCTGGGTATGTCTTCTGGGGCTTCCAAAGCTGGTGTGTTGTGGCTTTGTTACCGATCAGAATCTGATAGTTTTTCAGAAACCTTCAATAGATTGCGCATTGTTTAAGCGTCTATTTTGACTGGAGAGTTGACCTTTCTCTTTTTATGGATCAATATCCTCCTGGCAAAAATGTCCATATATAAAAAATCGTTCAGAAAATAGAGCAATCCATACTTAAATCATTAGATAGTAAAAATGCATATATTGGATTCTTTTTTGGATTTGGAATCTCTTTTATTCAATCCAATATATGTATTTTTACTATCTAATAAATATATAAATGTATCAAAAGAGGCAGCTCTCCCTTTAAATTGTAGAGAGAGAGAGAGAAATATTGTCTCTCTCTCTCCATACAGGCAATAATTTTAATCTATATCTCTAATAAGAGGAAGAAAAGGGGAAAATATTGATATTTATACTATAATAATAGATATTCAATATTTCATAAGTCTTGTTTTTATATATAGAGAGATTAAGATATTAGAAATATAACATATATAGATGGCATCTGGCTTTGACGTCTTTTTTGACGGGAGAAGCGACTTTTGTTTTTGTAGATCAATATCCTACCGGCAAATTTTCTATATTTATGTGGTATAAAAGGTGGGGAAAGAAACACACCACAAGTTGGAAGAGCAACCCTGGCAACCAGAGAGAGAGGCGGGACCGGCACAGCCGGGCGGCCGTTCGTGTCGCACACAATCCCCAACTGTCTTAAAAGTCCCGAGGTGTTAACTGACGGGCCCCAGTGGTCGCCCCCTTGAAATGTCGCTGGTGTCTCAAGTGACCGGGCCTTACCCTCCCGTCTCTCTCTGGGTTGTCTGTAGGTTGGCTTTATTATTCCTGGAAGAGTATATATTATGACATATATATATATATATGTATAAATGGCAACAACTCTAGCGACACAGGTGTATTACGGCGACATATATCTCCTGTGACATTGTTTTAGAGCTAACTAAGAGAAGGAATGAAATTTTCTCAACAGTCAGCTTGAGCCAACGTGGCAGCCAGGTTGAATAGGTCGTAGCCAATAATGTTCTAATAGAGAAGGGTTGATGAATGGTGAGGCCAAATATTTACCCAGAACTGGATCAATAGACTGCGACGTCGTCTCTAGGTGCCACGGATCGTTGTGGCAGTCCGCGCTGGATTCTCTAGCGACGTGGTTTATTCCACTTTTGGCTGCTCAACACAGACAGCAATGATACACACACAGAAAAAGGCATTTGTACAAATAATTTGAAGCCTGTTCTAATGTATTGTAATGATAGCTGGGGCTATAGCTGCAACGTACAGCTACTCCCTTGTCTCTTG
Organism: Cordylochernes scorpioides; assembly: GCA_030710605.1. NCBI lineage: Eukaryota > Metazoa > Arthropoda > Arachnida > Pseudoscorpiones > Chernetidae > Cordylochernes > Cordylochernes scorpioides. The sequence goes on from CP092870.1 coordinate 78,412,140, forward strand.
GAAGCGTATTACAACTACAACGCGGTAAAATGTGTATGAACCTGAGATAATTCTTTCTAGCTCTACACATAAATATATGAAAAATAATAGAAAAAACAATTGTTTTTCCATGTGTTAAGCGTATTCACGCAAGTTTGCTCTTAAATACACATTTCTTGGTTTCTCAAGAAGCCTCTGGGACCAAAAAGATTTTTGGGCGCAGTGGTACAGCCAACTCCACGCTGACGAGCGCGAAACGCGTTCGTGGATGGCTTTTCTTGATTTATCAAGAAAATGTGTTGGCCAAATATCAGGAACAGGTTAAATCAATGTTTAGTTGATTTTTGTTCCACTAGATAGTACTCTGCCATCTAAAAAGCATATGTGCTCCTATCAGGATATGCTTTCATTATTTTTTTTTAAATAAATATATATTTTTAAATTTCCAGACAAGAACGTTTTTGATTATAGGACCACTATTCCTCTATCCCTTAAAAAAGGAGCTAAATCATTCAAAGTAGATAATATTGTTGTTCCTTTTTTTAGGCGTTTGTGTTAATTAAATATAAGAACTATAAAAAAAGGTAAAGAAAAAAGGGTAATATTTAAATATATTATCTCAATCATGCACGAAAAACGATGTACATAGATATTCTTTCCTTTTCTTCTTTTTCTCTTTTCTGAGCGAGGATTCAGTTTCTTCTCCTGCTTCTCATTTCTTCTTAGATTCATTTCTTACAAGAGAATCGTCTGTATAAGATGGAATGTCTTAATAAAGGCTTGTATGTGTATATATATATTATCCCAATCAGTATAGTTCTTTCTATCTTTATCAGATTTAGAAACGGTTAGCTACACACATGCGTAGAAAGCCTATTAACCTGTACAACAAGGTATATAATGGAAATTGTGAATGGTCAATTCTTGAAAAGAAAGATTCCGTTTTTCTTCTGTTATAGATATGCGTGTAAAAACATGCGATAATTCAAGCTTATTATTTAGTTTACATAGTATATAACTCGTTCTACCCTATAATTTAGACGTTATTTTTCTCTATTAAATAAATAAATGGATTCTTTGTTGCAAAATCACAATATAAGCGCCTCTATGATAAATGATTAATCAAACAAATGCTACAGGTTCCTGAAGATGAGTTTATCTTTCTTAAATGTAACCTCGAGCTTTCGGGCATCTCTGCCCTTCTACAGGAGTACATAGAAACATATAAAATATATACACCTATATAATATTGTCGCGCGCTGACCCCTCCGGTTCTTCGCGACGACGCCGCTTCCTCCGTCGTGGATCACTTACCCAGGTTCCGTTGCTCTACCTCTGCAACTCTACCCTGCAGACCCACTGAGAAACACCACTCAGGTGGATCTCCTTTCCCTCTGGCAGTATCTCTCGGCCTTACCACTGGTGGGGGAAAACGAGAGACTTACCAAAAGAGTAGCTTCTGTGATGTTAGCAAGAGAGTCACAATAGCAACAAGTCTGCTAACACTCCTCTATTTATTGTCATATTTAAACCACATTAAATATAACTCGAATAACAATTAACGGGTATTTACACTATTTTACATCCCAGGGCCAATATCAACGGATATTTACACTCATTTGCCCCAGGAAACAGGACCACAGCAGTCGGCGATTCCCACACTAGTCGAAGATCAGAAATAGGCCAAAGTGCCATCTATTGGAGGAGGTTGTAGGTGTTTTTCAGGCTGATATACGCGACAATATAATAAACATATAAACATAATGCTCCAGAAACCTGTAGCATTTGTTGGATTAATATCCAGGAGATTTATATCAATTGATAAATGATTAATATATTAGTTTATGTTTATTTTATTTGAAGTTTGTGTGTGATACCAAATGAATAGAGAGAAAAGGACAGATTGTGTCTCCTATCAAGTTAACGAGCCCCATTACATCCTCTGGTAGAAACTGGGGCCAGTGACGGCCAAATCGACCGACGTCCAGTGACACAGTTCGGCCAAGGTCTTTGTAGTAATAAAAAAGGACAGTTTGTGCTGTCATTCTCCAGTCGCTCTACAATGCCGCGTGTCTAGTTCACCAAAATTGATCCGAAACAGACCTGTTGTTGCTCATCTCCAACCTCACAAACGATTCTAGCTTTTACTATACTAAGAAAAGTGATTCACGCTAAAATGTTGTTATCAATTTTTTTCTTATAACGATATCCCTTATTACGATATTTTAGGTTTTCGCACGTCTTCCTACGATGACTAACCAGCAAAGACGCTGTGTGCCGTTATGACACGGGGATTGTGCCACAGAAATTGTGTTACGGGGGGTTAACCTATGTATGTGTGTGTGTGGGAGGGCTAGTGAAGTAAAACAGGCTTGACAGAATTCGAGCCAGGTATCTTCTGAACTATAGTCAAACGCCATCCCTCCCACGCTAACTGCGTTCTAAACTCGTTAAAAGTGTAAAAAAGAAACTTATCCTCGGAGATTTATATTTGATTAATCTAATATAAGAGGTAGTTAATACGAATAATAGTTAGATATATATGCTAGGTAGAATGAAATTGTACATAGTGCTTCTGCTACCGCTGCAGAGTTTAATGGAAGATCGCCAGTGGGTTTCCAGCGAAATCACCCATTTCGCGATCTACGAAGAAAACGTAGAATGGAGAAGTTGAATCTGTAAGATAATGAAAAGAATCAGAAATAAAGAAATATTGAGAAGATTGGAAAAGAAACGAGTCCTGTTGAAGGGGGGTCATCAGAAAAGGATAAAAGGATTGGATGGGGTAGTTATTAAAAGAAAATGGATTGATGAAGTAAATTCTGGATGCTAAAAGGATAGGAAAGATGACGGTAAAAAGAAGCATCGGACTAGTGGACTGGATGGGAAATAGAAACTATAATGAAATAAAAGTTCAGGGTAGAGAATCATGGCGCTACTGGATACCAGGACCTGGTCAAGAACAGAGAAACTGCACAAGATTTGAATATTGATGCTATTTAACAACATGTAAGAGACATCTTGTATTTACCAATAGTGGCCAGTCCACACAAACAAAGGACTTAGGCAACAGAGTTGTGACGGAAGTGACATTGGAGTCTACTGATAAGATAATGGATTGACAAACACTTCTTTGTTTTGTTGACCGTCCTTCTGTTGACGGAAACATCGTGTCCCTTCGTTCTTTGTTATGCCGACTATATTTCTGTTTACGGAAACGTAACCTTCTATGACCCTTCCCTGCTCTTCCTGTTCAATTCTGAACACTTTTTTGTCTTTTGTCTATAGTTCTGTTTATGAAAACATATTTTGTTTTCAATCCTGCCTTGATTACCCATTCCTGACCATTTCATTGTATTTTGTCTATATTTCTGTTTACGGAAACGTAACCTTCTTTGACCCATCCCCTGCTCTTCCTGTTCAATTTTGAACACTTCTTTGTCTTGTTGTCTATAGTTCTGTTCATGAAAACCTATTTTGTTTTCAATCCTGCTTTGATTACCCATTCCTGACCATTCCTTTGTGTTTTTGTCAATATTTCTGTTTAAGGAAACGTAACTTTCTTTGACCCATCCCCTGCTCTTCCTGTTTAATTCTGAACACGTTTTGTCTTATTGTCTATAGTTCTGTTCATGAAAACATATTTTTTCAATCCTGCCTTGATTGTCCATTCCTGACCATTCCTTTGTGTTTTTGTCAATATTTCTGTTTACGGAAACGTAACCTTCTTTGATCCATCCCCTGCTCTTCCAATTCAATTCTGAGCACTTCTTTGACATGTTGTCTATAGTTCTGTTCATGAAAGCTCATATATTTTTTCAATCGTGCCTTGATTACCCATTCCTGAATATATTTCCTTGTATTTTTGCCTAGCCTTCTTTAGCGTTATATATATAACGGCGTACCTAGATCTGTGAAAAAGAAAAAGATTTTTTCTCTAAATATTTCGAAGGATTGCTCCTTTTTTATCAATATATTCAATGGATCGCCTTTTAACTCCAACTAGCCTTATTTGCCTATCCTCTGTTCTTCCTGTCTAATTTTGAACACCTCTTTGACTTTTGTCTATAGTTATGTTTATGAAACCTATATATTTTCAAAATACTGTTATTATTGTCCATTCCTGAACATTTTTCCTTCTATTTTTGTCTATTTTTTACTCAGAATGAGTGATTTACTTTTGCTTTAAGTTTACATATGTTGTAAGCAATTCGACTTTTATACTTACAAATGTGAATTGGTTACTTGCACTTACTGATGGGGTTGGAATTTTGCAAGAATTTGGGTCCATTGAATTATACATACAATTTTTTTTCGAAAAAAAGTGCACAATGCGAGATTCCAGGTTTTAGCTGTAGAAAATCGGCGATTTATACAATACTATTCTTCAACTGGAGTTACACCTATAGAAGACCGACAAGTTTAAAATCTGGTGTTTAACCTTATCGTAATCAAAAATAAACTTTTTTACCTCTTAACTCTTAGAATTTTCTGCTAAATCCTGTTAATAAGTTCCTCTCAAAATTTTATAGCATTCGTTCTTCATCTGAGGAATTTTTGCATAAAACGAAAGATCTTAATAAAGACTTATGTCTTCATGTATCATATGTAAATACCAGTGTTTTTATTCTTTTATTAATTTATATATTTTCCTCGTATTTATATCAAAACAAATCTGTTTATGAGCTTTAATAGTCTTAATTAAGTTTTCCTGTATATATAATGTAGCGGCACGAGAATACTAAGATAAGTCCGCCAACTTCTTATAACAATTAAGTGTCCTGCTCAAGTGCTGGAATAATCAGATCTAAGTTTCGTAAAATAAATTTATTGGCTCAACTACTTGATCGCCTTAATATATTAAAGAAGTAAAACCAAAACAGTTAATAACAAAGTTGAAGGAACCAATCAAGGACAGCGGCACTCCCAGCTGTCGTCTCCAAACACGCAGCTCCGTCTTCTGGTGGACACACACGCACGATGCAATCCTAGTTTTTTTATATCTGTGGAAGATTTACATAGATCTTTTTCGCAAAGCCTAGTTTGCATAGTATTCTTTTAATTTTACTCTTGTAAAATTTGCCTAGGCTTTCCAACATACTCCCCACAAAAATTATTGACAATAATTTTTCCAAATCAGCATCCAACACTATCTTGGAATCGATTCGAAATCTCTTCCGGAAAATCCAACTCCATTGGGCAAAGACGTTGTATAGGTCTTAATACAATCCCGCCTCCGGTCTTTAATTTGCCAACTCGAACAATTCCATCCTTTCCTGGAGTTCTTTTCAACAAATTCTTCATAGAGCTAATTAAACGCTCCCACCAACCTCCCCACCAAGCCGCAAAGGGAGGATTAAATCTCCATTTTATAGGTCTAACGCAGTCGCTCTCTTGAAGCGTCTTCCAATCAATACTAATCTCTTTAACAATCATTTCGCTTTCGCCAGTTTTCTTATTCTTTTTGAGTATTTCTATTTTCATTGGAGTCACTCGTGTTTTAGCGGACATAAAACTGACCCGTATTTCTTCATTTTCTACCCGGTGAAATACCACTGCGGAGTAAGCTGTCCGACTCGCATCAGTAAACAAGTGCAAAGACCAACTCCTCCCATCGATCTCGTCCTTTATCATAGCAATAAGAAGAGCAGTAACAGCCAACAAAAGAAGCACAAGTGCAAGCAGCTCATGAAAACAGAGATTGATTATTTTTGATCTCTTCGATTTAGCTCGATAAACTTTATAGGGTTTTAAAGGTCTCTTATTTCGTTGAAGATCTGAAGATGTCTTAGCGATATTCCTCGAATTAATCTCAATTTGCTCATTTTTATCTTTTGCCTCAATAGTTTCAAAATATCTGACTTGATCAGCCACTTCAGAATCTTCAACTTTATTTGCCTTAATCTTCTCTTCTGAATTGTTCACCGATTCATAACCTTTAATTGCAGTCTCAGAATCCTTCACTCCATCGCTCTTAGGCTCAGAATCCTTTGCTTTATAGTCTTTAGACTCCGCTTCCTTCACACCTACATAGCTATCAACTGCAGTTTCAGAATCCTCTTTTTCCACGCCTTCAATTTCATTTTTCATGGACATAACCAGCATAGAATTTTCTTCCTCAGACCATTCCTTCAGGCTGCCTAATAACGTCCAACCAAAATGGGTAAGCATAGCTGTTAAACCGCAATCCAGTTGCAGCGTTTTTCCGGTCATTAATTTTCCATAAATATCTGCACCGAGGAGGAGCTCTATAGGTGGGTTGTCATTTCCAAGATCTGTAACTTTAATTTTTCTTTGTTCCAACTCTTTAGAAATTAAACTTGTTTTGGGAATTCTTGGAAGGGCTTGACAGATCTTTGACTGATCACGAACAGTGACTTTGCAAACAAAATTTTCATCGTCTGCCTTTAACTGAACATCATACAAATTATGCGTAACAGCCGTTGTTTGTATCCCGGCAAATAAAGCATGATGAACAGTCTCTTTCGTCACAGGTTTCAGTCCTAATTCTTCCGCTGTTGTCTTCAAAATATAAGTATGTTGAGAACCTGAATCAAGAAATGCGCGCACTAATTTCCTCCCCTTTGGTGCAATAACATTCAACATCAAAGTCTGAAGAGCAACATTCCGCTGACAAACTTGGTTGGAACAATCATTATGCCTTTTCAGATCTTCGTTTGGTTTCACCGTAGCATCAAAAGATTCAGAATTTTCGCGATGTGAAACCCGTTGTTTAATCCTTTCTGAATTTTGACTAGTCAACTCTGGTTCAATTCCCAATTGAGCAGCCTCTTTGTTATTTCTATCTCCTCGAGTGCACATAATTAAAAAATGCGACGAGCCACAGTTGTAGCACCTAACCCTTGTTCTGCAATATCTAGCAAGATGGCGTCCTTTTAAGCATTTGAAGCAAACCTTCTTTTCACGGATGACTTTTCTTTTTTCTTCTAAAGACATCTTTTTAGCGGCAAAACAATTTTGACTCGCATGCTTCTTTTCACAGAATATACATCCGCCTAATTCCGTTTGTTGTAATCCGGTCACCGTTGGAATATCCTTTTTCTTCTTATTGAATCCTTTCTTTCTTTCTTGGTCGGAAGTTTCAGCAATTCGGAAACTGCCTCTAGCCAACTGGATGTTCTGTTGAATCAAAATCTCCTTTTCCAAAAAGTCCATCAGTTGATCCAGTCTCGTCTGATGTTCAACATCAAGCTTGACGAACTGAGATCTTCTCTGCCACGCTAGCAATAGTTCGTCAGATAGACACGATTCCACCAAGGGATACAGCCATGTGTCCGGGCTTGCACTTTCCAAATTCAGACTCTTTAAAGAACCAAGATAAGATTGAATTCTATAATATAGTTCATGAAAGGATATTTTTTTCTTTCCGCTAGCACTATCGATGACCAACTTGAGCAATTCTCTCACATATATTTGTAACAACAAATCAGGATTAGCATAACGTCTTCTCAAAGCATCAATCGCCTTAGAATAATTTTCTTCAGTAAGCGGATAAATAGATACGATTTTATAGGCCTCAGTGTCTACACTCAGACTTTGAAGCAAATAATAGAACTTGTCGCTATCTTTTAGTCTGATATCAAAATGAATTTTCTCAAATTGAGCCCAAAAGGTTAACCAATCTATCAAATTACCACTAAACTTCGGTAATTCAATGGTGGGAAGCCTTATTTTCTCTGTAGTATCTGGCAAAGAATCCTGAACTACAACTTCTCTTGCAACTTGTTTTTGAGCATCTTCATATGCGACAATTGCTTCAATTATGATTTCCTGATAATATGCACAATCATCCATTTCCCTTTCCAGATCCGCTTCATCGTCTTCTGCCAAAATGTCGATTATCTCTTTATCAGACGACAGCAGTACTTTCTGTACATCCAGAATTCTTCTCACTCCTACTGTTGCCTTGAAATAATCCTTGGATTCAATTCTCAAATTAGAAATAATTTCCTTGGATATCCTTGTAACTTGACTTCTCACGGGGGCTCGCTTCCTGATACATAAACTTAGAGCCATTTTCCTTTCAGCTTCTTGAATTCTACTTCACTTTAAATATATATCTCCGATAAACAATAATCCACTTGAGCAGAATCACGTCCGAGGCTCACCAAAAAATGTAGCGGCACGAGAATACTAAGATAAGTCCGCCAACTTCTTATAACAATTAAGTGTCCTGCTCAAGTGCTGGAATAATCAGATCTAAGTTTCGTAAAATAAATTTATTGGCTCAACTACTTGATCGCCTTAATATATTAAAGAAGTAAAACCAAAACAGTTAATAACAAAGTTGAAGGAACCAATCAAGGACAGCGGCACTCCCAGCTGTCGTCTCCAAACACGCAGCTCCGTCTTCTGGTGGACACACACGCACGATGCAATCCTAGTTTTTTTATATCTGTGGAAGATTTACATAGATCTTTTTCGCAAAGCCTAGTTTGCATAGTATTCTTTTAATTTTACTCTTGTAAAATTTGCCTAGGCTTTCCAACATATAAATTTCATTAATATCATTAAATGTGATTAACTTTAACTTTTTTAATTCTTTTCATTTTTTTTTAGACTCCATGACAATTCCATGTATAAGACTATATGCGATAACTTGTTAATATTATAATCCCTTCGGTAAATTTATAATAAAATACATTTCACTTTATAAAAAGAAACTCTTCCCTCAGCGAATTGTCTTTGATTTATAAGACTATATATATGTTATTTTAAAATATTAAATTATTTAAATTTATATTTCATAGATTCAAATACTCTGCTAAATCGACCGCCAGAGGTCACGCTTCTCCTATAAAAACCCATTGTTGTTGTTTCTCGATGGCCGGCTCAAACCATATGTAATTATGTAAATAATCTTTTGTTTTTCCTTGTTCTACTCGCCTTAAGACAGGCAGTACTTTTGGCAAATTATGTTTTTTCTTTTATATATTCCTTTAGCTCAATTAAAGCAATTACTGATCAAAACTATTTTTTATTATTATACTTTCAAGATTTTGCCCCGACTGCATTACCATAGCATAATCCACAAGATAATCAAAAATCAACAGAAATCTCTTTTTTTATATACAACATATATATATATGTCTTGATAAAGACATTTGTGTGTGTTATGCTAAATCGGTCTTCTTTTCGTTTATATCTATTGTATTACAGCTAATAAACCTCTTTCCATCCAGCATATACCCCATATTCTTCATATCCCCGTTGCATATACGCCCATATTCTTCATATCCCCATTGCATATACGCCCATATTCTTCATATTCCCGTTGCATATACGCCCATATTCTCCATATCCCCGTTGCATATACGCCCATATTCTTCATATTCCCGTTGCATATATGCCCATATTCTTCATATCCCCGTTGCATATACGCCCATATTCTTCATATTCCCGTTGCATATACGCCCATATTCTTCAAGTTTATACCCCAAATTGTGCACCCAAGTATTGATTCAAGAAGAAAGGTCTTGCGCAAGTAAACAAGTTCTAAGATAAACAACTTAAGACGTCGAGCCCCAAAAGTAAACACTTTAAGATTTCCCCAGAAAATTTTGTTTTCTTCGAGTTTAATATATTTTCGCGAAAAGTTTTTAAAATAAATATTGGTGTTTTCTTTGTGATACTTCTTTATTGGAGATATATATATTTACTAAACTTTTATCTATATATCTAGATTAATATAGAAAAATATTTAATATAATAATAAGTAACAAAATATATTACATTTTAAAGAATAAACATATCAAAATATAATATAAATATGGTGATTTAATATATATGTAAAAAGATTATAAAAGCGAAGAGAAAATTATTTATTTTTACTATACATGGGCTACGAGCTTTCGGGCAGCCTCGGGCGAGGCTGCCCGAAAGCTCGTAGCCCATGTATAGTAAAAATAAATAATTTTCTCTTCGCTTTTATAATCTTTTTACAGTTCTATAAGAGAAATTTTCATGATTCAAGTTATTAATATATATGTATTTAAACTTTGAATCTTGCTCATGTGAGCATTAAATTTCTAATACAATATAATGTGGCTTATGATTGTAGAACGACGCTTGACAATTTTACCGCAAATGTTTCTTTTGAATGAAAAATCGTGATTTATTTTAAGGAGAAATAACGACTATTTCTATCCTTAGGGATGAAGTATGAAAGTATATGAATTGTGAAGAGTAATGATAAACGGAAAAATAAAAGTGTCCAGAGATGGGAATCGAACTCACAGTGTTCCGCTTATCGGGCAGATGCCATGTCCACTAGGTTACCCTGGACTTATTTTTCCGTTTGTAAATATATAAAAAAATCTACTTATTCAATAAATAAATAGTGAATATAGTTATATATTGAATACATAGAAATTTAATAAATGTTAATTTTCGCGTGAATATCCTCACAAGAGCAAAATACAAATTTTGTATATATTAAATCACCATATTTATCATATCTTGATAAGTTTATATATATTTTTAAATGTAATATATTATATAATTTTTTATATTAGATATTTTTGTCATATTGGGGAATATAATGAAATATAGCAGTTAATATCCAGAACTGAGTGTTAAACCAATAACTTGAAGGGAGCTAGATGTTAAGTACAGTTTGTAATTTACAGAATAACATGAATGTTTGACTGCCATTTGTAATTTACAGAATAAACTTGAATGGGTATAGATGTTTAACTTCAGTTTCCAGTTTGCAGAATAACTTGGCAAGAGCTAGGTGCTTAATTGCAGCTTTTAATTTACAGAATAACTTGGATGGATCTAAATGCTTGACTGCAGTTTCCAATTTACAGAATAAATTGGACAAGTCTTCTTCTTCTTTCTTATCTCCACTCAATCATATTAGGCTATTGAGCTGGTAGAGCTTGAGATTTTGATGATCTCTTCTGGGGATGAGTAGAGCTCACCAAAGAATACTTGACAACCATCATCATGAATGGGTGAAGTAGAATGCGTCTGTCTTTGTCATTAAGACTGGGAGCACTACTCAGTAGCCGGCCTACTTAACTTTAATATGAATTGGCCGCCTCTGACATGAGGAACAGACGCAATTGCAGCCGCTCCTAACATGGAGTACAGATCCTATTCATCCTGTATCCCTGGATTAGGAGCCCTTACAGGGTACTATCAGCCAGGCCAGCTGAACCCAGTTTTTTTAGTGAGCTTGTTACTGCTCCTCCTCCTCCTTTTTCATCCGGGCTTGGGACCGGCAAAGGAGGAGTTGCTTGGACAAGTGACAATTAAAAATGACTTATTGACATCTTGGCAGTCACATAAGTGCACAGTATGCACAATTATTATTACAATGCTAAGATGATATGAAAATAACATATAAATACTATGTATAATGATTATGTACAAAGTTCCACCTATGCAGAGTACGATGGAATATCGTCAACGGGTCTTCATCGACACTTAGATAACTTGAATGGAGACAGATATACACAGCAGCTTGAATGTTACAAGATGTTTGAATAAAACAACAGAATACAGAAAATTTTAAATAAAATTAGTCAGTCGACTGTAATTTTCACTTCCTTCATATAAAATACCAACCAAACGATGATAATAAATCATTTTCGAAAATCCAATTTTCTCCATAATTTCGCTGAACACCATCTTCTCCTCCTTCAATGCCTTCCTCTACTGAAGGTGGGCCACATGATCTCTCCATATCTCCCTCCTTCAGTGCCTTCCTCTACTGAGGGTAGACCACATGGTCTCTTCATATCTCCCTCCTTCAATGCCTTCCTCTACTGAGGGTGGACCACATGGTCTCTCCATATCTCCCTCCTTCAATGCCTTCCTCTACTGAGGGTAGACCACATGGTCTCTTCATATCTCCCTCCTTCAATGCCTTCCTCTACTGAGGGTGGACCACACGGTCTCTCCATATCTCCCTCCTTCAATGCCTTCCTCTACTGAGGGTGGGCCACACGGTCTCTCCATATCTCCCTCCTTCAATACCTTCCTCTACTGAGGGTGGGCCACATGGTCTCTCCATATCTCCCTCCTTCAATACCTTCCTCTACTGAGGGTGGGCCACATGGTCTTTCCATATCTCCCTCCTTCAATTCTTTCCTCTACTGAGGGTGGACCACATGGTCAGTCCATATCTCCCTCCTTCAATGCCTTCCTCTACTGAGGGTGGGCCACAAGGTCTCTCTATATCTCCCTCCTTCAATGCCTTCCTCTACAGAGGGTGGGCCATATGGTCTTTCCATACTTCCTTCGCCATCCTTTTCATTTCCTCGTAGGTGTGTCGTCCAGTCTATTGTTTTAGATCGTCTGTGTATCCCTGTCGTCTCCTTCCCCTCGATCTCTTCCCCTGGTGCTTTCCCTCCAACACTGTCAGCAATGTCTCTCCTGCTGATCCACGCATCACATGTCCAGTAAACGTCACCATCTCACCAAGAATATAAACCTTCAAAAATACAGAGACTATATAAGCCTATATACACAATAATCATGCGATCTGGTTGGTTAAAGTGACGGAATCCTTTGCAAAGTTCACCACGGATGATCCTAGCATTTCTAAATATCATAATTTAGATAATCACCTGAAGCAGTAAATTATAAAAAGTACAAAATCGCGTTATACGAAGAATTTATTGTAAAGTTTGTTATTCAGCCGAACTTTCAAACATTTCTGTTTTTCTACAGTAGTATGAAAAAGGAGAACATATAAGAAGATAAATTATTTTATACTGTATATATGGTACTAGCCGAATGACCCGGGCAACGCCCGTGTTTTACCCGATTGAATGTTTTGATTCAAATACTATTTGTTACAATTATAAATTGGCGCCTTATATAAATGCATATGTTAGTTAATAACTATAGCCTATGTGCTTTATCTGTCTATGTACTGTTGGCTTCCGTAGGCGTCTCTTACTGGGAAAAAGAAAGAGAGGATTCCATTTGGTTATTAGCTAATATATGCATTTATTTAAGGAGCGACCCGCTCCAACACAATGGTTACAAAAACGAAAAAGCGAGTGGGGGGGGGGAGGGGGGGCGCAAAGGTGGCGTGATCGTAGCCGACCAATAGGAGGGCGCCATTCCAAAAAAAAAAAGCAAACGGTGACAGAGATGACTGATGAAGAATGACTCTCGTAACTGTATATAGAATGATTATTTTTTGTTTTGTTGTTGAAAAAGAGGTGCAGTCGTGGAAAAAGAAAAATAGTTATTTACCTTTCAAGTAGTTTTTATTTTGAATTACTTGAAGTAAATTAACACATAAAAATTATTTATCACAGCAATATAGAATTTATAGAATGAATTCTATAATCATGATTTTAAAAAAATAGGTAGGGTTAACTATACATATTTACAACAATAATTAAAAAGTGGTATGTTCTGAATCTATGGTCAAAAAATATATAACAGTCAATGAATGAAAATAAAATATATGTTTTTAAAAAAAATAAAATATTTGCATTTTAGATTATATAATATATACATATATGCTAAATATAAACCTTACAAGAAAAACTCTTCGCTTCACGATTTTTTACTTTTAATACTTTCCAAATATTTTTCATATTCAGACCAATAATTATAGAAATCTGACCTTTCTATTGAAGAGTAAGAATGTAACTGTACCATCGGGGTCACTCGAGTCAGCCCCCTACTCAGAAGGGGAGGGAGAAAGATTGAGATTGAAAGTGTTTTATTGCATCAGTTAAGTGTTTGATAAATGGTTAGCAAGGCCTCTGCGTAAGGATGACACGCAAAATCGTGAAGCGTTCAATACTTTTTACATTTCTTCACGATACAATGTATTTATATTAAGTAATAATTTTATTTTTCTATTTGATAAATGGAGAGATATTTAGATAATAGTTTTTATATAGAGGTTCTAGAATATTGTTAGAATTCAAGCTCTCGAACAATTCCTCTACCTGTTGTAAAGTGACTTCTTTTTTATTAACTTACTAGCCGAATGACCCGGGCAACGCCCGTGTTTTACCCGATTTAATGTTTTTATTCAAATACTATTTGTTACAATTATAAATTGGCGCCTTAAATAAATGCATATATTAGTTAATAACTATAGCCTATGTGCTTTATCTGTCTATGTACTGTTGGCTTCCGTAGGCGTCTCATACTGGGAAAAAGAAAGAGAGGATTCCATTTAGTTATTAACTAATAAATGTGATGATGAGTTGCTGTCGACTTATCTGTGATGAGATCCTGTCGACTCATGTAATGAGATGAGAATTCCAGTAGCTTTTGTAGAGATCCTGTCGACTACTGAAATAATGTTGAAGTCCTGGTAGCTCTTGTTGTACTGTGTTGACCGAGAGGAACAGTCAGGATGTAGAGTTTTCCAGTACCTCTCTGTACCTTGGAAGACCTTTAAAAGTTCTCACAAAATACAGGCAGTCGTGGTCGAGGCAGAGTGGAAAGCTGGGGATATCCACACAAAAAACGAAGACACAGTTACACTAAGAAAGTTCCGTTAACAGATAAAAGCTGAGCTAGAAGCGCAAGATGGAGACATAGAAGTTTCTTACTCGTCTACATGATAGTTGAGATCGACATAAGGTACGACCGACGTGAGCTGACGCTAAGGGTGAACTAAACTCAACTGACTGAACTGTCTGAACTGTCAAGTCCCTGTAAGGTGATTATTTATAGGTTAAAGACGGGGTGACCTTATGTGACAGGGGCGTTTTTGAGAAAGGGCGCCTTTACCTGTCCAGGTGTGAGAGGGGTCTCTGCATTCCACCACATGTGACAGTGTGGGTGGCTTGTCGTGGGAATTGTGAATCTACCTGATTTATGAGTTCCATCTTTAGACTGTTGTTTTGGTAATACTATGCTCGATCTCTGCTTTAGCTCAACTCTTAAATCTATTACAGATTTTATTTATTTATCCACTTTGTACAAATTACATTACATAGGGTGATGTAAAGACACAGATTAATCATGCGCATAATCATTTATAGATGTGTTTCTATATACAACATGGCAATCTTGTTATAAGTTATCTACACAATATGAGGTTGTTGTTTTGAATTACCATAGATGGGCCCCGGGAGTGAAAGGGTTTATCCGGGTTTAGGCGGGTAAAGCCTCTCTAACACAGGTAAGTAATTAAAATTTCTTTTAATTAATTTAAACTGTGAGGGTTAAAAAGGGCTATAACAAGATGATATTTGTTGGATATATAAAAGTGAAATAAAAATGACATTGTGTTTGATTAACAAAAAAGATAATTAAAATAAAATGATGACATAAAAATTCACATTCTAAGAGAATATTGGTGGGCGTTGGACAGGGTTAGTAGTTAAAGAATAAGAAATTGTGAGATTTACACATGCAATCAAATACTTAGGTCCAGGTGCAAAGCGAGGATATGGACTTGAGCGTCTTCCTAGGCAATGTTTCACCTGTGATCCTGTATAGGGTAACAGTGCTTTGTCACAATTGTAGTGTTATTGGGTTGAAAAGTTGTTGAAGAATATGTAATTGTTAGAAGTGCTCATGTAAACCAAATACTCAGATCCAGGTGCAAAGCGAGGATATAGACTTGAGCTGTCTTCCTTGGCAATGTTTCACTTGCGATCCTATATAAGGGTTACAGTGTTTTGTCACAATTTTAGGATTATTGGGTTAAAAGTTGTTGAAGAAAAGTTGCTTATTAATATGATTGAGAAAGGAGTGAAATAGAGCCATGCGATAAGTAGAATTGTAGCGACAGTAGGTGATCTGACTTGACTCGAAATCAAAGGTTGAATGTGGTCCGCTAGAGCTGAAAAAAAAAAGTTGAAAGTTGAAAAACGTGAACGCTTTGTGAATGCGTTGGTGATTTGCTCTGCGGATGAAATGAAATAAACTCTTGAAGCATGTTCAGACCAGAAGTTTGGATTGGTAAGTCTGGGGAACGGTGTTCTCAAAGAGAAAATTACGAAATCAAAAAATAAATTGTCAAGCAGTGCTGTCGTTTTTCTACGTTGTTGTGACGCAATGACTGAAAAGATAGTGATGAAAAATATAGGGAATTGGTTAAAGAAAATGATTGTTGAAAGCGATTGTTGTAGATGCCCGATAGTGGATGATTAACTTTGTCAGATAATAAAGGTATTTAAACAAATAAAATATAGTGAATAGAAATATAGAAATATGATTGCGGGTACAAAAAGTGTAAGTGGACAAAATTAAACCTGTAATATATAAAATATATAATAAATAATAAAATAAAAATAATTTTTGAAACAATTAGATGTTTTACAATACTAAAATAATATCATGAAAAATAAAAGTAAATTTGATTAAAGGGTTTTTTTTTTTTTTTTTTTAATGTTGGATTAAAAAATTTGTTTATATAATTGAAAGGTAAGAATAAGAATAATTATTCAAGATTTTATACAAAATTTATAATATAATTGAAGGTTATTAATGATTGGATAAATTTTAAGTAGTGAAAAATTGAACAAAAATTGTCTCTTTTGACGAAAAGTTACAGTTGTGGTGTGCGACTAGATTATATCCCTTTGGTAACATCGGTGTTACTATGACTCTGAAACTGGGAATATGTGAAATGATCTTTTCGTTTGTCCTCAATGCTGGTATGTAGAGAATGATTTCTCTTTCGCGTTAAAAAGTCTATATAAGACTTAACCAAATTGTTTTAATTGGTGTTATCAATTAACATGTAAAATGTTTAAAGTATGTTGTGATATCTCGTTGGTGAGATTTGTGAGATTCTCGAGGAAATCTAAATGAGTAGTGTGACACATGTGTTCAAAATGGCGTCATGAAGCTAGCGGTCAAGAAGATCTGCCTTGAGGGGGAAGAGAGGACATGTCCAAAGATACTCTCAAAAGACAGCAGTGACCAAGGGAGCGACGTCAAAAAGGGCGTCCACTTCCTTTTCCTCACGGAAATTCCATTCTTGGGGCGGTCACACATGTGGGATGGTTCTCCAGGCCTGAGATTCACTTGAAACTGACCTTCTCCTTTTGTTGAGTTGGCAATTTACTGTTATAATTGAAAGATATGATTTTCTCGGTGTTCGTAGTTGTTGTGTTTCGAAGTTAGTTTAGAAAAATGTTATTAGGCGATGTCAGGTTTAGATGTGTGGTGAAAGATATGACTTTCGACGTGTACACGCTTTGGGGTGAATTGTGGTGTCACAGGCGTGAAGACGTCTTTGGCCTGAAAATTGAAAAAGTTTTGTGGTGTGGCACTGTGACACGAAGTGAGAAATGTGAATAAAAAGGTGTCACGTGAAGTCTTAGTTTGGTACAAATCTAACCTGTTTCCATGAATAACAAATTTAATAAAGTCATGGGTGGTTGTTGTATGAAACACATCGAGAGAATATTTGACTGTTAGTGGATGTGGCACGCTTAATGTGAAATTATTTTATTGTGGCGACGATATAGAGTTAAGTGGAGCTCGAAATTGAATTTGTGTGTTGAGTCGCGCACTAATAATTGTTGCCAATTTGAGATAGTGATGCGAATTTAGTGATTGAGATAGTGATTTTTGAGATATTTTGAGATAGTGATTTTTTGAAAGAAATGTGTTAATGACCAATCATGCATGTAAAAAGGAAAAGACGAGGGAGTGTATTTATCCTCGAATATTAACGATTGTAATCGTTTTGGAAGGCTGTGATTAATTTATATTTAAAATTTGAATATACCTTTTAAATTGTTGATTATGATAATTAAAATGATTCTTATAAAAGGGCAATGTCGTGAGAGTTACCAATAATTTGAATTGGGCGCTTACTTAAAATGGTGAACATTAACAAATTTTAAGAATTGATAAAGATATTGGTCTTTTGGTATAAAGATAACTAATAAGTAAAACAAAAATAAGTTGAGAATTATGATGAATGAGATTTTTTTTTTTTTTATAATAATAATGATTTTTTTTTTTTTTCAAGTTGTAGATTTGGATAGTACCATTTTAGATAAATTTAGAAAAGGCATGTAAGATTAATAAATTAGTAAAAATGCGTGATGGGCGAAATTTTTTTTTTTTTTTTTGTAAAATTGAGAGTAATAACTTGAAATTTATAATCTGATTAAAAATTAAAGTAAATTTGATAAATGATAGTGTGAAAGTTTTAAAAATTGAATAAAAAATGTAAAAATTGATTTTAAAATGCTTAAAGTGAAAATATAAATACAAAATTTATAGGGAATCAAGTTTTGAACTTGAGGATAAAGTTAAGGTAGGTTTTTTTAAAAACTTACAGTTGTGTGAAAGTTCAGTCTGGAAACTTGGTCTTGGCTTGTATTCCTGCTGACGTTGAAGACGCTCCATGTAGAGCTTGTAGACGCTTGTAACTTCTGGAAAGTTGTTTGTCGCTTGTTGCCTCGATGCCATTGTCTCGATGATGTCAAGTCGAAGGTGTGGAACTTGTCACAGGGTTTGGGCCACATCGCTGCTCGGTTTCCATGTCGTGTGGGAAGTTCGGTTGTGTCGTTGGGGTGGTCAGACAGCTTGCTCCTGGCGTTGGCGATCAGTTAGCGGGTATGCGGAAGTCCGTTGGGGCGGCGTTTCTTCCGTAAATATCTTGGGGAGAGATTGCTTGGACGTTTCGTTGGAATGGTCGGGCTTGTTCCTCCATCTTCGCTCTTTCTCGCTTCCTATCTGAACAGTCTTCTTACCTCTTCGTTGTGTCATCCTTCGTTTTGGTCATCCTGTCGGCTTAAATGTGATGATGAGTTGCTGTCGACTTATCTGTGATGAGATCCTGTCGACTCATGTAATGAGATGAGAATTCCAGTAGCTTTTGTAGAGATCCTGTCGACTACTGAAATAATGTTGAAGTCCTGGTAGCTCTTGTTGTACTGTGTTGACCGAGAGGAACAGTCAGGATGTAGAGTTTTCCAGTACCTCTCTGTACCTTGGAAGACCTTTAAAAGTTCTCACAAAATACAGGCAGTCGTGGTCGAGGCAGAGTGGAAAGCTGGGGATATCCACACAAAAAACGAAGACACAGTTACACTAAGAAAGTTCCGTTAACAGATAAAAGCTGAGCTAGAAGCGCAAGATGGAGACATAGAAGTTTCTTACTCGTCTACATGATAGTTGAGATCGACATAAGGTACGACCGACGTGAGCTGACGCTAAGGGTGAACTAAACTCAACTGACTGAACTGTCTGAACTGTCAAGTCCCTGTAAGGTGATGATTTATAGGTTAAAGACGGGGTGACCTTATGTGACAGGGGCGTTTTTGAGAAAGGGCGCCTTTACCTGTCCAGGTGTGAGAGGGGTCTCTGCATTCCACCATATGTGACAGTGTGGGTGGCCTGTCGTGGGAATTGTGAATCTACCTGATTTATGAGTTCCATCTTTAGACTGTTGTTTTGGTAATACTATGCTCGATCTCTGCTTTAGCTCAACTCTTAAATCTATTACAGATTTTATTTATTTATCCACTTTGTACAAATTACATTACATAGGGTGATGTAAAGACACAGATTAATCATGCGCATAATCATTTATAGATGTGTTTCTATATACAACATGGCAATCTTGTTATAAGTTATCTACACAATATGAGGTTGTTGTTTTAAATTACCATATATATGCATTTATTTAAGGAGCGACCCGCTCCAACACACGAAAAAGCGGGGGGGGGCAAAGGTGGCGTGATCGTAGCCAACCAATAGGACGGCGCCATTCCAAAAAAAAAGCAAACGGTGACAGAGTTGATTGATTAGGAGATGAAGAATGACGCTCGTAACTGTATATAGAATATTTATCTGCAGACTCCGTGGCGAATCCATGTATAAGACCATATATAGGTCTTAATAAATTGTCATGCCGCAGCTGGGATTGTGACATTGCCTTATATATACCTAATAGACCAAATAAAATGCTTCAAGTCTTGCAAGAGTCGGTGTATATCTTCCTCCGAGAAAACGACATCGTTTTTTTAAGGTCGGGAGAGAGAGAGAGAGAGAAAAACTTAGAACATAACAAAACTTGAGTCGATTGAAGAATGGTCAACCTCTTATAAAGTGTTCTAAATAGGCTGTTTCTCTTCTAGCTTTGGTGAGTTGGATTGGATGGTTGGTGAATTCTCAGAATGATTCTCTCTGGTAGATACCTATATTGGTAAAGGCAGTGGTCGAGGAAGGCGCTGGCAGAGACGGCGCTGGTACAGAAGGCTCAGTGACTGGAAGTCATCTGAGGATTCACGATTTTGTGTGTCATCCTTGCGCAGGGGCCATGCTAATCTTCTCTGTATCGTTCCTATTGTAGTAGTTGTACCGCCGAACAAGTACCACAGGGGCCATTCTAATCTTCTCTGTATCGTTCCTATTGTAGTAGTTGTACCGCCGAACAAGTACCACAGGGGCCATGCTAATCTTCTCTGTATCGTTCCAATTTTAGTAGTTGTACCGCCGAACAAGTATCACAGGGGCCATGCTAATATTCTCTGTATCGTTCCTATTGTAGTAGTTGTACCGCCGAACAAGTATCACAGGGGTCATGCTAATCTTCTCTGTATCGTTCCAATTATAGTATATGTACCGCCGAACAAACGTGTACAGAGAAAGAGGGAGAGAAGGAGAAAAATAGCCTTGAATAATTCCATCTATAAAATAACGTTCAAATTAGCTGTGATCAAGACCAGCTTTCTCCAATGTCCTTGATCCATACGGGGGCGTAAACCTGCTCCATGGGGACTGTGTTGGCCAACTGGGGCGTTGATATCTGAAGGACAAAATTGTGTGCATTAGATAAAAGGATCAAAACCTTATCATATCTTCACATTTCAGAAAATATAAAAATTCTTGTCAATTTTGTATATAGAAGAAAATGCCATTTTAAACATTTTTGTTTGATTATATTACAATTATCTTGTTCTTTCATTCTTTAAGATTCTTGAAGCATCAACATTTGTTGAATATATTACATCTTTATTCGCTTATATCACCTCTTTTGTCTACACTAGGTTTCATTCGTTCTTTGGAAGTTAATTAGAAATCAAATGTTGTAATAATAAAATGCCATTCTCAATGATATAAGTTCTCTCCGTTTATGTGAACAGAAATTTTCGCCGCCAGGCACATAATATAATAATTTAATATATTTGAGTCAAAAGGCAATTCATTGAATATGTTTACGTATATAAAAAGGGCATACCAGGATCTGTGAAAGTAAAAAATGCTTTTTTTAATCTTTCATAGATCCATGTACGCCCTTTTTATATAAATTTAATATATATTAAACATTTTTATCCTATAGGTTAAAATAGGTGTTAGAATTTAAACTAACGAATGAAAACATTAAGACGCGAATGTTTCTTTTCACAAATAAATCAAACTTCTACTGTCCTTACTGCGATGAAAAAATATTTGGAGGGCTTGGCTCATCAGTGGTGAACCCTTCCAACGTTTTCGCCAATTTAATCCACCAGACCGTTTTTTTAAAGCTCTAAAACTGTATTGGATCATTCTGTTTTTATATGCTACACTGAACGGTAGTATCTTAGAAATGGTATTTAAGCAAACTATGGACATAAGTTTTTAGAATAGTAGAATTACATTCAAATAACACTCAATCTATTGAAGAAAACTTAGAGATGAAGATATTAATAATGATGGTGATATTATTAATGATGCTAATTTTTTTTTTTGCCTATATCTAGTACACATGGTACAGGTCATGATAATCATGGGGGGTAGAAGTAGGCGACTTCTTATACTGTAAGTGCACCACATATCTACACATGCGAAAAGCAGTTCGACTTTGCACTTACAAATGTGCCAGAGCCCTGTATGCTTACTGATGCTAAAATAATGGTGATGAATATTTTATATCAAAGTAAAACGTTACTAAGGCTGTGAGGAATAGCTATCCGTTCGTAAAACAGGCATTCATCTAGTGTTTATATGAAGACATAAATGTAGTAAAACTGAAAATATAAAAATATTGAGTATCATAAAGATAGTGGTTGCCTGGCCGGCATTCATATTTATATGAAAAATAGACACTTCAGCCAGTTGGAGTTTTTTATTTTCTCAACGTTGCTTTATTTACTTCTCCTGACGAAGACGAAAGATTTTTGTTGAAACGTTGAGAATATAAAAACTCCAACTGGCCGAAGTGTCTATTTTTCATATAAATATAGAGTAAATATACATTGTTAAATTGTTTAACCAATATTGTAAATTTTGAACTATATAGTAGTTATAATGGTCACTTATTATTATGGCACTGTAAACTTCGAAATGGTTGTGGTTCAAGATAAATTCTTCATAAAGAACCCATAGATATAATGCATTCAAAAATTCCAGGTATATGAATTTCCGACGGCCCTGCTTATTCACGATGTTACTGTAGAAAAAAGGGATAACTTAAAAAGTGATTAAAAAGAAATACTTGTGTTAATAAATTTAATTTCCAGGTTCCAAATTAACTTTACTAGGTACCGCTCAAAAAGAGCAACGTAGTTTATGATATTTACAACTATGAATGAAAATTATGTGTGAATACATTTAATTTTAAAATAAAAATATTTCTATTTTTTCACAAAAGATCTAAAATGTAATATTAAGTTATAAAATGTTGAAGGAGCGCCCGAACACAATAAAATGGTATCTAAAAAGAATTTCACCAAATTTACAGACAGTTCAGGTCGTAGAATTCTCTTCTAAAAAATTATTCTTCTAAAATCTGCACTCTTCTTAGAAAAAGTACTAAAAACTGTTTTTTAATTTAAAATACGACTCAGGTGTATTGGTCATTAAAAAAAATAATAATTCAGATACCAAAGCATTAAAAAATAATGCTGAAATGAGATGGTCTGAATGATTACCCTATATCCAAGACAGTTCCTTCGGAAGTAGGGCAGTAGAATATTGGCTTGTTATCGGTCTTAAAAAATTACAAGATACACCTCGGGTATCTGAAATGCTAAAAATGAATTGTGTCATATTCAGGAAGAATTCATAGAGTGAAAATGGTCAGAGAGATGGTTCATTAACGAAGATGTTCAGGAGAGTTGCTTCAGATTTGGGGCAGTGGGGGATTGGCTTGTTGTCGGTGTGGGAGGTGGGGTCAGGGGTTAGAATGACCGACCTCAAGGACATCGTTACCTACATATGTCGTAAGATTGAACTGAAGAGAATGTATTTGCACCCATTATTAACATTAATATTGTGTAACAAAGTATTCATTATTTTATTAACAGAGTATTATTTTTCATTGTAAAACGACATTTGAAAACTATCCCGCATGTGTTTCTTTTCAACGAAAAATCAAAATTTATTTCAAGGGGAAATAACGATATCCTTGAAATAAATTTTGATTTTTCGTTGAAAAGAAACACATGCGGGATAGATTTCAAATGTCGTTTTACAATCACAAGCCGCATTATATTATATTATTTTTTATGTTTATATATTCTGTACACATCCCTCTCCACCAAAAATTCCACGTGGAAAATTAGGGAAGACAAACTTTGGGATGAGACAACAATTTATTTCAGGCAAGAACAAACTATTGTAAGTATCAACAAAAGATAAGCAAAGAGGGAAGTGTTCCAAGTAATAAAATATAAACTTAAAAATGATACTCTGCTAATAAAATAATAAATGCTTTGTTACAATATTAAATATATTATTGTAGCTTTTACTTTTTTTTTCCACACGCAGAGACTCCGGGGTAAATTTAGATATAAGAAATTTCTTCTAATTTACCCAGATTAATCTATTTATTAACTTGATTGTCTTAATTAAGTTTTCCCTGTATATAAATTTCATATTACCTTTATGTGATTAGCTTTAAAAATGATAATAAAAATAATGCTTATTACTGGTACTATTACTGTTACTCTTGCATGTACCCTATGTTTCTACTCGGAGAATCTGTATAAGACTGAAAGGTCTTAATAAAGATTTTTGTTGTGGTTGTTGTTGTTATATTTGCACCCATTGGCCAAAAAAAAATACATTTAACTAGAAACGTCTTGATCCAAACACACGCACACGAAACAAAAAAAAAACCTTGATGGATTGCTGAGGATAGCCTGCGTCATGATGACAAGAGCTAACTGCCAAAACGAGTACATGGTTGACATTTCTTTATTTATTTGAAAAAGGTCAAATTCAATATTATTATTAAAGGGAGAACAGTCAAAGAAGTTAAAAGGCAATAATAGCCCATGGTAAAATGGCAATCAACAAAAAAAAATGTATTTTAACATCAAAAACAATATCGCTCTAAAGTTTCGAGTCTAAACCAAAAATCAATTTATTGAAAGCTTCATATGTACTTATGCCTTTGAGACCTAGACTCTTAGAAGTTTATATTATGGCAAAGGCTACAAGCCTTAAATATGTAATGCTGACATCGATTGATGAGAATAGCATGGATGACAAACTAAGTAATAAAGATTCCTTAAAATAACGGAGAGATACGGTCTTCTGGAAATGATTGAGAGAAGAAGAACCAGCATGTTTAGACATCTTCTCAGCGGTATTACCGGAGAGATATATGGAAAGCAAACAAGAAAAAGGAAGGTCAATAATGGATTCCACTTTCGGGAGAATATATTACGATATGACCAATAGACTAGTCATAGAAAGGAAGCTCTGAGAATACAGGAAGACTGCCAGCCATCAATCTTGAGGAGAAATAGAGAGAAAGAATTAGAAAATAAAGTAAATAAAACTTTAGTTGTGATTTCTATAGATGCCAGTGGCCATCTTCAACGTCAATTTACATGATTAGATGACGTCTTTACCATCATTGAAGAGAATATACAGTGGAACCTGTTCTAGCGACCACCTGTGAATACAGACCACATCAATTGAACGAACACCTTTGATAATACCTCTCTGTTATTTAGAACTTTTTAGTCCTCCGAAATAGTGCCCAACCTTCTTCCATCATCCTTAATAAAGTTCAATAGATTTTGATGATGCATCACGTACAAATTCATAAGAATGATGAGCCAAATCTGTTTCTTATTCCTCAACAGGAATCTGATAAATATTAAGCCAACTGCAAACATTGATTACTCTTTTCTTGTGGATTGTCCCAAAGCTTATGGCTTGGGATATAATTAAGGAGATTTTGGGAACACTGGTACTATGTTTTACACTTGGTGCATGTTTAGGAATGCCTTGCCATTGACATTTAAGAGATTTGAGATGTCCAGTCTCTAAAGGGAAAAGTTAAGTGCTCCTTTATCTATTTATTTGGTCTCAGTTTACAGATGTTACATTCGAGTCACCATGTCCTGGCTATTTACACATGGCGAGTTAGTGGAGTGGAAGTGGCTCCTCAGATCTTGAAGGAGGGCAGCTGTTGGGGAGCACTCCTCTCTCTTTACAGGGTTTTATAGTAG
Source organism: Cordylochernes scorpioides (assembly GCA_030710605.1). Lineage (NCBI taxonomy): Eukaryota > Metazoa > Arthropoda > Arachnida > Pseudoscorpiones > Chernetidae > Cordylochernes > Cordylochernes scorpioides. Next base: position 78,437,498 of record CP092870.1, read on the forward strand.
ACACTGAGTTTATTTATGTAATGGGAGAGACAATTCACATAGTTTTATTGACCTTCTGTCAATACATGTCACAGTCCGCCCCACTATTTATGTGATAATGAGAAATTTACAATGAGGATGATGGTTATAACACAAACTAGCCGAATGACCCGGCAACGCCCGGGTTTTACCCGATTAAATGCTTTTATTCAAATACTATTCGTTACAATTATAAATTGGCGCCGTGGATGTCATTCTTGTATAATATATAAATGAGTTTTTAAAATTATTTTTTAAAAAATGCATCGGCCAGGAATCGAACCCGGGCCGCCCGCGTGGCAGGCGAGCATTCTGCCACTGAACCACCTATGTTTATGAGAAATGGCCATATTTGGGTATTTATTCCATTCAAAAAAGCAAACGGTGACAGAATTGATTAAGAAAGAATTGATTATGACGCTGATAACTGTATATATTAATGATTAAAATATACACCTATGTACATGGCGTCACCGCTGCAGGGTTTGATGGAAGATCGCCAATGGGTTCCCAGCGACACCACGCATTTCGCGATCTACGAAGAAAATGTAGATGGCATGCTTTGCCTTTGAGGAGATGGTGATGGCGTGATCCATGATACCCACCTAATGAGAGAGAGATAGAGAGAATTTTCATATTTAAAAGACATTTCTGTTTATACCACTTGTAAGTGGTAATTCTTCTCCATGTTGGGTTAGTAATGAATTACATGGAAGATTCAGGTTGCAAGCTTCTTTTGGTTATTTTATTGATGTTATCTCACTTCCATATATGCCTATGTGGGATGATATTAATTTAACATAGAATTTTATTTGAGAACGTTTATTAAATATTTTATTATATTCTCTGTTAGTTGTTAATCTGTGTGTCACTACATCTATGACAGACTTTTATGGTTGAGAATATATTTTTCGAGTGTATGAGTTTGTGTGTGTGATTGTAGATTATATTTTAAACAAATTTATGGATACCCGTCAATAGTAAATCACACACAATAAGTTAAAAGATGCAATAAAAGGGGGGAACTCTATAAACAAAGAAACTATATACAATAGGAGGTTTTCCCAACGACGAAGAATCTTTCTCCAGACAATCAAGAAGGGTCTTTGTCAACCTCTCACCTCAAGGTCCAAGAAAAACTTGAAGACAATTTTTTTGACAATTTAAACAATTTTATTGACTTCTAATCTCTCAATGGGTACATAAAATAAAAATAAAAATAGTTTATCAATAATAAAATAAACAAAAGTTTATGTAGGGAAATATATATATAGTTGTGTATGTGTACACATTTCTTCAGCAAGAGAGACTTCCCCACCTTGAGAGAGTTCTCCTCCAGACAAGGTCTTCTTGAACACTCCTCAGTTCCACACCGAGGAAGTACCTATAGATGCGCATCTTGGCAGACACCAGTATGAATTTGTAGATAGAGAACTTGTTAATGCAAGAAAAGAGTAGGCATTGTCATCCTATATGGTTGTAGACTTATCTATATATATATAAATGAATGTATGTGTGTGTGTGTGGTCTGTTTGTCCTTTATGCCTGACCAAACCACTCATTGGAACGCCATGAAACTTTGGGAAGTTATTTAGTATAGTACTGGGAAGGTTTCTAGCAAATAAAATTTTTGAAATAACTTTTCGCCTAAAAGTAATCAAAATAAATATTCTAATTTATCTGTTATAATTCAACAATCTGCTCTAAATATTATCATGATGATACGATGATTTTGTAATGTATAAAATTAGGAAAGACAAAATTCAGGATGACACGACAATTTATTTGAGACAAGAATAATGATACAATTCCAAGGCAAGAAACTATTCCTTTAACTTCCAATTACCGAGGGAACCAATTAATATTGATTTTATTCAACTTATCGAGTATTTTTCAAGGGACCAGGAAAAAATGTTCACTTTATCGAGAGATTCGTTAGACAAACCTTTACTCGGGTAAAACCCGGGCGAAGCCGGGTACATCCGCTAGTATATGTATATATATATATTTTCAAATCTGTCATTCCTGGAACATAATTCGCATCGGATTCCCTGTACTCGATCGCATTTATATCAAATTTGAATCCATAAGTCTCCATGATGGGGAGCTGCTGTCGTTGGTTGGTTATCCACCACATGACAATCAGACTTTGATTCACTTTTTAAAATAAACAAACTCAATTGCAAACATTTTAAAACTCTTATGTTACTATTGTAAATTTTCTTTGAATCAATTTATAGTACAGTTAAACCAGTTTATAGAGCCACCTCTTGGGACTCACCAAAATAGGGTGCTATAGAGAGGGGGTGCTATAGACATGTCACTTTTAATGTAAAATGTTTACATTTTAATGTTTAAAATCGGGCGCTATAGAGAGGAAGGCGCTATTTAGAGGGGGCGCTATAGACAGGTTTAACTGTATATACTATTGAATATCTTGTTTATTTCTCATATTTAGACACATACATGTTAAATGGTTAACATCATTTTTTTGAGTGACAGACCTAAAGCTCACTTGCGACACTCCCATCTGTTGCAACATAACCGTTGGGAAAGACTGTACTAACATGTCAAAAATGCTGAATGCCTCATTTTTATTCCACTTTAGCTAGCTGGGACAATCTAATATGATGCTTTAAACTGAATTTTACTATATCATCTATATAAATAGGACTTCTGTCTGTGATTAAACGATTTCAACTAGGAAACTGCTGGGAGTTGAGACTTGATTTTTTCCAGAAAATGTTCACGACCTAAAAGTAGTAAGAAATCCAGAAATTCAGGTTTCTATCTCAAATATCCTTGGAATTACAAGCAAAAACTGTCAAAAATTATGATAAGTATTAATTTATCTTTTATAATTAAGTAACCCACTTCTCAAATATAATCATGCATATTATGATGTATTAGCGTGCCATCTGTTATGAAAATTCCATTGCAGTAAGGGAAGTAGAAATTGTTTAATTTTTAAAAGAATCATACGCGTCTATAATAGTTTCGAATTTTCATAATCAGGCATATATTTATAACTCATCATATCACCTATAATTATCTATAATAAATATTTATTATTATATAAGTATTTTAAATTGTTTTCATTGTTTTTTTAAAAAAAGCTTTATCCACACATTAAGAAATTATACATATTTTAATCAAATAAGTTCTATTACTTAAAAAATGACCCAATTAAAATATGATCCAAATAATTGCATTCTCATCGTGAGTAAGCAAGTAGAAAATGTTGAAATAGTCAAATTTATATTAAAAACGCTTTTATATGGCTTAAATGAAAATGAGGATGTAGGCTGGCTGATATCATCCTATAAATTGATAGAACAGATAAAAGAGCTATATGAAATACTATAGCTTGTTAAGACAATGATAGCTCCCTATTCCCTAGAAGAAGAAACTTAAGTAGGGGAGAATAGCTTCTCTTCGACTTTTATTTCTTCTACTATATCTTGTGAGATAATCCGGTATCTCATTTATTTGAATTAGATAGAATTAAACATCTATTTAAGCGAAACACATATAGTCAAACATACATTTAATTTTCTCTCAGCTTAAAATAAAACTATTTTCTTCTTCTTCTTTCTTATCTCCACTCAATCATATAGTGTCGAAGAAATATTTTTTTATTATTTAATTTAATATTATTCAATGAAAATATTCAACAGATTATAAATATATATATATTACTTTGTATTTGTAAAATCATCTTTAAAATATTTCTTTGCTTGCTTGCTTAAGATTCCCTATCTGTAGATAGTTTTGCTGACTTGTTAATAATTGTCGACTCGTCGCTGTGACGTCATCAATAAATACTTTTACATCTTAGGATATTTCAAGGCTTGATTTCTACGCTACAATAGTAAGGTATCAAGCTTGTAGATCTTGAGACTTTTGATGGTGTCTACCGGGGATAAGTAAAACTCATCAAAGGATATGTCAATACAGTCAATAATGTGTTTTTAGGGTTTCAGGTTGAGAATTGCACTTAGTACATTTTGACATTTGAAATAAAACTATAATAAGGCTTAGAATTGTCTGTTGTTTAAGATCCGTTTGTATAATGGGTTAATGTTGCAAGTAATTATATATTTATGCACATAGCAGAAAGAAAGCATAAAGTTCAACAGAATTGGAGAAAATATTGGAAAACAATTTATTCCACAATCCGATTGTATGTTTCCCTTTTCCATTCTTCACTGAAATATACGATATGGTAGAATTCAGTTTAGTTTGTTGTCTGCAATGTTCTTGAACAATTTACCTTTTTATCCGAATTTAAAAATTATTCTTTCGTTGTTTCAAGTTTATTTCAAGTTCAAGCGTTCTGCCATCTAAAATGCTTGTGTGAGAGGTCAGGATATGCCTTTTTTTTTGTTTTTAATATCAACACTTGACTCTTTCTTTTATTTTTTTTTTACATATATATATAATAAATCGAAGCCACTCTGTACTGAAGAGGACCATAGTCTGAAACCATAGTATATATAGATTGGCTCTTTCTGAATTTTCCAAAACTGATGTTGCGGTAATTCCATATCACCACTAGTAAAATATATACTATAGGGCGATAAGTTAATTCTCAACCTGCAACCCCACATTATTGACTGTATTGACTCATCCATTGATGAGCTCTACTCATCCCCAGCAGACACCATCTCAAGCTCTACAAGCTTGACGCCCTAATATGATTGAGTGGAGATAAGAAAGAAGAAGAAGAAAACTCATCCATTGATAAGCTCTACTGATCCCCAGCAGACACCATCAAATGTCTCAAGTTCTACAAGCTTGATTCCCTAATATGATTGAGTGGAGATAAGAAAGAAGAAGAAGAAAACTCATCCATTGATAAGCTCTACTCATCCCCAGCAGACACCATCAAATGTCTCAGGCTCTACAAGCTCGATTCCCTAATATGATTGTGTGGAGATAAGAAAGAAGAAGAAGACATAAATAAAGGGAGAGGTGCCTCTTTTTGTTTATGAATATCATCCTTCCGTAGTTTTATGTTGTATATATGAAAGTTCTTAGAACTAAAAATTCTATAAATAATATGACAATATTTTCATCGTCTGTTGGTGAAACTCCACGATCAGAAATTGCGTTTTTCTTCATTTATGTCTTTTCTTTTACATTTAATCCTATTCAGAAATTGGCATTGGACAAAAATTGCGTTATTTTGAAGTTATTTTGAATACCGTGACATGTGGCAAATTAATTAGACGTTAATTTTGTTTTGTCCTCTTTGTATGTTACACATTTCTAGAATTACTTTAAATTCTGTTAATTATAAACACAGCGCTAATGACAACTTCAACTGTTTAAAATTTTGTTGTTAAACATTTATCTAATTTGTGTATCTAATTTTTAACCCTCTACTAGTAGCTACTGGTAATAAAGTGCGTCGTGTTAAGCTGCATCTACATAGAATCTCTTTTGTTATTTAGACGTCATATACCGCAGTCACCGTTCGGAGGAGATTAATAGAATCGCTGAATGCCGTGGTCCATTTGGATGAGGAAAACTAAGACCAAAACGCGGCTTATTCCACACTCGTCTTTTCAGTGATACGCTAATCCATGGGTTGGTAAACTTTTGAGTCAGAAGAGTCGAAAAGTACAATTTACAAAATTTCAAAGTTTTTAAAGAGCCACAAAATGTTTTTCTTGCCAACAATAAATAGTACTTGTATAAATAATATTTACGTATGGAACTATATAAAGAGCTTCACATCCAAAGAACCGCATGTTATTGAGAGCTGAAGTTTGCCGACTCCTGCGCTAACCTATGCACGGTGGGTTCTGTGACATTGGATATGTGTTAGACCTGGAGGCTGTTGAGGTTCTGCACTACCTGGAATATAGGAGCTCCATCTATGCTTCCTTCCTGTGGTGAATCTGTATAAGACCATATATTCCGTTTATCATTACTCTTCACAATTCATCTTTTCATACTTCATCTCTAAGGTTAGAAATAATTGTTATTTCTCCTTAAAAAATAAATTTCGATTTTTCGTTTAAAAGAAACACATGCGGGATAATTTTCAAATGTCGTTTTATAATAACCTATATGTTAAGCTATACATCTTCAGCTAACTCCATATGGAAATTTTAATGATTGATTCAATAATTTTGGTGGAGAGAGAATAATAACAAACATGGATTCAGCCTTTTCTATATTTACGTATATACGTATTTTAAAGATAAAGCCATCTATCAACATTCGAAACTATTATAGAGAGACGCGTATAATTCTTTTTAAAAATAAAAAATTTCTACTGCCCTTACTTCAATAGAAAATTAATGGGAGGTCCCCTGGCTCATCAGTGGTTTTATCTAACATACCGCTGTTATATTGCATTTTTCGATCTTCCTTTTATAGTGATACTGATGCCAGACTCTTGGAATGGGTATTTTAGATGAACTATGGACATAAGCTTTGAGGACAGTATCTATAATAATATGGAGCCATTTATAATAATATCTCTATAAATAAATAATTAGTATATATTGGATCTAAATTTATTATTTAACCAATATTTCTAGGGACAAAACGCCTCTCTTTATCAAGGTTTTTCTGTTATATACTCGTAAACTTCAAATAAAGAGGTGAGATTTGCCCCTAGAAGTATTAGTTAAATAATAAATTTTAATTTTGATCCAATATAAGCTAATTATTTATTTATAGGTATAATATAACGTAACATATATGAAAAAAAAATAATAGAAAAGCACGTGTGCTCCTGGTCAGGAAATGCCTTTTTTATTTTTAGTATCAACACCTGACCTTTTTATATTTTTTTTTCTATTATTTTTTCACATGTTAAGCGTATTTACACAAGTTTGGCCTTAAATACCCATTTCTTGATTTCTCAGGAAGCCTCTGGGACCAAAAATCTTTTTGGTCGTAGTGGTTACAGCCTACTCCACGCTGACGAGCGCCAACAATGCGAAACGCGTTCGTGGATGGCTTTTCTTGATTTATCAAGAAATTGGGTTAGCCAAATATCAGGGAACAGGCTAAATCAATGTTTAGTTGATTTCTGTTCTACCAGATGGCGCTCTGCCATCTGAAAAGCACATGTGCTCTTGGTCAGGATATGCCTTTTTTATTTATATACTAGACGGGTGACCCGGGCTTCGCCCCGAGATTGACCCGTGTGCATATCTACCCGAGTGATATATATTTAGATACGATTTTTTTTAAATAATTGTTTGTTATTAGCATTATCTATTTGTTTGCAACAGCATAATTTAATCTAATCTTTGATAGAGGGCGCTGTTCGTGAGCTAAGTAGAATAATTTGAATATATAGTTTTAATAATTTATTTTTATATTTTTTAAAATAGCCTATCGTCTTCCCCGTATTTTTTTTACCTATGTATGGAAATTTTGGTTTGAATTAGTGAACTACTGCGAATTTGTATACCGGACATACAAACAAACAAACATACAAACATTGATTTTAAGCTTCATGAAATCAATGAATATTTGAAATACTATTTGAAATTTTTGAACATAAGCTTTTTATCCCATTTAATAACAATATTTTGACAATTTGCTTCATAAATTTTAAAGGCCATATGTTGGTGACTTAAGAAGCTTTAGCGATTGAAAATATATGAAAAAAAAAAGTGAATGCAAATTTAATTCCCATTCCAACTTATTGTAAACACAATTGAATAGAACTTTCTAAACAACTTCAATGTCTTCCATCATGGCTTTCAATTGTAAGCCTAATTTGTATTTAGAAACTTTCAAGGAACTTTAAGCATTTCCTCCAGGACTTTGTAAATGAGGTAGAAAGGAGGTGTTTAAACGACAATTAACATAATTACTATGCTTTAATGAATTTTTCAATTAATTCCTATAGTTACTCTTGCTGATCTGTGACTTTTTTTTTAGCCTTTTTAAACGTAAATCATAAATGTTATAACATATGTTATAACACCTTGATAAAGGTTGGCGTTCAGCCAACTCAAATATTGGTAAAATAAATGATATTTTGATCCAATATATGTATTTTTAATTAAAAATCATAAAATGTAAAGAATATATCTTAAAGAATAAATTTTTGAATAAAATTTGGCTTGGCTCATCAGTGGTGAATGCTTCCAGCGTTTTCGCCAAATCAATTCACCAGATAGCTTTTTGAAGCTCTAATATGGTATTGGATGATTCTGTTTATATATGCGACAATGAAGGATGGAATCTTTGTTGTGGTAGTTAAGTAAACTATAGATATATAAGCTTTTAGAACAGTAGTATTACATATAATTTATTTGAGCTTTAGACATAGAATAGGTGTCAATGAAACCTGGTTGAGATAACTGGGATAGAATTTTCGACCAGACGATGCAGACCTTATCTTAACTACGTTTTAACCTTCCTTCTCATCGACCATCGGCTGCGTCGTTATCGTTTGGTGGTCGCTTTCGCCCTCTCTCCTCGTGGTGGGTCTCGAGGACCACGCCATCACCATCTCCTCAGCGGTGAGGCATGCGATCTACGTATTCTTCGTAGATGGCGAAATACGTGGTATTGCTGGAGACCTGCTGACGATTATCCATCAAACTCTTCAGCAGTGGCAGAGGGGCCATGTACAATGTAATTGTACTTAGTATATTTTTTTATATATTTTTTTCTTTTTATCATCATTTTCATTATTGTTAATTTCTCATAATTAATGCAGACTGTGCACTTTCCTGTTTTGACAAGATGTCAATAAAAATATGTAAACTGTCATTGTCCTCGCGGTGGGTCTCAAGAACCACACCATCACCATCTCCTCAGCGGCAAGCATGTGACCTACGTTTTCTTCGTAAATCGCGAAATACGTGGTGTCGCTGGAGACCCGCTGACGATTCTCTATCAAACTCTGCAGCGGTGGTAGAGGCGCCAGGTAGATACTCATTGTTTATATAGCATATATCTAATTATTTTTGTATTAAAATCATCACCATCTTTTGTAAATTTATCACTATCATTAATTGAATAGTGCGGACTGGGCACTTTAACCTGTATTGGCAAGATGTTAATAAAACTATGTTCTCTCTCTTTATTTTTAATTTAAATCCCCGATACATGGAGTTTCTGCATGTAAAATCTTAAATATTTGTAATTTATGTTATATTATTATTGTTTATAATACTATATATTCCGGTTCAAAATCACTTTATTAGGTACCGCTCAACAAGAGCAACCTAGTTTATGATAATTGAAACAGTGAATAATATGTAAAGGTTATTCATATATTAAACAAAAGGTTAACGCGGGATATTAATCCCGGTTCATGACTGTCTGGAATGGAGGGTGTTACCCACTCGTCCACCGACTTTTTTTTATATACTTTATATAATTTGAATATTCGTGTATGCATTATATTATATTGTGGTGAAGAGGTGATTTGTGTTTTGATATTTGGTTTGGTTGTTCGGTGAAGATGTTCAGCAGATTGTATGGATATGTATTGCTCTGTATTTGTGGGGTTATCATCAAAATATTTCTTTGCTTGCTTGTTCAAGATTCTCTAGCTGTAGATAGTTTTGGTTGATAATTATCCACTAGTCGTACTGACGTCATCAATAAATACGCTTACATCTCAAAATATTCCAAGACTAATTTTCTACGCTACAATATCATCACATTTTATATTGTTGTTTGGAACTATAGATGTTGTTGGTAGCGTCCATCAAGTTGATTTTTGGTGACTCTATGGGCAAATATTCTCTAATTTGATCTGTTAGAGATCATCACTCGCAGCTCATTTACTGACGTCTAGTAGGTAGATTTCTTGACCTCTACTGGAACTGTGTAATAGATACTTGAAGCAATTATAAGTCCTGAGAGAGGTTCGTTTGAATTACACAGGTCTACAAAACTCAAAGTAGTTGTACCTTATAGCATATATATATCGGGATTCAGAAAAAAAACTCTGAGAGATATTTGATGCACAGGGATATTTATCACTGTGCATCAAATATCTCTCAGAGTTTTTTTTCTGAATCCCGATATATATATGCTATAAGGTACAACCTTTTTGAGTTTTGTAGACCTGTGTTATTTATTGAGTTATACAGTAGAACCTTCCTGTAAATGACACCTTTTTCTTTTTTATTCTTTTTCTTTCTTCTTTTCTGAGAGTCCAGCTCTCATATCTATAAGTAATCACAGGGGATACCAATGCTTCTACAATTCTCTTCTTTGTCTTAAGAGAAATGCCTTCATCTTTCATAATCTTGTCCAATTCCATCATTGTGTCCCTTCTTAGTGATATTATTTTTTCTTTTTACTTCCTTTAAGCAACCTCCCATCTTATCAATTCTTGATCCAAAGAATATGAATTCATTTAGGGTAGTCACCCATTTATCACATCAATGATTACAGAGCCAAGGTGTTCTTTAGCGAGAGGTGTCCTCTTACAGGAGAGTTACTAAATAGTAAAAATGGTAATTTTGCAAAAGAAAACTGTCCTTTGTAGAGAGGTGTACTCTTACCGGAGAGTTACTAAATAGTAAAAATGGTAATTTTGATAATGAAAACTGTCCTTTGTAGAGAGGTGTCCTCTTACAGGAGAGTTACTAAATAGTAAAAATGGTAATTTTGCAAATGAAAACTGTCCTTTGTAGAGAGGTGTACTCTTACCGGAGAGATACTAAATAGTAAAAATGGTAATTTTGCGAATGAAAACTGTCCTTTGTAGAGTGGTGTCTTCTTACCGGAGAGTTACTAAATAGTAAAAATGGTAATTTTGCGAATGAAAACTGTCCTTTGTAGAGAGGTGTCCTCTTACAGGAGAGTTACTAAATAGTAAAAATGGTAATTTTTCGAATGAAAACTGTCCTTTGTAGAGAGGTGTCCTCTTACCGGAGAGTTACTAAATAGTAAAAATGGTCATTTTGAAAATTAAAACTGTCCTTTGTAGAGAGGTGTACTCTAGCGCGAATGTCCTCTCATGGAGGTTCTACTGTATTTATAACTTAAAAGTTTTTTTGTATGAGAGAATGGTATTCATATACCAAAAGAGCCACCTCTCCCTTTTAAACAAAGTATTAAAACACAATGCATATTTTTGTTTATCAGCCCAGTACAAACGTACAGATGGGGGTAAAGAATGTACCACCACACCAGTTTCTGCAAATTCAGACAGCCAACCTGCATGTAGACTGATGGGGACCATAGTCCAAACCATGGTATGCAAGTTGGCTGTTTGAATTATCCCAAACTGGTGTCGTGGAACATTCTATATCACCAATAGTACGTTATGTATTGTGTTTAAACACAAAAATATATTGTTTTAATTGTATTTTAAAGGGAGAGATACCTATTTTGGTATCCTCCTCCTTCAGTGTGTTCCTTTACTGAGGGTATACCTAATGGTCTCTTTCTCTCTCCAGAGTGTAAGAGTGACCAAATGGATCTAGACATTGAGAAGGGTAATCACAGTATAGGCACTCGTAGTCCTATCATGAGATCTTCTTCTTTTTTCTTATCTTCACTCAATCATATTAGGGCATCAAGCTTGTAAAGCTTGAAACCATCATGACTGGGTGAAGTATAATGCGTCTGCCTTTGTCATTAAGACTGGGAGCATTACTCAGTGGCAGGCCGACTTAGCTCCAAAAGAAATGGCCGCCTCTAACATGAGGAACAGACGCCATGTGCAGCCGCTCCTAACATGGAGTACAAACGCTGTTCATCCTGTATCCCTGGATTAGGAGCCCTTACAGGGTACTATCAGCCAGGCCAGCTGAGCCCAGGTTTTTTAGTGAGCTTGTTACTGCTCCCCCTCCTCCTCATCCGGGCTTGGGGCCGGCAAAGGCGGAGTTCCATCATGACATGATAATACAAATACTTTCTTAAGCGAAAATGCGTCAATCCTTTTTTTTTAAATGCCTGTTTCAATACATATTGTGACATCTCGCGTGGCTTCAATAAAAGTTACTGTAATATCTTTCAGAGTTATTGTCTGAATTCCGATTTACATGCTAAAAGATACAATTTTCTTAAGTTTTGTCCATGAGTGCAGAAAAGCATAAAATTCCCATTAGACATAACCCATCTATTAGCTGTATTTATACACGACGTGTCTATTTGATAAACAGGTAGTTAAAAAAATCTACGCCCTTAGGGGGGATCAACACAAAATTGTATTTTATTTATTTTACCTTTCTCTATTAAACTTTGTCTTCTGGTTGCGAGGCTATTATATATCAGACGATTATACCACTGTTTGTTGCCATCGCAACTACAACGTTAATGTACACAAACATTTTTTAGTTATTTTTCGAAATTTTCGATTTTTTGACCCTCACTTTTCAGCATCTAGCTAATCATTAGAATGTTTAGATAGAGTATATTTAGTAAATAAGCATTCTTCCCTGATTTATAATATTATAAAATAAATAAAGCTTCCAGGGTTAAGTTTCTTGTTCAAATTTTTATTTTCAAGTTTTCGGAGGACTTGTTGAAGGACTGACAAGTCCGAAAGTTTGAAAATAAAAATTTGAACAAGAAATCTAATCCTGGAAGCTTTATTTATTTTATAATATTTAGCAAAAATGAAAACAATAAGACGCGACTATTTCTTTCACCCATCAATCAAACTTATACTGTAGAATATATATGTAGAGAATGATCCAATACAGTATTAGAGCTCTAAGGAAGCTGTCTGGTAGATTAAATTGGCGAAATCGCTGGGAGGATTCACTGCTAATGAACCAAGCCCTCCCAATATTTTTTCATCGCAGTAAGGACAGTAGAAGGTTGATTAATGTGTAAAAGAAACATTCGTGTCTTAATGTTTTCATTTGTTGTATAGAGATGGCGCGTTATTGCTTGATAGAGCATATTTAATAGAAGCACTATTCTAATACCTATGCACTACTTGGCCTTTTAGGCTAATATCAAAGTGTATGACACCTCTCCCGTTAAATCACCTATGTTACTAGTGTATGCTCAGAGCCTTTTTGTTAGCTTTATTAATTACTAGACGAATGACCCGGGCAACGCCCGGGTTTACCCGATTAAATGTTTCATTCAAACACTATTCGTTACAATTATAAATTGGCGCCGTGGATGTCACTCTTGTGAAACGTCCCGCTCTAAACTTTACATGTACATTAGGTCAGCTGATATTACCTCCCATCTTCACCGCTAGAGGCGCTGCTCGCGAGCTAAGTAGAATAATTTGAATATATAGTTTTAATAATTGATTTATATATATTTTAAAATAGCCTATCGTCTTCCCCGTATTTTTTTTTTTTACCTATGTATGGAAATTTTGGTTTGAATTAGTGAACTACTGCGAATTTGTATACAGGACATACAACAAACAAACATACAAACATTCATTTATATATATATATAGATATATCAAATTAAATGGTCTAGCCACACCAACATGTTATATAAAACAACACTTCTCGTGCGCGCATCACGCGGATAATAAGCTTACAAGGTTTTTGAATTTTTACGAGAAGAAGAGGCGAACAGCCTCGTCGAAATATTGAAATTTAATAAATATTTTGATCCAAAATATGCCCCTATTTTAATTTTAAACATTATAAAAATATATTAAACAACTTTATATCATGTGACACTCTAATATAAAGTTTACTTTAAAACGTGTGTAATACTTTGCTGCTTGAAAACACTCATCAAGCATGTATAGGTACTGTAAACGTTCTAACGAACAGGTGCGTACCGATGCCTTTGATGAGAAACTTCACGATCTGATAATTTCTAATAGCGTAACAAGAGAACTAATCTATTTAAAATTTGTGTGAGAAAATGTGTAAAACAATATATTCGAAAATTAGAGTCTTTTCGCTATATTTACACTCATGGAAAAACTTCAGGAAGATGTACATTTTAGCATTTATATTGGGGAATTCAGATAATAACTCTTTAAGATAATTTGATACACAGTGACCTTTATTGAAGACACACGAGATAACCAAGAGTGAACAAAATTGCCTCCGTTTCCTTAAAAAAAAGAATAATAATAAAAAGATATTCGGCGACATCAAATACTTTCAACTTCCTTATGTTTTGTCCATGAGTGTATTTGACAAAAATTATTCTCAGGTATAAGTTTCTTAAATACCATTTATTATCTCTATCTTTCAAACTTTTACGCCCTTCTCTACTGGAGTATTTTTAACTATTATATTTATATAAAGTTATTGTTATAGGTAAAAATATTCCTATAAAAGAGGGCGTAAAAGCCCAAAACCTAGAGAAAATACAATTATTTTCAATAAACTTATCCCTGAACGATTTTTTGTTGTTAAATTAAACAACATTTATAGGTTTTTAAGCAAGAGAAATAAATCGATGGTTGAGAGGAATTTTTGGTCCACTTTGCATAGGATAATTTGATATTAAATACCTGGTAAAAACGCGAATTTAGTATCATTTTCAATGCTATTTTGTTCTTGAGAAAAACACTAATTACTGCGACCACAAGAGAGCTAGAAATTTCTTAAGCTACACGAAAATAAAAGTTGAAAATTAGCGCAAAATATACGGCAAAATTTCTATCTATATTTTGGGCATAGATATGGTGTAGTTATTTTAGCAGCTGAATAACTCTAGCAAATTATGAAGATTTTATCCCTTATGGAGAGATCTCATGAAATTAAATCTCACCCTAGATTGACGAGGGCTACTAGTCCAAAACAATGGTCTTCAGGTGGGCTTATCTGTTGTGGTTTTGTCACCGACCTAAGTCCGTAGTTTGAGGAGACGGTCAATAGATGGCGTCTAGTTTTGGCATCTATTTTTACGGGAGAGGCGACCTTTCTTTTTATAGATTATTATTTTCCCAGAAAAAAAAAATTCCATCTATATATAACTGTTGACAAAAAAGAGGACGATAGGATAAGGAGGAATTGATCTTTGGAGGATTTTACTTAACAAGGACTTTAGACTCAAAGACATGGTAACCAACCAACCTCGTACTAACAGAGAAGAGTGAGGTTGATTACCGTGATTTTTGGGTCTAAAGTCCTTGTTAAATGAAATCCTCATAGATCAATTCCTTATTCTATCGTCCTCTTTTTTTTTTAACAATTACCTTGTAACACATTAACTGTTGTAAATAGATTTAGTAAGGCGTGGCGTATAGAGTTAGCATAGAACAAATGGTGCATGCAGGGGAGAAACAAAGTATTATTTAAGTGTAGGAATCCTGACGTTTGTGGGCAAAACTATGTGGTCACCTGGTTATTATTGCCTTATTTCTTGAACACTTATGTTAAGGTAACCTGCATTGTTTAACCTTTTTGTCTCCTGTTCCCTGAGTAGTTGTTTGTATATAATAGGATTTAATGTATGTAGTCATTTTTCGCAAATATAAATAAATAATAAAATAATAATAATAGAGAAGGGAAGAGTTTTAGAATAAAATCAGCTTGATTTTATGCATTATTGTTGGGAATGTTAAAGGAGAGAGAATTTTAAATATATATTTTCACAGAATAAATTACTCTGTGAATTCTCTTTATGCGAAAAAATTTTATAATAAGGATTTAATGTAAATTAGATATTTTAGTCTATTGTATAATTTTATTTGAGCTTGTACCTATTTTTTGAGTTTCTAAAGAGTTACATGTATTTAAAAAATTGATTTAAAACGTGTTAAGCAAAAATATTTATGTTGAAGTTATATTTGAAATTTAAATTAGCGACAGAAATTTTGTCTAGTTTAATTCGAATGTACACTGCTAACACGATACTGCACTGGGATAACATAGGTTAGCCATGGCGGTGCTCTTTATGTCCTCTTTCTTTGCCTGCCGCTCACAGAAATGCCGGCGAATCTGGTAATTTTTTAACTTTACGAAAATTATCCTCTGACACTGCGTCAACCTGTTATTTTAGAATACAGTAAGGGGAACCAGATTAAAATAAAAATTAATGCAAAACATTTTGACATTAATTCTTTTATAAATTTCAACTCGATAAAAACGAGGAGCTTTTGGAAATTCTCTGCTCACAAATATACATTGTGAGATTAAATCATTAACTCTCGAGTGTTATTCATAATACCGCCAAAGGTTATTCGCTTATTTATTACAATTATAGCTCAGGAAAGAATTAATCATTTAACTTGTCACAATTATATTAAAAGAGGGTAAAGAAACTCTTCCAAATGTTCCTCGTTTTATCAAAAGTGAAACTAAAAGAAATAACATAGAAATGTTCGTTATTGATGTGTAATTTAGATTTTTAAACGCTAAATAATCTCACGTCTTCATTCAGGAACTAGTTTATAAAAATAATGCGTGGAAAAACATACAAGAAACCTTGCCATTATGGAAAATTGCTTCTGAGGTGGTTAACATTTTATAGTTCGAAGAGAGTTTAATAGATCCAACCTCAAGTGTATGTGACACAAATCCCTGAAGAACATGGAAAGGTGTTATCTATTAGATGGGCATCTATTAAGAAGACATCAGACATGTTGCTACAGGACTTAAGCAATACTATGGGCAGGTTGTTTCAGACTTATCGGAACTAAGGAAATGTTTAATGTCATTGTGCGACAAATTTACAGAAATTGACTACTAAGATATGGTATAGAGGTTATCGAAAAACGATCCTCACATTTGAAATTTTACCTAGGCAAATATGACACCCATACGTGTGTTCATTATTATTAGATTGTAATTATTAATAATTATCATAATTTTTTTCTGTATTTTCACAGATCACATATTATGTTTATAAATAAATATACCATCTATATTATTCTAATCATATCGAAATCGCTTAAGACGATTTAAATAATAATAATAATAATAAAACACACAAAATACTAAAATCTTAAAAATTAAAAGTCAACATAGAAATGTGCGGAAAAAAAAAAAACTGGCGCCTCTTCTTCTCTGATTAATTAATCAAATAATATTAGCGCAACCTTCTTTTTGAATACTCTTCAAGAGTCACCCACTCTATAAACCCGGGTTACCTTTATTTCTATACAATTCATAAAAACATTTTATATCGTTATTTAATCAAAAAACACTTGTAAGTTTAATTAAATTATAAACTTTATATATACACCCACACAAAAGCTTAATCTGTTATGAAATTGTAAGAAGAAATGTCAAACCCATATTGCGTACCATTTGTTCGAAATTAAAGAAATAAAGAAAAAATATCAGACGCAAAATCATTAGAATTTAAATGCAGCGAGAAACGCAATTCGTAAAATACGTTACAATCCTATTAACATTGGTACAGCCTTATGCAACCGTTTGTTGTCATGCCCAACGCGACTGCGTCAAATATATAAACAAATGATTTGTGTTTACATTTTGAAACTGGAGAAGTCAAAAGTAATATTGAATTTTAAAATTTAAAAAGTGTGATATATGTATAAAAAATTCAAAAGACCCTAGATGTCCCTTTGCCTATGTCTTGGAAACTAGCCAGCTGGAAGGGGCCAACGTCCTTGAAAAACCGTCCTAAAAGATCTTTACACTGCGCTGTGATTGGTCCGCGGATATCTTCGGTTCCGAACAGCTGCGCAGTCGCTAGGGCAATGTTTGTGTCGTGTTTTGAGTTGGTGTGAGGAGCAGCTGGTTCGTTGTTGGCCGCCATACTCTCTTTTATTTTGTGTTTCAAGCTTCGTTTGTGGCTATACCACCATAAGGTATGTTTGCTCTCATTTTATATAGTTTTAAGTCTTTTGATTTGTCTTTTTCTCCATTAAATTGATCTGTTTATCAAGGTACTTATATCAGAGAAGAGGTTCCAGGAGCCATGCGCGGTATATATGCGTAGCTTTTTTGGTGTAATCATTAAATTTTCTAGTTAAAATTACTATATATAGGTAACATATTTATTTTATATGTCCTGTTAAAGAATAGAACAGCCTAATTTACTTGGAATTTTAAGGCTTCATATTTGAAATAACACTATTGATTTTCTTTGTCTCATTTGACGTTTTCATAAAAATCTAACAAATCCCTATTTTATTTGTATTTTTTAGTCTTATATTTTACTAACAAACTAAATTTATAGTGTTATTAACTGAAGAAAAAAGCAAAATATGCTATATTTTCTTTTAATACATTTCGAACCAAATTGTAAACATTGCGTACAAATGGTTATTTTTCAACTGGTTTTAAAAATTCTGGCAATATATTTTATATTTAAAGAAAATAATTATACATAGTCAACGTATATTTACTAGAGAAAAAAAAATTACAAACGTTTACCTTTCAAATAACTTTATCAAAACAAGCAAATGTCATTGTTGTAAATGCGTATTTACTCCGAAATTTAAATTTTGAAGTTGAAACTCATACGTAAATTTTTAAATACTTATACCATACACATTAATATATATAGAAATAATAAGCACATTAAAACATTGCAAAAGATTAATGCATTTTTTTTTCAAACTTTCAAATTATATACATGTATTTATTATGTATTAGTTTTGTTTTTAAGAAATTTATTTATATTCCGTTATTTATATATATTTAAAATATTGGAGTCAATATCTTCAAATATGTATAAAATATTACAATTTTATTGTAGTTTTCTAGTTTTGTTTCATCTCTATTTATAATATAGAAAGAAAGAATTTAAATGCCCTTTGCAGAAAACTGTCAAAAGAAATTGAAAATTTTCTAGATAATAGCATAATCTGATATAAACTAACAAATCTCTTTGTGTACAAATAAGTTTAAAATGAATACTCATAGATTAAAATCATTTTGTTTTCAATTCTTGCCATGGTTGCTGGATAAAAAAGTATATTTTTTTAAATTAAATTTTCTAAACTTTATATTTAATGCTTCAAATAAGATGAAAACAAAGGGATTATTATCAAAGCAACTCTAATAATTATTTGATATGCAATTTTTAAAGTTCCCTCTTTTTGTGTTATTTTTTTTCTGTCTTTTGGTCAAAAATCAAAATATATATTTTTCTCTTTTATCACTACTCAATCATATTAAGGTATCAAGCCAGTAGAACTTAAGATTTTTGATGGTATATATAATAATAAAATATATGTGAAAAAATTGTACAAATGTAAAATTGTACTAGGATAAGGTGAATAAATTAAGAAAAGGGCATCTCCTTATCTTGCAATTGAAGGGTTTTTTTCTTAATAAAATATATAGTATTATGTTAGAATCTTGTATAATATAGACTATCCAGGTAAAGATGATTCTCATGGTCTCTTCTGGAGGTTGTCTTTCATTAAATTATACAAACTCACTTCTGATTTTGATATAAAAGTGTTTGCTTATCAGAAGTTATGCTGCATAATTATATCATTATTAATTATCATCATCTTTCATTACAGTTAAACCTGTCTATAGCACCAGCTCTAAATAGCGCCTTTCTCTCTATAGCGCCCGATTTTAAATACGTAGTACGATGCGATTTACATTAAAAGTAACCTGTCTATAGCACCCCCTCTCTATAGCACCCTATTTTGGTGAGTCCAAAGAGAAGGCGCTATAGATAGGTTTAACTGTATTATAAAATGCTCATCAGAGATCATGCTCCATAACAATAAGATTATTATCATCATATTTTCTTATTATATAAGTACAAAGAGAGAAACCAAGAATTATGTAAATGTTGTATCAAGATGCAAATATCCATTTATTTCCATAATCCAGTAGAAATCCTAATGGAAGATTAACCCTGCTGCTATACTTCTCCCAACAGTACTTGGCTTGCTGATCTTATGCCAAAGATTACTCACAGAGGGCACCACTTGTCTGGATTTGAAACTCCCCAACAACATCACTTGGGAGGATTTTATGTTATAACCACAGTAAAAATAATTGAGAATATAGAAATGTGATATGTTTTAACCACATTGCAGTTATGTTATTTTTTGGCTTAATTTCAGAGTTGAATACTTCATTTTTCTTTTCAGAGAAGAGTTTTTCATTAATAAAATCAATTTATTTATATTGGCATAATAATTTTAGCATGTCAATTATTATTCCAATATAAAGAAATTGATTTTATTAATGAAAAACTCTTCCCTGAAAAGAAACATGAAGTACTCAACTCTGAAATTAAGCCAAAAAATAACATAATGAATTTAACAGGTGAAGGTATCCGAAACATTGCAGTTATAAAAATGCCGTTATTATAACGGAGTTCCAGTTTAATAAAACTAAATTTTGAATATTTGAAGTGGATCTTTGGATATAGGACGATCAGCTTCTCTATCACACAGAGTAAGAATTATTTCTTTTTTTTATATTAAGTTAGATTCTTCTTTGGATTACTGATAATGAATTCCTATTTAAGGTGAGCATTCAATACAGATGTTGGCCATCAAGAAATGCCATTTCACTCTGTTGGGTACAATTCACTTCACCTTTTTTTAAATATATATATATCCTTTTAATTTCACATTTTATTCTATATTAGAGTATATTCTCTTTAACTGACTTCAATTAAACACTTTAATTCAGCAGTTTTCTGCAACTAGGTGTTGTCCTTTGCAGATAGGTTCTACTGTACCTCAAACATGCTTAGCATTTCAGTTTGGATATTCTTAAATTTCTTCATCACCTATGCAATAGTGTTGCATAGGTGCATAATGTTGAGATATGCATCTCTCATTAAAGTTTGTTGGTGTTTCATAGATGTTAGATGCCTATATTGCAGCCATTAGAGAATGCTATAGATGACCCAATCTTCCAGGTCCTGAACAAGAGTTACCAAAGCCGTTCTCCTCAGTCAGGGTCCCAATTAAGTATGATGCTCAAGCAGATTATGTCAGAGCTGCTGGCCTTCATCTTGATAACCTTGTCCCGGACCATTCTGCCCTCTCTACCTGTCTACTTCCTCATCTTGTAGACACTCAACTGGACAGCTGTTTTGCCCCTCAATTCTTCAGGCCAACTCTCAAGTTTGAAAGCCATATACAGTAGAACCTCCCTGTAAAGGACACCTAGTTGCAGAACAAAATTGTCCTTCAAGAAGAGGTGTCCTCTTACCAAAGAGTTGCATTTTTTTTTAAATTATCCCTAGTACATGTGGTACAGGCCATGATAATCATGGTGGGTAGTTAGCGACTGCTTTTTACTGTAAGCGCACCACATGTCTACACATGTGAAAAGCAGTTCGACTTTGCACTTACAAATGTGCCAGAGCCCCGTTTGGTTACTTGGACTTGCTGGTGGGTTGGTTGGACTTTTGCAAGAATTGGGGGCCATTGGAGCATCTTCAACAAAGAGTTGCTAAATACTAGAAATAGTAATTTTGGCAATGAAAACTGTTCTTTGTAGAGAGGTGTCCTCTCATGAAGGTTCTACTGTATCACCATTCACTTCTTCATCATTAACTGCATCTTGTCTAAAAGTGAAATACCACAGCATATAATATCTATAAAGCACCTCTGATACAATCATACAGATCTAATTCTATATACAGTTACGAGCGTCATTCCTCATCGGCCTCTGTCACCGTTTGCTTTTTTTTTGGAATGGCGCCCTCCTATTGGTTGGCTACGGTCACGCCACCTCCCCCACTCACTCTTTCGTTTTTGTAACTATTGGTTTGGAGCGGGTCGCTCTTTAAATAAATGCATATATTAGTTAATAACTAAATGGAATCCTCTCTTTCCTTTTCCCAGTATGAGACGCCTACGGAAGCCAACAGTACATAGACAGATAAAGCACCTAGGCTATAGTTATTAACTAATATATGCATTTATTAAAGGCGCCAATTTATAATTGTAACAAATAGTATTTGAATAAAAACATTCAATCGGGTAAAACACGGGCGTTGCCCGGATCATTCGGCTAGTGTTGTATATGAGGTACTAAAAAAGGAGGAGAATACAACAAAGTTAAAGAGTTTTTTTTTTTTGAGTTAGTTAGACAAGCTTTCAGATAACTCTGTGTTTCTACAGGTGTAATTCTGGTTGTTAGTAAACTGACTTCTATTCCTGAGCCAGAATTTGTATAAGGAATCAAAGGAATGGGTTGAGAATATGTAAAATTCCAGTGGCCAATTTGCAATGTAAGTTTGAAAAAAGAGAAATTCTTGGTATGAAGTATTAAAGCAATCTATGAACATAAGCTTTGATCTTCTTCTTTGTGTTAACCATGGTTATAACATAATTGTTATAGTAGGGTGTTGGACTGTATGGCACTTCTAACCAAATGGGGCTCTGGCACATTTGTAAATGCAAAGTCAAACTGCTTTTCACCTGTGTAGACATGTGGTGCACTTACAGTAAAATCAGTCGTCTACTTCTACCCCACCATGATTATCATGACCTTTACAACGTGTACTAGGGATAAGCAAAAAAAAAAAGGGAGGTTCTCTTCTACCAAAGCTTGAGTAAAATAGAACTATCTCTCTGTAAGGGACAACACCTAGTTGTAGAGTGTTACCCGATAGTTGCTAATTATTAAAAAATGATAATTTTGGCATGGAAAACTATCCTTTGTAAAGAGGTGTCCTATAGCCAAAGTGACCTTTCATAGAGGTTCTACTGAAAAAAAAAAAAATTTTTTTTCTTAAAAAAAAAAAAAAAAAAAGTTGTCAGTGAGATTTGAACCAGTGCCATCCAAAACACAAACATCTCGAGTTCCATATAGCAATCAGTAGTCTAGTCCATTAGACCATGCCACAGTTACTTATCTTTTCCTTATTGGTGGTGAAAAGTTGAGCTCTACAGTCAGGGGGGGGGTGTTTCAACCCAAATATTTATCCAACTGCATCTTCTCACTTCTCTCCCACCCCACACACACTTCTTATCTACTGTAGAACCTCCCTTTAGAGGACACCTATCTATAAAGGACAGTTTTCATTTGAAAAATTACCATTTTTACAATTTAGAAACTCTCCTGTAAGAGGACACCTCTCTATAAAGGACAGTTCTCATTTATAAAATCACCATTTTTACTATTTAGAAACTCTCCTGTAAGAGGACACCTCTCTATAAAGGACAGTTCTCATTTGTAAAATCACCATTTTTACTATTTAGAAACTCTCCTGTAAGAGGACACTTCTCCACAAAGGACAGTTTTCATTTGTAAAATTATCATTTTTACTATTTAGAAACTCTCCGGTAAGAGGACACTTCTCCACAAAGGACAGTTTTCATTTGTAAAATTATCATTTTTACTATTTAGTAACTCTCCGGTAAGAGGACACTTCTCCACAAAGGACAGTTTTCATTTGCAAAATTACCATTTTCACAATTTAGCAACTCTCAGATAAGAGAACACCTCTCCACAAAGGACAGTTTTCATTTGTAAAATTACCATTTTTACTATTTAGAAACTCTCCGGTAAGAGGACACCTCTCCCTAAAAGACAGTTTGGCTCTGCAATTAGGTGTTGTCCTTTACAGGGAAGTTCTACTGTAACAGGTAGAACATTAATATTCCTCTTTGCAATAACTTTTTATTTTTTAACTCCTAACACCACCATTATCAGGACACAATTGTAATAGGTCTTTCTCTCTAAGTCTTCTCTTTTATATTTTAATAAGGTAGGTACACTTAAAGATGGTTATAGATACAAGACCTAATCCAATAAAATTGTGCTTTATCAGAGGTGGTTATAGTGAATGGTTTAAGACGAATAATCCTTTCAATATATTATAATAACGATTAGATTCGATAAGGATAAGTTTCTTTATTTGTAAAATTAATTCGAGCTTTCGGGCGCAAGCTGCCCTTCTACAGGAATAAAGGATACAATTTCAAATAAACATGTATGTACACATATATATATTTTCTTTAAATGATATCTTGCTCTGGTCTTGTATAGCGTGAGTGGATCACATACCCGCGTGATTTAGTTTAAATCAAAGAAAAGCCTTGATAAAGAGAGGCGTGTTGCCCCTAGAAATACTGGCCGATTAATAAAACTTATATCCAATATATGCCCCATATTTATCTATACATATATATATGTAAGCTAATATTTGCATATCTAGGATTATTTATGAAGTTTTTTATATTATAATTTAAGAAAATTATTGCTATGTAAATTAGTCAATTGGTTGATATTATTAAAAGGGCAGCTTGCGCCCGAAATCTCGAATTAATTTTACAAATAAAGAAACTTATCCTTATCGAATCTAATCGTTATTATAATAGTGAATGGTTATTGCTCTTTTAAATGTGAACCTGAAACCATTTTAAGAGAAAAATTACAGCTTCCTAAACAAACAAGGAAACACTCTAGGGAAATATTTAAAAACCAATAATACTATAAAAAATATATATATAAAAACTTCTTTATTGAAAAAGAAAATGTTATTTAATGACTGGCCATTAAGATCAATTGAGTGGAATTAAATAATGCACCATTTGCTTTTTTCTTCCTTTTAACATTTACTTCAAGTACAATAGGTAGATTCTTCACAATGGGCATTAAAGAATTGTTGGGTTGGGATTACAGCAAGGGTCCAAGCTACCCACTTTCAATCAACTTGGTCATTGTACTTATATTGTGTGGCTCTAATATTGTTATAAGATATTCAAAGGTAATAAGACCAAATCCAAATAAACAGTATTATTTACCCAAATACACACTATTTATTTATTTGGATTTGGTCTTATTACCTTGTGTTTATAATCTACTAGACAGGTGACCAGGGCTTCGCCTCACCCTGGGTGAGACCCGAGACCCCGTGTGCATATCTACCTGAGTGATATATATTTAGATAAGATTTTTTTTTATAATTGTTTGTTATTAGCATTATCTATTTGTTTGCATCAGCATAATTTAATCTAATCTTTGATAGAGGGCGCTGTTCGTGAGCTAAGTAGAATAATTTGAATATATAGTTTTAATAATTGATTTATATATTTTTTAAAATAGCCTATCGTCTTCCCCATATTTTTTTTACCTATGTATGGAAATTTTGGTTTGAATTAGTGAACTACTGCAAATTTGTATATCGGACATACAAACAAACAAACATACAAACATTGATTTTTATATATATAGATAATCCAAATTGTGCCTTATCAGAATTTCAAACTATTTTTGATGCTTGTTTCTTCAAATAAAATAAGTTTATACTGCCCTTAATGCAATGATAAAGGAAGGGGCCTAGCTTATCAGTGGAGAATCCTCTTGGTGGTTTTGCCAGTTTAATCTACCTTAATGCTGTAATATTGCATTGGGCTGTTTTGCTTTTGTACTTTTATACTAAATGAACTATGGACATAATCTTTGAGGACAGTGGAAATCATGTTGTGGCGAAGAAATATTTTATTATTTAATTTAATATTATTCAATGAAAATATATATTCAACAGATTATAAAAATATATATTACTCTGTATTTATAAAATCATCTTTAAAATATTTCTTTGCTTGCTTGCTTAAGATTCCCTAGCTGGTACGCTCCAGGAACCTGGGTTACTTAAATAAATAATAATTCCCTAGCTGTAGATAGTGGGGGTTGATTTGTTAATAATTGTCGACTAGTCGTGGTGACGTCATCAATAAATACCATTACATATTCCAAGACTTGATTTCTACGTTACAATATAATTATAAATATATAACATGCTTCAAGCATTACTCTTCTACAAATATCAAATAAGTCATATATGGGTATACAAACATACATTCATATATTGTACATACATTCACATATATGTATGTGGAAGTTTTCTCTATGTATTTGGTAGGCTGAGTCAAACTCCTCCTCACAAACCCCCTCAAATGTTCCCAAATTTTAAATGCCAAGTTGTAGTCGTCCATAATGGGAGGATAAGGTAAAGCCAAATATCCGACATGAGAGAAAAATTACAAAAAGAATAAAAAGACTCAGAATGAAACATTACAAAGGAATGACCATACATCCAGATATCCATATGGCACAAGTACCTACAGGACATGCAACAATTGTCCTTGTGTGGAACTAACATCTACCCACATGTTTTCATGTCCAGCAATGTCCTTGCAGAAAATTGACATGGCCCCAGAACAGCAGCTTTATACATCCAAGATAGAGGATATTGTGACTGCTGTGATAGGGATGTATGGAAAAATCTGAGGGTCTTCATTGAATATGATAACAACAACAGAAAATTGACATAGACCCAGAACAGCAGCTTTACACACCCAAGATAGAGAACATTGCGACTGCTGTGATAGAGATGCATAGAGACATCTGAGGCTTTTCATTGAATACAACAACAACAAAGATGTAATCTTCTACCTAATCTGGTGCATGTATGATACTTCTCTATCCACAGCCAATGTAAGTACAGGAACCATACTCGGTGTTCTCTGTAACAGCAATAAACCTCGCTATAATGAGGCCATGATATAATGAACCTTCTCCCTTAAAACACGCTTAATTTTTACTCCCCGTTTCCATTCCATTGAAATATTCAACCAAAATGGCTATAGTGAACCTTGGCTATTGCCAATCCATAGTTCTGTCCCTTTGATGTTATCTCTAGCTAGGTTATATTGTATTTTCTAGAGAGGGAATACAACTATCTGGAACTTGAGAGCTAGCAGCCTGGCAGAGTTATGCAACCTTCTCACCTCCTCCCAAAATAAAGTAGCTGCT
Organism: Cordylochernes scorpioides; assembly: GCA_030710605.1. Lineage (NCBI taxonomy): Eukaryota > Metazoa > Arthropoda > Arachnida > Pseudoscorpiones > Chernetidae > Cordylochernes > Cordylochernes scorpioides. The sequence goes on from CP092870.1 coordinate 78,464,080, forward strand.
TCCTTATGATCTCTGAGTGTGAGGAGGATTCCTGTTGATGTTTGATGATTCCAGCTCACTAACAGCAAGGTGAAATAGTAACTCTCGCTTCTTCTTCTTTCTTATCTCCACTCAAACATATTAAGGTATCAAGTTGTGACCCTTGACAACCATCATGACTGGGTGAAGTAGAATGTGTCTGCCTTTGTCATTAAGACTGGGAGCACTACTCAGTGGCAGCCGACTTAGCTCCAAAAGAAATGGCCACCTCTGACATGAGGAACAGACGCCATGTGCAGTCGCTCCTAACAAGGAGTACAAACACTGCTCATCCTGTATCTGGATCAGGAGCCCTTACAGGGTACTATCAGCCGGGCCAGCTGAGCCCAGGTTTTTTAGCGAGCTTGTTACTGCTCCTCCTTTTTCATCTGGGCTTGGGACCGGCATAGGTGGAGTTTGAATTATGGAAGCCTCTAAAGATTTTGATGAGTCTTAAGAAATTTATGGGATTTATCAATAGGTTTTTCATAGTGAACTGGTGATTTTATGATGAGGAGAACTGCACATACACTACTGAAGTATGTGTGACTTGGAGACAAGTTTTAGCCTTTATATCTTTAGCTATGTTAGTTTCTCACTTGTATGCCTGAACCTCTATTACAATTGAAACACTACAGAGAAAATTACCGCAGTCTGTCAGCTAGAATGGAATTGTTATATACAATGGAAGTGTTTTTATCTTTCTCTATTAAAATAATAGTAATTACATTTTCATCCCTTGGAGGATTATCCAAATAAGGAAATTTAAAGATTCTGTCAGATTTTCATGTTTAGAGCTGTCTCTTGAAAGAGTTGCATTAGAACTGATTAGTTTGAATTTTTCACTGACTTCTCCTACAAATTCCTATAGTTTTGGACTAGTTTTTACCTATTTTTTTCTTAAAAAAAGAATTTTCTTGACTTTATTTTGTATCAGCTGGCACATAAAAGTTGTTGGGTTATCATTATGTTTATCTTGAGGCAAAATTTAATATCCTTTCTAAAAAAAAAATATCAATACAGTAGAACCTCCCTGTAAAGGACACCTAATTACAGAGCCAAAATTTTCTTTAGGGAGAGGTGTCCTCTTACCAGAGAGTTGCTAAATTGTAAAAATGGTAATTTTGCAAATTAAACTGTCCTTTGTAGAGAGGTGTCCGCTAGCGGTATGTCCACTAAAGGGAGGTTCTATTGTAGTCCCAATTATCAGTATCCCTACAATCAAGTTCCAATTATCTTCATCTCTACAATCAACAGTCCCAAATACCATCACCCAATCAATCAGTCCCAATTATGTATAGTCTATACTATCAGTAGTTCCAATTCTCTATTGTCCCTATTATTGAAAGTCCCAATTATCAGCAGTCTCAGTTTATCAGCAGAGTTAATTAATAGTAGTTTTCCAATTATTTATTTTATAATAAATGCTATTTAAGTGTACTTGAAGTACACCCACCCTACATGGAACACTAGTGCTAATTAATTACAGTAAAACTCTGCTAAAACAAACCTGGGATACTACAAACTTTCCCTTATAACGAATCTAAAATAATCCCCATTTCATAATACAGTAGAACCTCCCTTTAGTGGACACCTCTCTACCAAGGGCAGTTTTCTTTTGGAAAATGACCATTTTTACAATTTAGCAACTCTCCAGTAAGAGGACACCTCTCCCTAAAGGACATTTCGGCTCTTCAATTAGGTCTTGTCCTTTACAGGGAGGTTCTACTGTATAGTGAACATTGCCTATAACAAACCATGGCTATAGTGAACCACAGGTTTAGTCCCATTGAGATTCGCTATAGAGGAGTTTTACTGTATTCATTTTGTTGTTGTGAGGGTATTTAGCGCTATTTCTTTCTTAATCTTACAAGTCTTCTTCTTTCTTATCTCCACTCAATCATATTAGGGTATCAAGCTTGTAAAGCTTTTACATCCATCATGATTGGGTGAAGTAGAATGCGTCTGCCTTTGTCATTAAGAATGGGAGCACTACTCAGTGGCAGGTTGACTTAGCTCCAAAAGAAATGGCCGCCTCTGACATGAGGAACAGACGCCATGTGCAGCCTCTCCATGGAGTACAAACGCTACTCATCCTGTATCCCTGGATTAGGAGCCCTTACAAGGTACTATCAGCTGGGCCAGCTCAGCCCAGGTTTTTTAGCGAGCTTGTTACTGCTCCCCCTCCTCCTTTCCAAGTGGAGAACTGAAGGTGGTAGCTATTACTTTCCTAGAGAATCTCAATATAGGTTGTGTGTAGGTTGATTCCTTGTTGCTGTAAAAGTTCACACACCGTTGGTTGGTGCACACATTCCAGGATGGCAATCCCAGCTGCTGCAATGTCAATAACCGCCTGCTATTGTCTTCTGTTGCAAGAGCATTTCTGTTTAAATGGGCCAACAATGGAGCAACATGATTACTATGCTACTGGCAATTAATCTCTTACAACTTATTGATTTCTTCTTCTCCCTCCCCCACACACCTTTATTCATAAATGTTCATAGTGTCACATCATCTTCAATATTTGTTGTTGTAAGCATACATCAAGTTCAAATTTTGGTTCTTATATGGACAATCTTAGAAAAAGAGATTTGTGTTCCACCATCGAAGTACTACACAAATCTCATCTAGAATGGGGTATAGAGATGTCAAGGCTTAAATCTGCAATTGTCATTTTCAACTGATGAAAGCTGTCTTCATAGATGGGAAAGGTCTTGGAGGAGAACAGGCATGATAATGATATGGATCTATGGACAATGACTTTACAGAATGGTTGCAAGGTTTTCCCACTATGTACTAAGTGCAATTCTCAGCCTGCAACCCCAAAACACATTATTGACTGTATTGATTCATCCATTGATGAGCTCTACTCTTCCCCGGCAGACACCATCAAAGGTCTCAAGCTTTACAAGCTTAATACCTTAATATGATTGAGTGGAGATAGGGAAGACGATGATATGGATATTATTAGTGTTCAATGTGCTAAATTGAAAGATTTCAATATTGGAATAAAAGGGGTGATGAGAGAGTGTGTGTGAAAAGAGGAATTGATGTGTTTAGGAGAGAGAGATAGGTTGACAAGTAATCCAGGTCAGTAAGACCAGCTGACCCCCTCAACAACCGTGTTAAGGACAAGTGGTGTCCATTGACAATCAGACAAGTGACATATTGAAAGACACGATGCAGAGAAACTCTGGAGACAAGTTTGATCTTCTATCAAAGTAACTGCAGTTATGCCAATATATTTTAATACCTTTTACCTCCCATGATAAGGCACAATTTGAATTATAGATTATAAACACAAGGTAATAAGACCGAATAAATAAATAGTGTGTGACGTTTCGGTAACAGCATTGTTACCATCTTCAGACAAAAGTACTGAATGAGAGAGATTTTCAGTACTTTTTTGTCTGAAGATGGTAACAATGCTGTTACTGAAACGTCACACACTATTTATTTATTTGGATTTGGTCTTATTACCTTGTGTTTATTACCTCCCAATAATGCATCCCTAGTACTGTTTAGATAATCCTGGTGAGTTGATGGCATTGCTTTATTGGCTGAAAGCTTTTCAACTTTTTTACATTCACTAAATGCCCCATTTGTTTTACTTGCATCCTTGATGGTGTGCCGACATGAGACTGACAATCAAACTATGGAGGTAATAGGAGAACCTCCATGAGAGGACATTCATGCTAGAGGACACCTCTCTACAAAGGACAGTTTTTATTTACAAAATTCCCATTTTTACTATTTAGCAATTCTCCTGTAAGAGGACACCTTTCCTTAAAGGACATTTTGGCTCTGCAATTAGATGTCTTTTACAAGGAGGTTCTACTGTAATAAGAAAATGCACTCAAGATTTATTTTCTTTTAAAGAAAGTGATTGAATTAAACATTGGGAGATGAACCACCCTGCCCTACCAATATTTTTTACCCATTACAGTAAGGGCAGTTGGAATTATGTTTTATTTGAAATAAAGAAAAAAAAATGCACTAATTAGTTTTCTTTTCTGGTACATAGAGTGATTGAAAACTCCGCCTTTGCCGGTCCCAAGCCCGGATGAAAAAGGAGGAGGGAGAGCAGTAACAAGCTCACTAAAAAACCTGGGCTCAGCTGGCCTAGCTGATAGTATCCTGTAAGGGCTCCTGATCCAGGGATACAGGATGAGCCGTGTTTGTATTCCATGTTAGGAGTGGCTGCACATGGCATCTGTTTCTCATGTCAGAGGCGGCCATTTCTTTTGGAGCTAAGTCGGCCTACCACTGAATAGTGTTCCCAGTCTTAATGACAAAAGCATTCTACTTCACCCAGTGTGGAGATAAGAAGGAAGAGTGATTGGATATATTTCCTGGTGATTAACCCTGTTGTGTCATTGGCTTAGAGGATCAACTAATGTGAGTGTGAAGTATTTAGTTACATAGTAGACCTGTACATTCTTTGTGGGCACAGAATTTTAAAGCTTTTTTTTTCACTTTGGTTTAGTTCTATTTCAGTGATATTTATTTTGAGTCAAAAAAAATCTTTGGATCTTTTCATTTTTTGTCACATGTGGAGAGGTCATGCATCCTCCCTCTGTAACACTGCGCACTCCTCCATAAGCCTGTTTGATTGGTTCCTGGAGCACAAGAACCTACAGGACATGCAACAATGGTCCTGGTATGGAAATAACACCTACCTACATATTCTCATGTCCAGCAATGGCTGCAGCCTTGCAGAAGTGTCATGGACCCAGAACAGCAGCTTTATACACCCAAGATAGAGATTGAGATTGAATATACTTTTATTAACCATACATATAAAATTATATAGGTTGTCTCGCGCGTATGATGTCACATTCCGCCCTGAAGTCGGACAGATCAGACTTCTCCCTGACATGTGCTATTACCATGTCGAGGAATAGCTTCAGAACAGACCTCTGCTCAGGCGTCAGGTACTCGAGGATGTCCTCCCTGTTAGAAGGGGAGACAACAGCTATCTCCTCCCTATAATAGCTTTTATAAAGAGGCTCCAGGATGGTGTTGGCATTCAAACTTTCGAACAACTCCTCTACCTGTTGTAAAGTGGTCTGTAGAGGCTGTGTCTCTTGGAGCTTTGGTGTGGTGGATTGGATGGTTGGTGCATTTTTTAATGAGTCTCTTTGGAAGATACCTCTGTTGGTACAGCAGCGGTCGAGAAAGGCGCTGGCAAGATAGAGAACATTGCAACTTCTGTGATAGAGATGCATGGAGACATCTGAGGCTCTTCATTGTACATGACAACAACAACATTGGTTCCTGGGATATTGACGAATCACCCACTCCACCTTTGCTGAAATGTTTTCATCTGCTACCATATCATTACTGTCATAATAGAATAAAATGACCATATAGGTGTATCTCCTAAAATTTAGTTGCATGATTTGAGATTCAATGGCCGTACTATTTTACATATAAATCTCCAAATGAAAGTTTAAAGAGGATCTAAATAGGGAAACACTGTCTGAATAATCAGCATTGCAACCATTATCAGTACAAGGTCAAATGATATGAAGATGATAGTAGCTCTATCTTCCCAGGATCCAATAAAGTGGTGTCTGGTAGTGATGGATGGACAGAACTTATTGATGAATGCAGAGATTACTGTAGAAATTATTTACTTATTTCAATCTACTAACCTCAATTAGATACAATATTCTACCCCACTTGCCCAAAATGGTGCTTGGTACCTGCAGCACCAGAACATATTTTGCATTGCTATAGATACACTAAACAGGACCTTTGGGAGAGTCCGCTGCTTATTATGGATGCAGAGATTACTGTAGAAAGTATTTTCTTATTTCAATCTACTATCCTCAATTAGATACAATATTCTACCCCACTTGCCCAAAATGGTGCTTGGTACCTGCAGCACCAGAACATATTTGAATTGCAATATATACACTAAACAGGACCTTTGGGAGAGGCCGCTGCTTATTATGGATGCAGAGATTACTGTAGAAAGTATTTACTTATTTTAATATACTATCCTCAATTAGATACAATATTCTATCCCACTTGCCCAAATTGGTGCTTGGTACCTGCAGCTCCAGAACACATTTTGCATTGCTATAGATACACTAAACAGGACCTTTGGGAGAGCCTGCTGCTTATCATCAAACAGCTTGAGGAGCATGGACTCATGGAATTTGTATAATCTTTCTACAAGGGGATATGAAATAACAGATACAATAGTCTCAAATGAGAGAGTGTGGTATGACCAAAACTGGTCTCAACCAGAGATTCTGTTATGTCAGGTCAAAGGATGAGGAGTCTTTCAACCGAAACAGTCTCTGTGAGGAGAAATCAGGTTTAGCCATGTGATGTTTAAGTAACAACGCTGTTACCGAAATGTCACACACTATCAATTTATTTGGATTTGGTCTTATTTTCAGGTTTAGCCATGTATTTAGGCTATGGTCTTTCATGAAAGAACCCTTCCACAATAGGTGTAATGCTCTTCTTCCTTAGTTTCTAGGTGTGGCATTCCCCCCTTCCTCTCCAATCCTACAAAACAAACAGCTCTGGATTGTAATTATAGATTTGTGCTGACCATATTTAGGTGGCTGATGGCAACCCTTCAGAATTTCACATCAACTTAATGTGCCACTTCCTAAATGACAATTTAGTTTCTTTTTTTTTTTTTGTAACCTGTTTCTGGAGGGAATCTGGCCAAGCTGTTGATGGGCCCCTGAATTAGCCCACATTTTAATTGCCAATTGTTAGAGAGGAATTGAATTATTTGCATTGTGTAGTTGTAGGGCTAGGTCAGTCAATTGGTGTCAAGATGTCAACTCACTGACTGATGGAACAACATTGCTCTCTCTTCTTTTTGTTTCTGTCTACCAGAGAATGTTTACTTGTATCCCTGAATGGTTGGTTAACTTACATGAGACTGGCAATCAAACTATGGAAGTACACTAGAACCTCCCTGTAAAGGACACATAAATGCAGAGTCAAAGTGTCCTTTAGAGAGAAGTGTCCTCTTACCAGATAGTTGCAAAATAGTAAAAATGGTAATTTTGCAAATGTGAAAACTGTCCTTTGTAGAGAGGTGTCCTCTATTGGAGGTTCTACTGTAATAGGAAAATTTTCGGCCTGCCACTGAGTAGTGCTCTCGGTCTTAATGACAAAGGCTTATACATTCTACTTCACCCAGTCATGATGATTGTCAAACAGACACCATCAAGAGTCACAACTTGAGACCCTGATATGATTGAGTGGAGATAAGAAAGAAGGAAAAGTGACTAAAGACTTTTTTTTCTTTTAAAGAGAGTGTGTGTGATTGAATTAAACATAAGGGGACCCGCTGAGATGAACCACACGCCTCACCAATATTTTTACCCATTGCAGTAAGAGCAGTTTGTTCTATTTGAAATAAAAAGAAAAGCACTAAATAGCTTTCCTTTCTTGTGTATAGCAATAGGGTGGAAGTGAATTAAATGCACTAAGTAATATTTCTTAGGGGGTCGGTGGAAGGCTGGTTAAACCGTTTGGTTTTCGACCACTACGACCCGGGTTCGATTCCCGCATTGGACACTTTTTTCTGTTAAAAAAACAAATGCTCCAATGGCCCCCGATTCTTGCAAAAGTCCAACCCCACTAGCGAGTGCAAGTAACCAAACGGGGCTCTGGCACATTTGTAAGTGCAAAGTCGAACTGCTTTTCACATGTGTAGACATGTGGTGTAATTACAGTAAAAGCAGTCGCCTACTTCTACCCACCATGATTATCATGGCCTGTACTACGTGTACTAGGGATAAGCAAATAAAAAAACTCTCTCTCTTCTTATATTTCCAGAAAGTAACAGCAATCAGTTAAGGTTTTTATATTTCAAGCCGCTATGTAAGCGCTCAGTTAAGTCTTCTTCTTCTTTCTTATCTCCACTCAATCATATTAGGGTTTCAAGCTTGTAGAGCTTGTTGATGGTGTCTGCTAGGGATGAGTAGAGATCATTAATGGATGAGTCAATACAGTCAATAATGTGTTACTAAGTTAAGTAAACATTGAGTGCTGATTGGCTGTTAAACTTTATGCTAGTTAAAAAGTGCAATTGTAATGATTGTTAAATTTTCCTCAAATATTTAGGTAGCCATTAACTACTGTCCTGCTGATTGAATTTACATCTTCAACTGGCTAACTGACAATAAATTGAATTTGTAAAGAATTTTCAATTACAGTAGAACCTTCCTTTAGCGGACACCTCTCTACAAAAGACAGTTTTCATTTGCAAAATTACCATTTTTACTATTTAGCAACTCTCCGGTAAGAGGACAACTCTCCCTAAAGGACACTTTGGCTCTGCAATTAGGTGTCCTTTATTGGGAGGTTCTACTGTATTTGCATATATGAAAAGATTGAATTTAGAGAGATTTGACTTTTTGAATATACAAAGATTGAATGAAAATAATACAGGATCCAACAAGGACTATTTAGAATTGGTGGATAAAGTTTTACAACATCTCTATCAAAAGTAATTTTGACCCAGTAAAATCCGGCTAAAACGAAACAAGGTTATAGCGAAATTTCCATTATAACAAACCTATAATACCCGTTTTTTTAATTTTATAATATAATAAACCATGGATATAGTAAAACACAATGGCTATAGTAAACTAAAAGTTCCATTGGGGTTTGGTATAGGAAGGTATGAGAACCCCCATTAGAGAGTTGGCGGGTTCCAAGGTTGGTGAGAGAACCAGTTTTTGTGTGAGGCTGGCCACCACCAGCAGGTTCTACTCCAATTAACTAAGACAGCTCTTTCTCTATCTCTCTCTTTTTTTTTAAAGCCCAACTTTCCTCCTGTGTCTGAGAAAGTGTGAATGCCTTCTGTGACCCTACCTAATTATTACCAGCTTGTAGATTCTTCTAGTCTGTGGTATATAGTCTTCAATATACAGTAAAACCTCTCTATAACGAATCCTCAATGGAACTGAACCTGTGGTTCTCTATAGCCATGGTTCTTTATAGCCATAGTTCACTGTTTTATAAAATATATATATTATAAATGGGGATTATAAAGCATCCATCGCTATTTCAGTCAAAGAATTGACCCAGCCACTTGGCCAGCTAAATTCGTTTTTTGGAAAATTGTGAAGATTTAACGAATAATTCTTGTAGATCTCATGAAATCAAAGCTTTGTCCTGGACTGAAAGACATTAGTCTGAAACCATGGTCTCCTGGTGAATGTACTGAATTTGTCAATAGAAGATGCATAGTATTTTGCATTGAAAGGATAGAAGGATACATAGACACACATACAAGAGAGTGGTAAATATCAGGTTTATTATTGACTTGGAGCTAAGTCGGCCTGCCACTGAGTAGTGCTCCCAGTCTTAATGACAAAGGCAGATTCATTCTACTTCACCCAGTCATGATGGTTGTCAAATCTCTTATTGCTTTACAAGCTTGATACCCTAATATAATTGAGTGGAGATAAGAAAGAAGAAGAGGTTTGTTATAAAGGAAGGTTTGCTATATACCAGGTTAATTTTAGCAGGGTTTTACTGTATATATATACATATATTTATACTCCAACTTTTTTTTCGAATCTCCTCAAATTGGTTTGATGACCTTCCCTATAGAGTTATATAATTCTATTCCTCCATCTCTTTCTTTCAACAGAATTTTACCTCTAGCATTTTGCCATCATCAATGCTAATTATCCTCCATTTGTGTGCCACCGCACATATTTTTAGAACCGTGCAAGACTGTGTTGTTACCTAGCTATTATTGTCATCAGGTTGGTAGTCTTGGATATCCTCTACCTTCCTTTTTAACAACTTGTGGACCATTCCAGTAACTTGAGCTGTCTTACCTTTTTTTCCTATGTCCTCAAATTAAATAATCAAGACCAATTTTGGTCCCGAGGTATTCAAGATGGCAAAGCAAAAGCTTTTTTGTCGAAATGTCGAGGTAATAAAAAGATTTACTGGCCGAAGTATCTTTATTTTCAAGAAATATGAATGCCGGTCAGGCAGCCTCTATCTTTACGATAAAAAATGGTCACCTTTCCCTTCAAAATTATTTTAAACACCTTTTTTAAAAGTATATTTCATCTTTAAACCACTCTCTTGTGTGTGTCTATATATCCTTCTATCCTTTCAATGCAAAATACTATGATTCTTCTATTTACAAATTCAGTACATTCACCAGGAGACCATGGTTTCAGACTAATGGCACTCATCAGTCCAAGCTTTGATTTAATGATATCCACAAGGGTTATTTGTTAAATCTTCACAATTTTCCAAAAAGGAATTTTGCTGGCCAAATGGCTGGGCCAATTCTTTGACCGAAATAGCGATGGATATTTTGTTGGGAGGATAATGATCTTCAAACTAAAAAGGGCCAATTCTCCCTCAAATGTTTCCTCCAAAGCCAGAACCAAATGTATCAAACTAGGCCTAGAGATTACTTGTGTTTTCAAACTACAGTAAAAGCCATTAAAACAAACCTGGGATATAACAAACCTTCCCTTATAACAAACCTGTAATAATCTCAGTTTTTATTTTATAATACAGTAAATTATGGCTATAATGAACCTTGGCTATAGTGCATGCTGGTTCAGTTCCATTGGGGTTTCCTAAAGAGGAGTTTAACTGCAATTTGTGAATACACACAATGTTTTTTAACCATTATGTGGTGAAGCTATTTATCGAAGACTTCAATTGGACAGAAGTTTGAAATCTTACGACAGTGGAATCTCAGTTTATAACAGCTTCCTTTATAGCATAAACCTCTGGGGGTGGGGGGTTTGACTTCATAATTATGTTAACCATGGTTATAGCAGCTTGAAATCTTGGTTCCCAAGAGTATAATATGTTGGAGAGTGTGGGGGGTGTGAAGTGAAGGGTCAACTTCAATGAGGTAACCTCAATAAGGGTTCATTTCTCAATAGATTAAAAAAAAAGTTGGACCAATTATCTTCACTGTGATAAAATAGATGGTATCAGAATGGTTTTACGAACCAGAAAATTTGTGCAAAATACTCTGTAAAAATGGGTTTGAAAACAATGTGAAATTGTATTGTTGTTGTTATAGTTTCAACTGCTGCCTTTAGCTAGACAAGTACCCTAATCTGATGAAGATAACAATACCATTACCAGAATAGAGCACATAAGTTTTGCTTACATGCATTTGTTTTGCCTTACATTTATGGAAATTAGAGGGTAGAGTGTCTTGTGTTGAGTGGTGATAATTTAGGCATGCACGCCACAAGAATGGTGTTCAATGGAATGAGGCTATGCCGGTCGGTCCCAAGCCCGGATGAAAAAGGAGGAGGGGGAGTAGTAACAATTCAAAGGAAAAACAGGGTAACGTGGTAAGATTCTTTAATGGAACATGACGAGCTTTCAGGCAGCAACTGCCCTTCTTCAGGTCTTATACAAGTGTAGACAAAGAAGTGCCATATTTATAAGCAAAAATATTTACATATATACGCGCAAGGAAATAAGAAATTTTACATACTGAAGATTGGAAAGGGGAATTTGCATATTTACAAATAAAACAAACTCTGTGTGAGAAATAGAGGCAAAAAACGGAGATAAAAATTAAACCTGAAGGCAAAACACGGAGATAAAAATTGAACCGAAAATAACAATAAAACCCAGAAACATATCAGCGAGTGAGGCCGTAAAATATTGTATATTGCGGTGGGAGATCAATCTTCCGGTTAAAACTGGGAGTACAGTTGGACACCAGTGCTTCCAGAACCAAGCGTTGGTACTTGTTTCCAATATCCCTGTATACAGAAATCGTATCGTCTAAATTGAAGGAATGGTCAAAATCTGCCATGTGTTGAAAAATGAGAGATTTTCGATCTTTGGAACGTATATTACGGTTGTGTTCGCGGACTCTAGTGGCGATGGTTCGACCAGTTTCACCAATGTAGCATTGCTCACAATCGTTGCATGATATTTTATAGATGCCGTTATTGAGGGATAGAGGGTTAAGTTTGATGGAGCTTTTGGAGTAGTAACAAGCTTGCTAAAAAACCTGGGCTCAGCTGGCCCGGCTGATAGTACCCTGTAAGGGCTCCTAATCCAGGGATACAGGATGAGCAGCGTTTGTACTCCATGTTAGGAGCGGCTACACATGGTGTCTGTTCCTCATGTCAGAGGCAGCCATTTCTTTTGGAGCTAAGTTGGCCTGCCACTGAGTAGTGCTCCCAGTCTTAATGACAAAGGCAAACACATTCTACTTCACCCAGTCATGATGGTTGTCAAACAGACACCACCAAGGGTGGAGTTAAGTTTGAGTGGAGATAAGAAAGAAGAAGAAGCGAGGGTTACTATTTCACCTTGCTGTTAGTGAGCTGGAATCATCAACAGGAATCCTTCTCACACCCAGAGATCATAAGGAAGCAGCTACTTTATTTTGGGAGGAGGTGAGAAGGTTGCATAACTCTGCCAGGCTGCTAGCTCTCAAATTCCAGATAGTTGTATTCCCTCTCTAGCAAATACAATAAAACTTAGCTAGAGAGAACATCAAAGGGACGGAACTATGTGTTGGCCATAGCCAAGGTTCACCATAGCCATTTTGGTTTAATTTTTCCATGGAATGGAAATGGGGAGTAAAATTTGAAGCGTGTTTTAAGGGGAGAAAGTTCATTATATCATGGCCTCATTATAGCGAGGTTTATTGCTGTTAAAGAGAACACTGAGTATGGTTCCTGCACTTACATTGGCACAGGAGAAGAAGAGGCTATTGTTAGGTGACTGAAGTGGGTTGCTGCCACAACAGAGTGAGCAAACATCACGGTACACTGCCCTGATGGGAAATCAAAATGGATGGCCTCCAACAATAACCAGATGGCATCCCAAGGTAACTAGTGGCACCAGGTGGTTGCCGTGCCATTGGTTTGTTGCCTGCTTCTAAATGAAATGGTGGAAGCCTTCTTCTTTCATATCTCCACTCAATCATATTAGGATATCAAGTTGTGACCCTTGATGGTGTCTGTTTGACAACCATCATGACCGGGTGAAGTAGAATGTGTCTGCCTTTGTCATTAAGACTGGGACCACTACTCAGTGGCAGGCTGACTTAGCTCCAAAAGAAATGGCCACCTCTGACATGAGGAACAGACGCCATGTTCAGCCACTCCTAACATGGAGTACAAATGCTGCTCATCCTGTATCTCTGGATCAGGAGCCCTTACAGGGTACTAGCAGCCGGGCCAGCTGAGCCCAGGTTTTTTAGTGAGCTTGTTACTGCTCCCCCATCTCCTTTTTCATCTGGGCTTGGGACTGGCAAAGGCGGAGTTGAGAGAAACACTAAGGTAGAGAGTGAGATGTAGTCCAGACAATATAAATGGCTGGTCTGAGAGCCAACAATGAAGGCCATACAAATCTGGCCACTCGTACTGTAACCTTGTTTTTTTCCATCTTTTTCTAATTGATCTTTCTGTTTCACACATTTCTCCCTCGGTGTTTGTTGTTGGCCCTGCGACATTTTCTTTACAGTAGAATTACCTTTCAGCACATCTAGTTGCAAGGACAAAATGTCCTTTAACAGAGAAGTTATACTCATACCGGAGAAGCAGTTATATAGTATTTAAAAATGGTCAATTTGGCTATGAAAACTGTACTTTTTGTAGAGAGGTTTCCTCTCATGTAGGTTGTTTCTACTGTAGCAACAACTTCACTAAACTGAGATCAGAGGCTACACCTGCTGGTCTGAGGAAAATTTTGGCTGTGCTCTGAGATTTTTACTTTTCTGCACATATTACAGGATTATGATTTAGAAAAAAAAAAAAATTGGAATTAATCTAGTAGTTCTTTAGTATCTAATGTTTTGTTTTTGTTAATAAAAAAGGGTTCTCTTTCTCTCAGAAAACTTTTTTCACAAATTTTATTAGTCTGAGTTCCAAAAAAAAAAAAAGGTTTATTGATATATCCTAAATATGTTTGGGTATACAGTAAAATTTTGCAAGTAATCATCATATGATTGGCCATCACATAGAATGCCATTTCATCATGTGTTTTCTGAGTGCTTCTCTTTCATTTTTCCTGGTTAGTCCATGTAAACTTTTTAAACTTGAAAAAGAAATTATAAATAAATTAAAAAAAAAGATAATATGCGGACAAAATTTTGAGGAAATTCTAATTAATAGGAGTTAAAACCCCCCTTCTTACCTTCCACAAATTTATTCATCCCTGAAACAGCTTAAATTTTTACTGCTATGCATTATGCATCAAGTTGCAATTTCAAATCTGAATTGTCAAATGCATTGGGGCTCATCCATTGATGAGCTCTATCCTAGCAGACATCTTTGATAAATCCATAGAAGCATAGGACGCCTCTCCCGTCAAAAATAAATGTCAAAACCTGACGGCATAGATGGCGTCAGGTTTTGACGTTTATTTTTGACGGGAGAGGCGTCCTATGCTTCTATGGATCAATTTCCTCCTGGCAAATTTTCCATCTATATCTTTGATAAACTCAAAGATCAACTGACTTTACACCTTTACAGATGCATTGACTAGAGATAAGCAAGAATAAGACAGTTTCTTAAATCAGTTTGTGTAGTGCCACGCATGTGTTCAATACTGTTCATGAAGTGCTGGAACCGTTCAGTAGATGGAAGCACCAGACGTGGGAAGTGCTAATAAACTCATCATTCTTTTAGAAGTGTCCCCCCCTCCCTCCCTCCTGCTGAGACAGCTACACTTAAAAAAAGAACACTTAACAGTTCTTGGCGGTGGGTAAGTTGAGAAAAAAAAAAGAGAGACAAGCTAGGGAAGTGGGGTCTTTGCTCCTTTCTATTCCAGTTGCAACTATTTGAGTCAGGCTGCCACCTCAGCTTTTGTTGTTGGGCATTCCTGATTTAAGAAGTCATTTAGGTAGGAAGGGATGAGCTGCTTGCTTTAAACCTGCCAGGTCACAATTGCACCGTTGCCAATAACTACACATGCTCTTCTACTCCTTAGGTCTACATCGCTGTTCTACCTTTTTTTTTTAATAAGTTATTACCTGTCAGCACAGAACCTCTTCAACGGATTATAATTCAACACTCACTCTAATTCATCATTTTTTTTTTCAAATCCTAATTCTTTATTTTAACCATGACTATAAACACAAGGTAATAAGACCAAATCCAAATAAATAAATAGTGTGTGACGTTTCGATAACAATGCTGTTACCGAAATGTCGCACACTATTTATTTATTTGGATTTGGTCTTATTACCTTGAGTTTATAATCTATAATCCAAATTGTGCATTATCATTTAACCATGACTATAATTAAACACTGGCTTCAATTCAACTGAAAATTCTGATTCCTTGAGTTGTTGAATATTTAAAATAATTATCTTTAATTTAGGTATATAGTCCATTGTTGTATTAAACACTCATTTACTGTGTGTATAGCAAATGTAGAGTATTTAGAGAGTTCAATATAATAGGTTGCAGTCTAGAGATTAAAATGTCAAAACCACTGATGATCCATGCCCTTCCTCTTTCACTTTTTATTCATTTCAATATAAGATCTATAGAAAAACCTTTCAATTATATACAGTAAAACCCAGCTAAAATGAACCTTGGGATATAGCGAACTTTCCCTTATAATGAACCCTAAATAATCACCATTTTTATTTTATAAAACAGTCTTCTTCTTCTTCTTTCTTATCTCCACACTGGGTGAAGTAAAATTCATCTGCCTTTGTGATTAAGACTGGGAGCACTACTCAGTGGCAGGCCGACTTAGCTCCAAAAAAAAAAAAAATGGCCGCCTCTGACATGAGGAACAGACGCCATGTACAGCCGCTCCTAACATGGAGTACAGACGCTGCTCATCCTGTATCCCTGGATTAGGAGCCCTTACAGGGTACTATCAGCCGGGCCAGCTGAACCCAGGTTTTTTACCGAGCTTGTTACTGCTCCCCCTCCTCCTTTTTCATCCGGGCTTGGGGCCGGCAAATGCGGAGTTTTATAAAACATTTTATAATACAGTGAACTATGGCTATAATGAACTACAGGTTCAGTCCTATTGGGATTCACTATATAGAGGTTTTACTGTAGTTTATATTGAACTGAGAATAACAAAATGTTTAACCAGTGTGAAAGTGTCTTGTAAAGTTTTGTTTGGATAATTCAGGGCACTTGTATTTCTCTTCTTGGATGGATAAAATAAGAAGACTATATATACAGTAGAACCTCCCTGTAAAGAACACCTAATTGCAGAGCTAAAGTGTCCTTTAGGGAAAGGTGTCCTCTTACCAGAGAGTTTCTAAATAGTAAAAATGGTAATTTTACAAATTAAAACTGTCCTTTGTAGAGAGGTGTCCACTAAAGGGAGGTTCTACTGTATATATAAGACCCAATTTGTCCAATCACCAGAGTGTATGAAAACATCCTGAGGAGTAATGGAAACTTTGTGTGTGCAGTAGATACTATACACTCTCCAAGTTTTATGTTAGTGTCCTTGGCCAAGCTTTCTCCATTAAGGTAAGCCTGTTCTTCTTCAATTCCTTGAACATCTTTCTATCTTTGAAATATCCTAAAATCCATGTTTGTTACACTTCTATCTGTTTTTACATGTTTTACATTTATCTCTTAATGAATTACATTTTATGCACTAAATACAAATATTTTAAAATATAAGATAAACCTCATTATTTTTTCTTTAATATTTTAAGATTTTTAACTTATTCTGATTGTAATTTTTATAATAATTTTTTCATGCACAAATTTTTCCCCACCTACTTTGTATTTTAAATGATTTCAACTCTGATATTATAACACTATGAAGCGCTGAGTTTGTGTATACAAAAATGTAAAGCCTCGATAAAGGTTGGCGTTCAGCCAGCCGAAATATTGGCAAATAAATCTTTTATTCAATCCAATATATGCCTTTTTACTATCTAATGATTTAAGTATGGATTGCTCTATTTTCAGAACTTCTCTTTGTGTGTGTGGACCCAAAACTACTGAATCAATCGTGATAAAGCACAATTTTTATTATAGCTACAAGAAAATAAGACCTAATCCAAATAAATTAATAGTTTGTGACGTTTCTGTAACAGCAATGTTACCATCATCAGACAAAAGAATAATTATTTTTCATATAATTCAATAAAAAAACATTTATTCTTTTTTTCTGATGATAATAATAACACTGTTAACGAAACGTCAAAAACTATTCTCTTTCTTCTTTCTTATCTCCACTCAATCATATTACGGTATCAAGTTGTGACCCTTGATGGTATCTGTTTGACAACCATCATGACTGGGTGAATTAGAATGTGTCTGCCTTCGTCATTAAGACTGGGAGCACTACTCAGTGGCAGGCCGACTTAGCTCCAAAAGAAATGGCCGCCTCTGACATGAGGAACAGACACCATGTGCAGCCGCTCCTAACATGGAGTACAAACACTGCTCATCCTGTATCCCTGGATCAGGAGCCCTTACAGGGTACTATCAGCCGGGCCAGCTGAGCCCAGGTTTTTAGTGAGCTTGTTACTGCTCCCCCTCCTCCTTTTTCATCCAGGCTTGGGACCAGCAAAGGCAGAGTTTACTATTAATTTATTGGGATTAGGTCTTATTTTCTTGTAACTACTGAATCAACTATTAAGAAATTTCACATGTAGAGTGCACATTGAAGATTTAATGATTAGAGCTATTATTCAAAGTCTATAAAAATGAGTTAAATAACAAACTAGGGTAAGGTAATAAGGCCAAATCCAAATAAATAAATAGTGTGTGACGTTTCGGTAACAGCGTTGTTACCGAAACGTCACACACTATTTATTTATTTGGATTTGGTCTTATTACCTTGTTTTATAATCTATAATCCAAATTGTGCCTTATCAACAAACTAGGGTATTTTGGAAGTTCTAAATGTTGATAAGAATGATATTAATGATTTTTAATTATTACTATGCTACTGCCTTCTACATGGGTAGTCATGTAGTGCAGTTATAGTAAAAGCAGTCACTTACTACCCACCATGATGATCATGGCATACTTGGGATATGTACCGTCACTATTGCTACAAGTTTGACTTCTGGTGACCATCTCTTGCATCTCATCTAGTGACCTTCTGGTTGCTTTCTTGACTCCTTCTAGCCAGCTTATCACAGGTCTTCCTCTCCTTCAGTTTTTATCAACATCATCTTTTCTAAGCCATTTGCTCTCATTATGTGTCTAATGCTACTATTACTTCATAGTAATAATACTATAATCTTGAAAACAACATCTATCTTGTTAAAGTAATATTCATTAGGCAAGCATTCACAATCAGGAAGAATTTGCTCTCATTATGTGTTTAATTATACTACAGTAGAATCTCCCTGTAAAGGACAACACCTACTTGTGGAACCAAAGTGTCCTTTAGGGAGAGGTGTCCTCTTACAAGAGAGTTGCTTAATAGTAAAAATGGTAATTTTGCAAATGAAAACTGTCCTTTATAGAGAGGTATCTGCTAAAGGGAGGTTCTACTGTATAGTAATAATACTAATATCTTTTAAAAATCAACATCTCTCTCTTGTTAAAGTACTATTCATTGGGCAAGCATTCATCAGGAACAATCTGAGCAAAGCTGAGTCATTCAGTTTTCTATAGTAATATACCTTCTATTGATATAGAAGACAACACAAGTCCTCAAATAAATAACTTATATCTATTCTATCTCTTTATTCTTAATTGTATCCCTTCTGAATTTTGATGGAGTTATTTAAAGATTCAGATTCATGTTGAAATAATACAAGGTAATAAGACCAAATCCAAATAAATAAATAGTGTGTGACGTTTCGGTAACAGCGTTGTTACCATCTTCAGACAAAAGTACTGAATTCAGTACTTTTGTCTGAAGATGGTAACAACGCTGTTACCGAAACGTCACACACTATTTATTTATTTGGATTTGGTCTTATTACCTTGTGTTTATAATCTACAATCCAAATTGTGCCTCATCAATGTTGAAATAATACTTCCTGTATGTCCTATCTAAAAATGTTTTAGTTAAAATGTTATGGTTAATCGTTGAAATGCTCCTGGAAAGTTTAGAGATAGCTAGCTAGAGTTGTGCTACCATATTGGGAAATGTGCTAAGGTGACAAGTGTGTGATATATAAAACTCTGGTCACATTTCTTGTATACAAGTTGTTTAGCAAGACCCGCACATCTGTGGGAATTCCCCTGCTCACCTTTGCTAAGTCCTTTCCTTCCTTTTTCCCACCGTATATCCTCTTGTGAAGTAGAAATTTCTGTTGCTATGTTACTTCAAATGGCTCCATTTATGATAAACCCATCTTTTATGTATGTTCTTTAGTGTTTATTTAGGAATTTTTATTTTAATCAAGGATGTGTGTGTGTGGGGGGGATCCACAAGGGATTCCTCTGAAATGAGAAATTACTAAAATGTGGTTAGGCTAACAATGCTATTGCTGAAGTACAAAATGGTTTCTATAAATCTGTCCCAGCCAGGCTCCGGAAAAATAAAGTCCAAGACCTCATCAATGCACATACACAGAATACACCCAACTCACTCCAGACCACATATAAAGTTGCCTGGCCATCCTTGCAGCCCTCTATATGGCAGACATCAATCCAGAAGAGGACATCTATATGGACAAGGCACCTCAGTTGGCCGGTATTGTGATCAGGGTGCACGGACCGATCTGATCTGCTCCATGGACAAGACACCACCACCACCACACATAATACAAGATATTATAGTCTTTCTAATTACAGTAGAACCTCCATAAGAGGACACTCATGCTAGAGGACATCTCTATAAAGGACAGTTTTCATTTACAAAATTGCCATTTTTACCTTTTTGCAACTCTCCAGTAAGAGGACACCTCTCCTTAAAGGACACTTTGACTCTGCAAATTAGGTGTCCTTTACTGGGAGGTTTTACTGTATATTATAATTGGGGGGGGGGGGATTAGTAATAAAATAAGGTAACATTTCAGATGGTTTTTTGCCTTTCCCTGCATCTTATGGCAGCTATCCTTTTCTCAGAACAAATTTGTTGACAAAGATAAAAAGAAAAGAGAGATTTTTGTATAATAATCATTTATTTCATTAATAAAAGTTCTAATTATGTAAATATTTACGTGTATATATAAATATTATCTTCTAGTTTCTTGGATAGTTGCCTGTCAAAGGACGTCAAAGTCCAAAAGTTTGCCGAATTTACAGCATAAATAAAAGAAACTCGTCACCTTTAACTTTTATTCCTTCTTCAAGATTGCTCTATAAAAAAATTAGGTCTATAATTTACTCTCAAAGATGTTTTTAATAAACATTAAAAAAATTATCTCACTCTCTCTAAGTTACAGAAGCGTTACTTTCATAAAAATCACATCCAAATGGTCACCTAATGTGTTATAAAATGTTGATGGCATGGGGAAGCCCACATTGATTGTTGGAAGGACCAATGGATAATATTGTGTAATCGCTGTAACCTATAATTTATACCCGTGCAGAATTGATTATCCCCAAAATTCTATCCCAGAGATTGTCTCTGAATTATTCATACCTCCCTCCGCCCCAACATATTATAAGTACAGAAAAAATCACTCTCACTGTTGCCACCAGGGGAAAGAGTTGATAAAAAAAGTGCCGCACATTTTCCCAGCAAGAATTATTTACTACCTAAAGGTTATCAGAGTTATTTTACCTGGTAGTGTCACATTTGGTTTATCTACCAGATTTTATTAGGGGAGATTGGACGCTTGACAAAATGAAAGTTTGTTCCAAAGCTAAAACTACAAGATAATAAGAACCAAATAAATTAATAGTGTGTGATGTTTCAATAATAATGCTGTTACCGAAATGCCACACTATTTATTCTTTTGTCTGATGATGGTAACAACGCTGTTACTTTTTAAATTTTTTTATTATACATTGTATAATTATACAAGGCCATGGAGACTATATTCATTGATCAAATTCACAATCCTGGTAGGTCCTGTCTTGAGGTTCCCATGCATTCCAAGAGGTGGTCCGGTGAGGCCTCTTTTGTCTTGCAGATGGTGCATTGTGGGAAGGTCTTTATACCATCCTGGAAGAGGACTGGTCTTGTATGGTCAGTTTTAAGCCTGGAGATATAGGATAGAAAATATACGCTGTTACTGAAACATCACGCACTATTAATTTATTTAGATTAGGTCTTATTTTCTTGTAGGTATAATCTACTAGCCGAATGACCTGGGCAACGCCCGTGTTTTACTCGATTGAATGTTTTGATTCAAATACTATTTGTTGCAATTCTACCGCTCGCCATGCGCGTGCACAGGGAAGTCACGTGCTCGCCGGCAGCCAACGGGCGCGCGCCGCCGGCGGGGGGGGGGGGGGGGGCAAGGTGGCGTGACCGTAGCCAACCAATAAAAGCAAACGGTGACAGAGTCGGTCGGTTTTAGGAAAGACGCTCTTAACTGTATATATTATAATCCAAATTGTGCTTTAAGATTCCAAAGCTAATACAATAGAACCCTCATATATCGATGGATTTAAAGGGACCCTAATATAGAAATAAATATATTTGTGGTAAGGTACAATTTGGATTATTGATTAGAAATACAAGGTAATAACAATAGTCTTTGACTTTTCTGTAACATCACACACTATTCTTTTATTTGGTTTCAGTCACCTTGTAGCTCGAAATATGTTGTTGTTGTTGTTTCTTATCCCCTTGTGTAAAGATTACACGAATTCCATGAGTTCAAGCTCGAAATATATTTATGTTAATCTGAAAAATCTATTTAAATGAAAAAAGATAGGTTTTAACTCCCTAAAACTTTGATGTGGGCAATATTAGGAGAAAAAAAGTAAATCTACCATTTTAAAAAGTTGACTTTTCACTTGCAAATATGCCAGAGCCTCGTTTGGTTACTTACACTCTCTTGTGCGGTTGGACTTTTACAAGAATCGGGGGCCATCGGAGCATTTTTTTTTTTTCATCAGAAAAAAGTGCCCAATGCGGGAATCGAACCCGGATCGTAGTGGTTGAAAACCAACGGTTTAAACCATCCTTCCACTGACCCCCTTTTTATGCTGTAGATATATATGATAACCCCAGGTCTCCCCTATGGAGAACAGAATCACCACCTGTTGTAGTTCTGTAGATAAATGTTTACTCCACCTGCATTATTTATAAACCATCATTATTCAGGAAGATGTCTGCTGCCTTTTTTTTTTTTTTAGAGAAAGTCGTTTCTCAATATTTTTTAATCTTTTTTTTTTTCATCATTAAAAAAAATGCATATTAAGGGAAATCTCTGCATCTAAAAATAGTTGTGTGGTTATAAAACAAAGTTTTTTTATTATAAATCATTTGTGTAAAATATAACCTTTATGGAAAATTATAATAATTTTTTGTTTTTTATGTACAGTAGAACCTCCCTGTAAAGGACAACACCTAATTGCAGAGCCAAAGTGTCCTTTAAGGAAAGGTGTCTTCTTAACGGAGAGTTGCTAAATTGTAAAAATGATCATTTTTCAAATGAAAACTGTCCTTTGTGGACAGGTGTCCGCTAAAGGGAGGTTCTACTGTATATTCCAATTTCTATCTATGGTTTATTTTGTTGGCCATTGTTGAAATTTGCATTATTTTTAAAGGCATTTGTCATCTAAAAGAATTTTAGTTTCTTTTACCATTATGTGTATTTCCCACAAATTATTGATATACACTCATGGACAAACATAAGGAAGTTGTAACTTTTTGCATGTATAGCAGGATTCAGACAATAACTCTGAAAGATATTACAGGGACCTTTATAGAAGACACATAGGATAACCAAGTGTGAACAAAATTGCCTCAAATCCTGAATTGTAGATAAATTTTGATGAACATCTTTTTTTTTTCCTAATGCTTGATGCTCCCTGGGTTTATTGAAGCGTGCCAATTTTTGAACAATATTTTGTGTTTTGTCAGGCATAAACAGTAAAACCCCTCTATCTTCTTCTTTCTTATCTCCACTCAATCATATCAGGGCATCAAGCTTGTAAAGCTTGAGACTTAACAACCATCATGACTGGGTGAAGTAGATTGCGTCTGCCTTTGTCATTAAGACTGGGAGCACTACTCAGTGGCAGGCCGACTTCGCTAAAATAAAGCTTAGCTAAACTCCTCTATAGCAAACCCCAATGGGACTGAACCTGTAGTTAACTATAGGCTTGTTTCTTTATAGCCATTGCTCACTGTATTATAAAATAAAAATGGGGATTATAAACACAAGGTAATAAGACCAAATCCAAATAAATAAATAGTGTGTGAGGTTTCGGTAACAAACAAGTTTGTTTCTCAGATAAATATCTTCTTATCTGTTATCTTGTTTACACACTTGATAACAGTAACTATTTAAAAACATGCTGTAGTAAAATTTCTCAATCAGTACTTTTGTCTGAAGATGGTAACAACGCTGTTACCGAAATGTCACACACTATTTATTTATTTGGATTTGGTCTTATTACCTTGTGTTTATAATCTATTATCCAAATTGTGCCTTATCAAAAATGGGGATTATTTCAGGTAGGTTATAAGGGAAGGTTTACTATATCACAGGTTTGTTTTAGCAGGGTTTTACTGTATATATATATATATGTGATAGCTGGAGAGAGGGGGATGTGTTGGTAATAATGAGATGTGTGCTGCAGGCATCCTTCAGGCTTCTGATGATTGTCAGTAAGTACCTCACCCCTACATTCCTTTGTTGTATGTGAACACAGCCGGAATCTCTACTACCTCCTATACAGTACTTCTATGACACCACCTAAAATGCAGAGCAAAAATGTCCTTTAGGGAGAGGTGTCAACTCTCCAGCAGAGTTGCTCTTCTTCTTCTTTCTTATCTCCACTCAATCATATATTAAGGTATCAAGCTTGTAAAGCTTGAGACTTTTGATGGTGTCTGCTGGGGATGAGTAGAGCTCATCAATGGATGAGTTACTACAGTCAATAATGTGTTTTGGGGTTTCAGGCTGAGAATTGCACTTAGTACATAGTGGGAAAACGTTGCAACCATTTTGGAAAGTCATTGTCCATAGATGACCAGACTTAAGTCTGGAAATCAAAGACTGTTGTTCTCTTGGGAGGACAGAACTGGTGCTTGTCCCTCCTGCTATGTACCAGTCATGTGCAGCGAGAGAGTTGCTAATTAGTACAAATGAAAATTTCAACGATGAAAACTGTCCTTTGTATAAAAACATATCCTCTAGTGGGAGTTTCCTCTCATGGAGGTTCTTCTCTATAAAAAAAATTGTTGAAGTATTTATAATATATTTTTCCATATAAAATTACTTTATACTGCCTTTAAAAACATGTTTTTTTTTTTTGCTTATCCCTAGTACATGTGGTACAGGCCATGAAAATCATGGTGGGTAGTTAGCGACTGCTTTTTACTGTAAGTGCACCACATGTCTACACATGTGAAAAGCAGTTCGACTTTGCACTTACTAATGCCAGAGCCCCGTTTGGTTACTTGCACTCGCTGGTGGGGTTGGACTTTTGCAAGAATCGGGGGCCATTGGAGCATTTTTTTTTTATTTTTAAACAGAAAAAAGTGTCCAATGCGGGAATCGAACCCGGGTCGTAGTGGTCGAAAACCAAATGGTTTAACCAGCCTTCCACCGACCCCCCAAAAACATGGTAATAAGATCAAATCCAAATAAATAGTGTGCAACAGTGTTGTTACTGAAATGTCACACACTATTTATCTATTTGGAATCGGTCTTATTACCTTGTGTTTCTAATCTATAATCCAAATTGTGCCTTATCATTCCTTCTGCCTTTCTTACTGTGATGGAAACATATTGGGAAGGGGGCCTGGCTCATCAGTAGTTTTTTTTTTGCTTATCCCTAGTACACGTGCTACAGGCCATGATAATCATGGTGGGTAGTTAGCGACTGCTTTTTACTGTAAGCGCACCACATGTCTACACATGTGAAAGCAGTTCGACTTTGCACTTACAAATGTGCCAGAGCCCCGTTTTGGTTACTTGCACTCGCTGTTGGGGTTGGACTTTTGAAAGAATCGGGGGGCCATTGGAGCATTTTTTTTTTTTTTAAACAGAAAAAAGTGTCCAATGCGGGAATCGAACCTGGGTCGTAGTGGTCGAAAACCAAACGGTTTAACCAGCCTCCCACCGACCCCTTCATCAGTAGTGAATCCTCTCAGTGGTTTCACCAGTTTAATCCACTCTTTATACAGTTTTAATATTTTATTGGGGGCCATTCTGCTTCTATATTTAGAGGAATTCTTGATTCTTCTTCTTTCTTATCTGGAATGATGGAATTTTTGATTAAACTATTTAAACAAACTAGAGACATAATGAGGATTGAATATGTTCCCCATTAGTTTCGAAACACACTGAATAGAATGAAATATCTATATATTTTTATAATTAAATGCTCTTTCTAATTGTTGCGCCAAGTTTATATAACTTTGAAATAATTTAACAAAAAATCTCTTTAACAAAGAGTATCTATGTGATGATGTCCCATTCTTCCATTATTGTTTTTTTTCCTCATCTCATTGTTTCACAGAGAAGTAGTTGATAATTGGCTGCTTTCTCCTATCCTCTTCTTCTTCTTTCTTATCTCCACTCAATCAAATTAGGGTAATTTGACAACCATCATGACTGGGTGAAGTAGAATGCATCTGCCTTTGTCATTAAGACTGGGAGCACTACTCAGTGGCAGGCCGACTTAGCTCCAAAAGAAATGGCCGCCTCTGACATGAGGAACAGACACCATGTGCAGCCTCTCCTAACATGGAGTACAAACGCTGCTCATCCTGTATCCCTGGATTAGGAGCCCTTTCAGGGTACTATTAGCCAGGCCAGCTGAGACCAGGTTTTTTAGCGAGCTTGTTACTGCTCCCCCTCCTCCTTTTTCATCCGGGCTTGGGACCGGCAAAGGCGGAGTTAAATATCCTATATACCAGCAGTGCTTATGGTTTCTTTGTAGTTCTTAGGACCCTTTTTGGAAGCCATTTTCATGACTTATTTGAAACACCTATAGTAAAACCGTGTTAAAGTGCACCCCATTGTGACTGAAGTTATGACTCACTAAAGCCATGGTTCACTTTATGATATCATTAATGTAGGAGATTTTTATGGGCTTATATTATATGGAAAGATTCACTATATCTTCAGTCAGTTTTAGTGAGGTTTTTACTGCATCTTTGTCAGGTCATAGACAAATAGAATTTTTGCCTAGCTTCTACCAATGGCCGCATTTTAGGACAATCATAATTGGAACTTTCTGAAATTACTCTCATTGTGCAATTCCTAAAATTCTTGTTAATTTATGCAGGCTTTTCCAAAACTTGCCATGGGATTTTGTGAGTTTGTTTTTCTCTCCTATCCTTCTATATTAAATGTAATTGGAAAATTCATCATTAAGACAAATCGGAGAATTGAAAATAATAAATATAAGTATTAGAAAATATTTTTGAATTGGTCTTCATAGCTTGCCTGTTGAGATGTGCTTTTTTAATTTTTTGGTATATTGGTCCATTATAGAGATGAAGCACTTCCCATTGAAATAACCTTCCTCAGAGTTGATAGAATTCTTCCCTGCCATGTTTGTGAAGAAAGTCAGCCTTTGAGTAACCTTGAAAAGCATGTGTACATTACCCCCTCCTCCGATTGTAATCCCAGCACCATTAAGGTGTTGTTGCAACCTCGAGCATTGTGTGATAGTATCTGGCATCCATCCAGGCCAACTTTCTCATCTCTTTGGTCAGCTATATTTGAATTATAGGCTGTTATACAGGTGACAATCCTCAAATGGCATTCTTGGTGGTCATCTCCCACATAAACTTGTTTAAACTTATGTCTACCCATAAAATAATTTTTGAAAGCAGGTTTGTTTCTCTCTGACATTTTTCAGCCACACAATTTTTGGTTTCACTTGTTAGTTAGCTAGATTTGAATTATTGGCAGTTATACAGGTGACAATCCTCAAATGTCATTCTCTCATGGTCATCTCCCACCTGAACCTATGCCTACCTATAAAATACATTTTGAAAGCAGGTTTGTTTCTCTTTGACATTGTTCATCCATCCAATTTGTGGATTTGACATGTTAGCTAGCTATATAGGATTAATAGTAGTTATATACAGGTGTGTAGAGCCTATTAGACAATCCTCAACTGTCATTCTGGGTCATTTTTCTCCTAAACTTGTGTCTTCCTATAAAATAATGAAAGGCTTGTTTCTCTTTGACATTGTTCAGCCACACAATTTGTGGATTTCACATGTTAGTTATCTATATTTGAATTAATGGTAGTTATACACAGGTGTGTAGATCCCATTAGACAATCCTTCAATTGTCATTCTTGATCATTTCCCACCTAAATTTGTCTCCCTATAAAATAAATTTTGAAAGCATGTTTGTTTCTCTTTGACATTGTTCAGCCATACAATTTGTGGGTTTGACATGTTAGCTATATTTGAATTGATGGTAGTTATATAAGGGGTGCAGATCCCATTATACAATCCTCAAATGTCAATTTTGGTCATTTCTCCCTATAAAATAAATTTTGAATGCATGCTTGTTTCCCTCTGACATTGTTCCGCCATACAATTTGTGGGTTTCACATGTTAGTTAGCTATATTTGAATTGATGGTAGTGTTATATAAGGGGTGCAGATCCTATTAGACAATCCTCAAATGTCAATTTTGGTCATTTCTCCCTATAAAATAAATTTTGAATACATGTTTGTTTCTCTTTGACATTGTTCAGCCATACAATTTGTGGTTTTCACATGTTAGTTAGCTATATTTGAATTGATGGTAGTTATATAAGGGGAGCAGATCCCATTATACAATCCTCAAATGTCAATTTTGGTCATTTCTCCCTATAAAATAAATTTTGAAAGGTTTGTTTCTCTTTGACATTGTTCATCCACACAATTTGTGGGTTTCAAATGGCAGTTATACACAGATGTGTATATCTCATTAGATAATCCTCAAATTACATTCTTGGTCATTTCTCTCCTACACTTGTGTCTACCAATAAAATTATTGTAAAATCAGGTTTGTTTCTCTTTGTTCAGCTACACAATTCATGGTGTTTCACATGTTAGTTAGCTATATTGGATTAATGCCAGTTATACACAGGTGTGTAAGGAGGCATCTCCCAGCTAAACTTGTGTCTACCTATAAAATAAATTGTGAAAGTAGGTTTGTTTCTCTCTGTTCAGCTACACAATTTATGGATTTCGCATGTAAGTTAGCTATATTAGATTAATTGCAGTTCTACACAGGTGTGTAAGGAGGCATCTCCCAGCTAAACTTGTGTCTACCTATAAAATAAATTTTGAAAGTAGGTTTGTTTCTCTTCGTTTAGCCACACAATTTGTGGTGTTTCACATGGCAGTTCTACACAGGTGTGTAGGGCCTCTTCCAGCTAAACTTGTCTACCTATAAAGTTGTTTTTTCTTATCCCCTTGTATAAAGATTACACGATTTCTATGAGTTCATGCTCCTCGAGCTGTTTTATGATAAGCAGCGGCCTCTCCCAAAGGTCCTGTGCGTCTGTGTTGGCTAGCAGGGGCATTCTCTCTCTCAGCAGGCATGGTCCGCAGTCGAATCTATGGGAACTAGATATTAGTTTCCATCCTGGATGTAACGGTAGTGTCCAGGACCCATAGAGGTGGGCAAATGGGGAATACAAAGTGGAAGGAGAGAAGAGAGACATTCTTTATTCATGCTCCTATCTTTGAAAAAAAAAAAATGAACGCTCGCATTTCAAGTGAAGATCCACTAGTTTAACATGGCGGACGGGGGTCCATCAATAAAGTTGGACAAACTATCTAATGCAAGTCAAAATGTGTTCTGGAGCTGCAGTAAATTGTGAAAGTAGGTTTGTTTCTCTCTGTTCAGCCATACAATTTGTGGAGTTTGACATGCTGGGACTTCCTCATAGATCAAATAAGAGGCGGCAGATGTAATCTTCAATAAGTAATTGGTGTAATGGTCTCTCCATCTGTCCCACCTGGCTGTCCTTGGCCGGCCTTTACTTGGTCATCTGTCCATTGATCACTGGACCAGCCAGCCGGCCTTCCCTTCAATTGTGGTCCGATAGCAAGGACACCCGTATTGGCTACTGCACATTTCTACTTTCTCTCTCTCTTTTTAGGTATCTTGGATTAAAAGGACACTCTGGCACATTTGTAATTGCAAAGTCGAACTGCTTTTCACATGTGTAGACATGTAATGATAAGGCACAATTTGGATTATAGATTAGAAACACAAGGTGATAAGACCAAATAAATAAAAAGTGTGTGACGTTTCGGTAACAGCGTTGTTACCATCCTCAGACAAAAGTACTGAATGAGAAATTTTATCACAGCATGTGATAAACATGTTGTAATAAAATTTCTCATTCAGTACTTTTGTCTGAGGATGGTGACAACGCTGTTACCGAAACGTCACACACTATTTATTTATTTGGATTTGGTCTTATTACCTTGTGTGTAGACATGTAGTGCACTTACAGTAAAAAGCAGTCGCCTACTTCTACCCACCATGATTATCATGGCCTGTACCACATGTACTAGAAATAAATAAAGAAAGGACTCTCAAGGAAACTTGTCTCTTACAAACATGTTTTGTTGGAAATAGTATACTGGTTAATGCCACTATTTGAAAATAGTTACAAGAAAATATAAGACCTAATTCAAATAAATTAATATTGTGTGACGTTTCAGTAACAACATTGTTACCATCATCAGACAAAATAATAAATGAGATTATGGTAACAATGCTGTTACAGAAATATCACACACTATTAATTTATTTGGATTAGGTCTTATTTTCTTGTAGCTATAATCCATAATCCAAATTGTGCTTTATCACTTTTTTTTTTTAGGTATCTTGGATTAAAAAGACACTCAAGGAAACTTGCCTCTTATAAACATGTTTTGTTAGAAATAGTATACTGGTTAATGCCACTTAACTTATTTGGAAATGATAGGGGGCACAATTTGGATGTGGAGTTGTTTCCTTAAGAAAATATGTTGTTTCTCAAATGTGTCAAACAATGTTCAACTTTGCTGATTCTCAAATAGAATTTTGGACGATAATTAAATAGGAGATTGGCTCTCACTTACTTTATCTTTGCTTGTATTCTTCTCTCTTCTTCTAAATCTTTGTTTGTTTTTAAATTTTTCTTAACATCTTTTTTTCATCTATAACTTCATTTTTTCCAATATGCAATAAAATTCTATTCACACCTAAAATATTTCCTAAAAGTTTTCATTGGCAAAATTATAATTTTTACTATTTAGGAACTCTGGTAAGTGGACACCTCTCCCTAAAGGACATTTTAGCTCTGCAAGTAGGTATCCTCTTTAGGAAGGTTCTACTGTATCTGAAAATTTTAATTTTCCCAAATGTATTAGTGCATGTCTTTTCTTTAAAAATATCAAGAAAAACCAAACACATGCATGTGTTTTATTAATCAGGAAATGCCTTTGCATTATATATCACTCTGATACTTTTCTACTTTTATAACTTTTTGAAGATATTATATAATTTAACATATTGTGTGAGATATGGGGGGGGCATGAAATTTTACTTTATAAGAATTTTACAAAAATTTCAGTAAAAAAAAAAAAAACTAGTTATATTGAATTCCAATGAGACTGAACTTTTGGTCTACTATATTATTAATGAGGTGTTTGGCTGTACAGTAGTCCTCTATCAGAGGACACCTTTCTATAAATGACAGTTTTCATCAACCAAAATTACAGTTTCAATAATTATCAACTCTCTGCTACAAGAAAATAAGACCTAATCCAAATAAATTAATAGTGTGTGACATATTTCAGTAACAGCATTGTTAGTGAAATTATTCTTTTGTCTGATTGATGGCAACAACGCTGTTACCAAAACGTCACACACTATTAATTTAGATAATTTTTTCTGATGATGGTAACAACGTTGTTACCGAAACCTCACCCACTATTAAATTATTTGGATTAGGTCTTATTTTCTTGTAGCTATAATCTATAATCCAAATTGTGATTTATCATTATCAACTCTGTGGTAAGAGGACACTAAAGGACACACTGGCTATCAATCCATAGAAAGGTAGCTGAGTTGTCCAGCTCATGCTGACTTACTCAAAACTTCTTCCCAGAACTCAGCAGTCTGACTGTCCTCCTCTACTTCAATGGTCCACTTTTTCTAAAGAACTGTGTGTAATGGATGTTTATAGCTACTGGCAGAATCTCTGAACATTCAAGCTAAAACTTCTAATGGTAATTCTATTGTGTGTTCTATATTTTTACACAGTAAAACCTTGCTATACCTAACCTTAATGGGACTAAACTTTTGGTTCACTATAGCCATGGTTTACCATATGGTATGGCCAATTATTGGGGGGATGGGAGGGATTGTTCTAGGTTTTCTATATCCCTGGTTGGTTTTAGCGAGGTTTTACTGTATCTATGTTTTTAATTTATACTTATGGGTTTTTGTTTGTTTGTAATAGAGCAACAGTGTACAAACATATACAGTTAAACCTGTCTATAGCACCCCCTCTAAATAGCACCTTCCTCTCTATAGCGCCTGATTTTAAACATTAAAATGCAAACATTTTATGTTAAAAGTGACCTGTCTATAGCACCCTACTTTTGTGAGTCGCAAGAGGAGGCGCTATAGACAGGTTTGACTGTATAGTAACAAAGATGAGAATCATGTTTTATTAATATAGAATTTATAATCTTGTATAGTTTTCAAACAGAATGTTTTTATCCCTTCTATTGTTTATAGATGTTGTGTGTGTCTAAAAAGACTCTGGTAGGAAGATCAATTACTATAAAGAGATAATAAAAGGTGTACTAGATACAAGAAAATAAGACCTAATCCAAATAAATAAATAGTGTGTGATGTTTCGACAACAGCTTTGTTACCATCATCAGACAAAAGAATAAAAATGCTGTAACAAATGACGCTGTTACCGAAACGTCACACACTATTAATTTATTTGGATTTGCTCTTATTTTCTTGTTTCTATAACCCAAATTGTACTTTATCAAAAGTTGTACTAGACATGTGTGTAGTCACACATTAATATCCTCCCTATTGTGGAACACCAATTGGGTAGAGAGAGAAAACATTGGACCTTCACCATATCAGCCTACCCGGCGGAACCTCCATCTTCAATTGAATCAAATTTGTTTCCTTTTAGAGATCGTTTTAGCCTATATAGAGGAAAACCTTCCTATAGCATTGGAACTGTACTTCTCGTTCACTATATAGCCATGTGTTTCACTGTATCATAAAATCAAGATTATTTTAAGGTTTGTTACATAGGAAGTTTCAAATACAAGGTAATAAGACCACATATCCAAATAAATAAAAAGTGTGACGTTTTTGTAACACCATTGTTACCGAAACGTCACATACTATTTATTTATTTGGATTTGTGGTCTTATTACCTTGTATTTGAAACTTCCTATATAACAAACCTCTTAAAATAATCTTTATTTTATGATACAGTGAAACACATGGCTATAAAGTCATGGCTATATAGTCGTCTTATCATAGGAAATTTCACTCTAACCCTTTTTTAGCAGAGTTATGCTGTATATATTAATTCTGTAAAACTTTGTGTTAAGGCACAAAATTTGGATTATAGATTTAAACTATAAGACCAAATAAATAGTGTGTGACATTCGGTATCAGCATTGTTACCATCATCAGACAAATTACTGAATGAGGAAAAAATTTCGCAGCATGTTACTTGCAATAGTTCCTTGTTTACACATTCAATAACAGTAACTATTTAAAAGCATGCTGTGATCATTTTTCTCATTCAGTCGTTTATCTGATGATAGTAACAACGCTATTACCAAAATGTCATACACTTATTTATTAGATAATAAAAATGCATATATTGGATTGAATAAAAGATTTATTTGCCAATATTTCATTTGGCTGAACGCCAACCTTTATCAAGGCATTACATTTTTGTTTAAACAAACTCAGCACTGCATAGTGTTATAATATCACAGTTTAAAATGTAATGCTTTGATATAAAGGTTGGCATTCAGCCAACTGAAATATTGGCAAATAAATATTTTATTCAATCCAATGCTGAGTTTTGTGTATACACAAATGTATTGCCTCAATAAAGGTTGGCATTCAGCTAACCGAAATATTGGCAAATAAATATTTTATTCAATCCAATATATGCAATTTTATTATCTAATGATTTTAAGTATGGATTGCTCTATTTTCAGAACACTCATTTATTTATTTGGATTTGGTCTTATTACCTTGTAACTGTAAAACTTCAATAAAATGAATAAGGGCTATAATGAACCTTCCCCCTTATTACAAACCTCAAATAGTTCCTATTATTGTGGAACAATGGGCTATAGTAAACTACCTGAATTTCACAATACCATTGGTGTTCCCTATAGCGAGGTTTTACTGTATACACTGTACTGTGTCTCCCATTAGAGATCATAGCCTAAAAGCATGGTTAAACCCAATTTCTCTTAGAAGTGGTCTCTCATCAGACACTTGTTTGTGTTGACACGACATGGCCCAATATGACAGTAAAGACTGGGCTAACACATGTTTTTAGACTCTACTTTCTCATTGGAAGAGACTCTATATTACATTCATGGACTGGGCATTCAAGGAAGTGGAAAGTCTTTGATATTGTTGGTGGTCTATTTTTTTAAGGAGACAGAGACAATTTTGTTCACACTTGGTTATCTAGTGTCTTCAATAAAGGTCACTGTGTATCAAATATCTTTCAGAGTTATTGTCTGAATCCCTATATACATGGTCTTCTTCTTTCTTATCTCCACTTAATCATATTAAGGTATCAAGCTTATAAAGCTTGAGACTTTTGATGGTGTCTGCTGGGGATGAGTAGAGCTCATCAATGAATGAGTCAATACAGTCAATAATGTGTTTTGGGGTTGTAGGTTGAGAATTGCACTTAGTATATAGTGGGAAAACCTTGCAACCATTTTGGGAAGTCATTGTCCGTAGATGACCAGACTTAAGTCTGGAAATCAAAGACTGTTTTTCTCTTGGAAGGACAGAACCAGTGCTTGTCCCTCCTGCTCTGTACCAGTCATGTGCAGCATTAGATTTCCATTCCTGCAGGCATTGGATACATGGTAATATTGTAATTTGGTAATTTGTCCATGAGTGTATAGTAATACATTTTTTAAAAATGATAGGGATAGTGCTACGGCAAGTATGGAGGGTTTGATATTCTAGGTCCATTCACCAACAAAGGACCTTATGGATGAGCATCATTGTGTAACAGCTGAGGCTCCAAGTTCTCACCATTTTTTAAACAAATGTTGAAATACATCCAGTAATATTGATTAACAGTTTTTCTTCAAGGTACACAGATTCATAATAAATCCTTTTTATGAATTCATGATGATTTATTAAAAAAAAAACTTTTCCAATCATAAATGTCATCGGCTACACTTTGGATTTTGACATTTATGATTTTTATCTTTTGAGAATATTTGTTCCACGCCATTCCTTGCTTTGTCTTCTTGTTTCAAGGTCATAGCCAATCATCCTCTGTCATCTATTCTATCAACAAATGATGGACCCTTCTCAAATTGGAAATGTTTTGCAATATAATTTTTTATTTTTGATAGCTTTCAAAATCCTTGGCCCAATTCTGGATAAGAGAGAGTTTGGTTTTTCCAGTTTTTCATTTCCTAAAATTGTATGAGAAACTCTGTCTTTGTTGATTCCCAATCTTTGTGCAATTTCCTGAACACATACATACTTGTTCATAAACAATCTTCTGACAGTGTCAATGGTTACATCAGTTTTTTTTTTTTTTTTTGTCTTCTACTTTCATTTTTCCTTTTTTTGAAAGCTGAAAACCCCAATGGTAGATGTTCATTTTGGACATAGCTTTTCAGTTCTATGTGCTACAATTAACAAATCACACATTTCAAGATATTTTGACCAAACAAACAAAAAGGAAAAGACATTATAACATATTTTTCATTTTTGTCAAACAGAAATATAATAAACACAAGGCAATAAGACCAAATCCAAATAAATAATATATATAATATACACAAATAATATACACAATTTATTTGGATTTGATCCTATTACCTTGTGTTTATAATCTATCAGAAAAATAAGGACTTGTTTGTCAACACACAGGCTCTCCTATTCTTCCTCTCACTAAGAACTTCCTGAGATACTGGTAACCCATCTTATCACTTCCTTTCTCCTTCAGATCAACATGTCAAATTAGTTATGTAAATTCAAGAAAATAACACCTAATCCAAATAATTTAATTGTGTGTGACGTTTCACTAACAGAATCAAACAAAAGAGTAAAACTTGGATTAGGTCTTATTTTCTTGTATCTATAATCTATAATCCAAATTGTGCTTTATCATTATGTAAATTCAAAATATCATACACAGTTGTCATTTGTGTGCATTTTTTTTTAAATTGACATAACCAACACGTTGATCTAGAAGAGAATGGAAATGATGGGTTTACAGGATCAAAAAGGTCTTAGGAAGAATAAGGAAGCCTGTAGGGTCATCAGAAAAAAGATAGAAAAATTGGATTAAGAAGAAATGTATTGATGAAGAAAGTTTTTGAGAGAAAGGTTAATGGAAAGAGAACTGTTAGAAGATGAAGAATCAATAGGGTATCATATTTGTGTTTAAAGTTGTTCTTTTTAACAATGACATTAATTTGGGCGAGGATTTTTAAATTTATCTAAACATTGACAAGACTTTTTGACATACAGTAGAACCTCCACCGAGAGGACACCCCCCTCTCTACAAAGGACAATTTTTCTTTGCTTAAATTACCTTGTTGGCCAATTAGCGGCTCTCAGGTAAGAGGACATCTCTCCCTAAAAGACACTTTAGCTCTGCAACTTGATGTCCTTTACAGAGAGGTTCTACTCTTTCCCTTCATTTGTTGAAATATATAATCCATAGCACACACACACAGAGAGAGCTGTGGAGAGAAAGAGAGAATTTAAGAATTTTAATTTTGCATTCAATATTTTTACTCTCCCAACGTTTACATGATGCAGGCCATGATAATGATGATAGATAAGTTTCCGACCACATAATGTAAGCTCCTCGCATGTCTATACATGTAGAAAACAGTTTGACTTTTGCACATTACAAGATGCTGCAGAGTCCCATTTGGGTGCTTGGTTGAACTTGTACAAGAATCAGGGACCATTGAAGTGATTGAAGAATTTACACAATCTGAGAGTTTATTCCTGGAGCTAGTTGATACTGTTGTGTCTCACCACTACTACCCATTTTCTAGGTGTAGATATGTACCATAGGTGATGACCATGTGCTGGGTTATGTCCGCAGCCCCTTCCGAGGTGCCAGCAGCCGCCCCATGTGCTGACCATGGTGAAGACGTTCCAAGCCTACCTACCCAACTGCCACCGCACCTACAGCTGCATCCACTGCCGGGCCCATCTCGCCAACCACGACGAACTCATCTCCAAGGTAACCTTTACACCAACCTGTTGTTCCCTATGTGGCATCCCTTAGAGAATGTAATAGTTCAATTGGGTGCACAATATTTTGTCATCATCAATGATACCGCTACATTATAATTGGAACCTTTAGGAGATAAGAAACACAGGTGTGGAATATCTAATATTTCTGCCCTACTGTTGAGTTATTTGGAAGTAGCAAAGATACAGCTTATACAAGAGTAATGATCTCATTATGCTATGTGTGAATATGCAAACCACTTCCCCCCCCCTGCTGAGATTGATGGCCTTTGAAGCTAATAAAAATGCACCGTACAAAAACTATCTCATTACAGTTGAACCTCCATGAGTGGATAATTTTGCTAACTCTCTCTATAGTTTTATCTCCAAAATTACTATTTTTACTAATTAAACCCACTCTCCTGTTAGAGAACATCTCTCCCTAAAGGACATGTTATCTCTGCAACGGCCTTTGAAGCTAATAAACACTAAAAATGCACCGTACAAAAACTATCTCATTACAGTTGAACCTCCATGAGTGGATAATTTTGCTAACTCTCTCTATAGTTTTATCTCCAAAATTACTATTTTTACTAATTAAGCCCACTCTCCTGTTAGAGAACACCTCTCCCTAAAGGACATGTTATCTCTTCAACGGCCTTTGAAGCTAATAAAAATGCACCATACAAAAACTATCTCATTACAGTAGAACCTCCATGAGTGGATACTTTTGCTAACTCTATAGTTTTATCTCAAAAATTACTATTTTTTACTAATTAAGCCCACTCTCCTGTTAGAGAACATCTCTCCCTAAAGGACATGTTATCTCTTCAACGGCCTTTGAAGCTAATAAAAATGCACCATACAAAAACTATCTCATTACAGTAGAACCTCCATGAGTGGATACTTTTGCTAACTCTATAGTTTTATCTCAAAAATTACTATTTTTACTAATTAAGCCCACTCTCCTGTTAGAGAACACCTCTCCCTAAAGGACATGTTATCTCTTCAACGGCCTTTGAAGCTAATAAAAATGCACCATACAAAAACTATCTCATTACAGTAGAACCTCCATGAGTGGATACTTTTGCTAACTCTATAGTTTTATCTCAAAAATTACTATTTTTACTAATTAAGCCCACTCTCCCAATAGAGAACACCTCTCCCTAAAGGACATGTTATCTCTGCAACTAGGTGTTCTTTATAGAGAGGTTCTACTGTATTAGGTGTGTCTTCAAGAAAAAATGGCCATGTTGATAATAAGCAAGTACAGAAAGGATGATTACATTAGACTGCTATTGAGGAATTGTGTGTTGATGTCATTTCTTCAGTAATGCTTTCCCTAGTTAATTCTCATCTAACCCATTTTAGGATGAAATAATTCAAAGTTTGTTTTTGGAATGTACTTTTTTTTTTTCTGGAAAATGCTTATACAGTGGACCCTCGGTTTGCGAGCATAATCCGTTCCAGAGCCATGCTCGTACTCCAAAACGCTCGTAGTGCGAAACTAATTTCTTATTTTTAATAATTGAAACTCGGGCAATTCTTCTTGCTACGAACAATTGCACAGTTTCCCACATTTTACATATTTCCCGAATCTGATCTGAAGGGAGGGATCCCAGTGAATTTTCATCCATCACGATTACGGGCAACCATCACGAGTTGCTCGTAATGCGAAATTTCACTCGTAATCCGAGGTAAAATTTTTCAAAAAATTTTGCTCGTACTGCAAAAAGCTCGTACTCCAAGGTGCTCGTAAACCGAGGGTCCACTGTACAAGAAAGCAATAGTATGAGAAATTTAATGCTTAGAGACTAAAATGTAAAATTGCATATTGGATGTAATGTATAATTTGAACACATTTTCATATATATTATATCCTTTATATATTTTATTATTGTATCAAAGATTTTTAAAAGTTTAAATAGTATGAAGAAATAAAAAACTAATGTTGTATAGAGAACAGCCAACAAGATGCCAAGTGAAAATTTTATCATTGAGACTTATTATTTTTAAAAAGTGGCATCTATCAACCAAAGATGTACTTGAAACTGCCATAAGGCTGAGAAGCCTTGGGTTAAGAAATTATTGCTACCCAGCTATTTAGAGCACAACTACAAATTCTGTGCTCACTTGAATGAGTAGAAGCTCCGCCTTGCCGGTCCCAAGCCCAGATGAAAAAGGAGGAGGGGGAGCAGTAACAAGCTCACTAAAAAACCTGGGCTCAGCTCGCCTGGCTGATAGTACCCTGTAAGGGCTCCTGATCCAGGGATACAGGATGAGCAGCGTTTGTATTCCATGTTAGGAGCGGCTGCACATGGCATCTGTTCCTCATGTCATAGGCAGCCATTTCTTTTGGAGATAAGTCGGCCTGCCACTGAGTAGTGCTCCCAGTTTTAATGACAAAGGCAGACGCATTCTACTTCACCCAATCATGATGGTTGTCAAATCTCCCCATATCCATTGATGTGCTCATCCCCGACAGACACCATCAAAATTCTCAAGCTTTACAAGCTGGACTCCCTAATATGATTGAGTGGAGATAAGAAAGAAGAAGAGTAGAAGCAAAGAAACTCATTCTTCACTCAAATCACCTAATAGCACATGTCAAACAGACAGCTAGGTGAAATGAAAACCAAATTCCAGGATATCTATTTATTAACCACCAACCCAAAATCTTTAGATTCTTGAGAAAGATCTAATTTATCTTCTTCCTGTGAAAAACTAAAATATGATATCAATTATAAAGGACAAAGAAGAAGATGCCTTTCCCAGGTTTCATTAATAATTATTTCCATCATTCAGAATTCAACCCTCCTATAATGTCATTTCACTCTCAAACAAGACAATAAGACTTTTATTGACTGCATTGACTCATCCATTGATGAGCTCTACTCATCCCCAGTAGACACCATCAACAAGCTCTACAAGCTTGATACCCTAATATGACTGAGTGGAGATTTATTTATTTATGCTTATGAGGTGATACAGCAGCGCATTTACAATTAGAGAGGAGACAAAATGAATCAAATCCAGAAAAAAGAAGTGAGGACATATCGGTCATTAAAGTCTGAGAGGCAAGGCCTTCAGCCAGTTCAGGGCTTCCGGGGTGACAGAATGGAGATTGGAGATTCCTCCATTGAATTTGTACAGCGGGCAGTCATCTAGTATATGGGACATTGATTGTGGGACGTTGCAGGCACAATTTGGATCTTTGGTGTAGCCCCATAACTTCATCAGCTCAGCACACCTTCCCTGACCTGTCCTAAAGCGGTTTAGAAGCACCCATTCTCGTCGAGGGAGGGAAAAACCTGGGATCTTGACACTTGGGCTTGTGATGAGGTTCTTGTTTGGGATATCGGAGCTGATCCAGGAATTTGTCCATGCTTCTGAGATATTAAAATTTTGGGAGAGAAGTTGGTTTCCTCTGGACACCATATTGGCTTCCTTGATTTTAGTCTATGATTTGGGGGAGACTGTAGGATAGGGTTAATTTCGAGGTCGGGTGAATCCAAGAGTTTTAGGTACATTTTCTTGGTGGCTTCCTTTCTGCGTAGCTCAGGTGGAGAGATGTGAGCAAGAACTGGAAGCCAGTCGATTCTTGTAGGTTGGCAAACCCCTGTTATAATTCGTAAGGTAGAATTTAGTTGTGTGTCTATTAGCTACTGAGTGGAGATAAGAAAGAAGAAGAAGACATCTTTCAATGTGATATGATATAAAGGATGAGAGAGAAAGGTACATTCTCAATGAAGGAATCAAGAAAGCTACTGGAAGGTCACCAGATGAGCTGCGAGTAATGGTCACTAACAAATCAAATTGGAGAATATCTGTCCATACAGTCACCAAGAGTTAACTTGATGGATACTAACAACTTTCTCTATAAGGCTTCTAGAACCAAATACAAGTTTGTGTGATAACACTTATTTAGAAGAGTTGATGAACATGCCTTTGAAGAACTTCATCTGCCCTTGTTTTCTATCTCCAGGATGGATTGTCAGTTTGTACTAAGGAGCTCTGTCCGTACTGGCTTTTGGTGGCCCAAACCTGCCTTGTCATTGGGTTTATGAGGCAGTTTATAGGGTTAATAACTATTATACACATCTATATATAGAAGCAATGGGCGCTTCTCCCGTCAAAATAAACGTCAGAATCTGACGCCATCTATTGACCGTCGCCGCAACTAGCGGCTTGGGTCGGTGACAAAGCCACAACACCAACTTTGGCAAACTGATAAGCGTCCACCTAGAGACCATGGTTTTGGGCTAATGGCCCTCGTCAGTCTAGGGTGGACTTTATTCCATGAGATCCACACAGGATCTAATGGAATCCTCACAATCTACCAAAGAGGTGTTTTGCTGGCAATGTGGCTGAGCCAAATATATGTTCTAGCCATAGATTTGGCCCAACCACATTGCCAGCAAAACGCCTCTTTGGTAGATTGTGAGGATTCCATTAGATCCTGTGTGGATCTCATGGAATAAAGTCCGCCCTAGACTGACGAGGGCCATTAGCCCGAAACCATGGTCTCTAGGTGGATGCTTATCAGTTTGCCAAAGTTGGTGTTGTGGCTTTGTCACCAACCCGAGGCCGCTAGTTGCGGCGACGGTCAATAGATGGCATCAGATTCTGACGTTTATTTTGACGGGAGAAGCACCCATTGCTTCTATGGATTAATTTCCTTCCGGAAAATTTTCCATCTATGTTCTAGACATCTATATATATATATGGTGATTTGTGAAGCAGTTGTGGTAGTTGTGTGAAAAGTGGTAAGGACACACAGGAGACAGGATCCAGAGGCAAAAGCCTGTGGGGAGTAGATCAGGGAGGAAAGATAGAAGGTCCGAAGACCACCCTTAGAACAACAGGTGTCGAGACCACCTCGGTGTGAACTGTCCCTTGATCATCACAGCCAGCAGCCGCTTTGAGTAAGATAAATCCCCTATGGGAGAGTGGGAGTGAAGACTTGACACTTATTCACCAAGGGGGTTGTTTTGACCTGGCTATCTTCCCTCATACTCCCACACAAGCCAATTGTTGTTGTCGCGTCCAATGAAGAGCCTCAGATGTCCCCATACATCTCTATCACAGCAGCAGCAATTTCCACTATCTTGGGTGTGTAAAGCTGCTGCTCTGGGTCCAATGTCAATTTTCTGCAAGGCTGCGGCCATTGCTGAGCATGAAAATATGTGGGTAGGTGTTAGTTCCACACCAGGGCAATTGTTGCATGTCCTATAGGTTCTTGTGCCATCTTGGAAAATAGGTGCCGTTGCCATGTTAGTC
The DNA here is from genome assembly GCA_030710605.1 of Cordylochernes scorpioides. Classification (NCBI taxonomy): domain Eukaryota; kingdom Metazoa; phylum Arthropoda; class Arachnida; order Pseudoscorpiones; family Chernetidae; genus Cordylochernes; species Cordylochernes scorpioides. The sequence goes on from CP092870.1 coordinate 78,505,846, forward strand.
ACCTTGGACCAGAATTTAGTTGAATATTCCAAGGGTCCAGGGGGGACTGATGTGGTCGGACTTCTCCCCCCTGTGTCTCTCTCAAGCCATTTTATTTACATATTTTCAAATATTATGCCATATATACATATTGGTTTTCCCCAAGTGCTGTTATCATGGGCCTAACTGACTTTCTTCTGGCTTTCAGTCATTCCAGGGGAGCCAAGGCCGGGCGTACCTCTTTAACTCGGTGTAAGTATTCTCATATGTGTGTTCTGCTGTGTTTTTTATTTACAGTGCGGGCGGACACCCAAACACACACTTATCTTATCACCCGGTCCTCTGATAACCCACTTGGGGAAATTAACAAGTGTGTTCCCATTTCTATCCTGATTTAGGTTGTCTAGAGATAGGTCTAGCTCTTTTTTTTTTTTTTTTGGCTTCAACTTGTGTGTTTCCTCCCATTTTAGAGGTTTTAAGAATAAATGTTATCAATTAAACATTCATGTATAGGCATATAAAAAGAATATAAACATTTTACAGTAGAACCTCCTTGAGAGGACACGCTAAAGTACACCTCTCTACAAAGGACAGTTTTCATTTACGAAATTACCATTTTTACCATTTGGTAACTCTCTGGTAAAAGGACACCTCTCTGTAAAGGACAGTTTGGCTCTGCAATTAAGTGTCCTTTACAGGGAGGTTCTACTGTATATGAAGAAATATATATGCCAAATAATCAAGAGTTAACAAAATAAATAATAAAAAGAGAAAAGCTATCTCTCTTCCATTAAGATATATAGATTTTTAAAAAATGCACCATCTTTTTTAACACATCTACAGTAAAACTCTGCTAAAACAAACCTGGGATATACCAAACCTTCCCTTATAACAAAGCTGAAACAATCCCTATTTTTACTTTATAATACAATGAACTATGGCTATAATGTACTATGGCTATAGTGAACCACAGGTTCAGTCTCATTGGGATTCGCTATAGAGTTTTATCTATTTTTGATGGGAAAGCGAGTCACTTAGATTAATTTCCTTCCAGCAAAATTTCCATAAAAAAAGACAAGAAACATGATGTAGGATTAGAAATTTCCTAGTTCTTCCTCTACCAAGATGGTCTGCATGCTGTGTTTACCCTATCCTACCCCAAAGCTACCCCACTTGCCCAAAATGTAGCTTGGCACCTGCAGCTTTTGGCTTGCATTGGATGCACTAAACAGGACCTTTGGGAGAGGCCTCTGCTTATCCTAAAACAGCTCAAGGAGCATGAACTCATGGAATTCATGTAATCTTTTACACAAGGGGATAAGAAACAACAACCCTATCCTACATGGAGTACCACTCACCATTCAAGTAACAGATCTATACTGGAAAGTCATCCCTGATAGGAACTTCCAGTACTGGCATGTTCCTGACCAGAGTGTTATTGTAAGGATGATTGAAGCATGTTTAATGGTTGTATGGAGGCAACTACTGTATGATCAAGTCTATCACACAAGCTAACAAGGAGAAATGACGGTTACTGAAAAAGGAAGCTTTTTGATGATGCTTCAAAATAATGGTCTTGCCAGATGAAACAATGGAATAATAAACTAGTAGCGCTTTCTTTATCAACAAAGCCGCACGAACTTATTTATACTCCCAATATATATATACAGGAAATGAAGACCTTAAAGCACAAATGTATCTTTTATACATAAAACAAACTTCCACTGTCCTTACTGTGATGAAAACCTTTTGGGAGGGCTTTGCTCATCAGTGGTCAACCCCTTCCAGAGGTTTGCCAATTTAATCTACCAGACCGCTTCTCTCAGAGCTCTGATACTGTATTGGACGATTCTGCCTATATATGCTGCACTGTGTGAAAGGTGAAATCTCTGAAATGGTATTCAAGTAAACTATGGACATAAGCTTTTAGGACAGTAGAATTACATTTAGTATTTGCATCGAGCAATGCTCTTCCCCAAACAACAAGGAAAAAAAAGTCTGCATTTTATGTGAAAAGCAGTTCGACTTTGCACTTACAAATTTGCCAGAGCCCCGTTTGATTACTTGCATTCGCTGATGGGGTTGGACTTTTGCAAGAATTGGGGGCCATTGGAACATTTTTTTTTTATTAGTAAAAAGTGCCCAATGCGGGATTCGATCCTGGGTCTTCATGGTCGAAAACCAACGGTTTAGACCATCCTTCCACTGACTTCCCCCCCCAGTCTGATAAAGTAAATAGACTGATTGGGATTAAGAAAAATGAGATGATAGGAAAATGTAATCTCTAGTTGTATATCCTACCTTGCTATACCAACTCAATGTGAGATCTCCACCATTACTTGACCCAGCTACATGTGTATATGCAGAGTCAATGTTGGCTGTGGGCCGGCAGAAGAGAGAATCCTGCTAACTGGGCTCCATGCTGTAGCCGACATTTATTGCGAGTGCTGCAAGACCACACTGGGCTGGAAATATGTAAGTTCACATTCACCTGGAGAAATACTTGTTCTTTTTTTTTGCTTATCCCTAGTACACGTGGTACAGGTCATGATAATCATTGTGGGTAGAGGTAGGCGACTGCTTGTACTGTAAGTGCACCACATGTCTACATATGTGAAAAGCAAATACTTGTTCTAGAATAAGAATAAATTCTCAACACACTAACCAGGCTCTCCCTCCCCAAGTCTTTTTTATCTTAATAAGAATACAAGGTAATAAGACCAAATGAATAGTGTGTGACGTATTGGTAACAGCGTTGTTACCACATCTTCAGATAAAAGTGTTCTTCGGTAACAACGCTGTTACCAAAACGTCACACACTATTTATTTATTTGGATTTGGTCTTATTACCTTGTGTTTATTATATACTAGCCGAATGACCCAGGCAACGCCCGTGTTTTACCCGATTGAATGTTTTGATTCAAATACCATTTGTTACAATTATAAATTGGCGCCTTAAATAATTGCATATGTTAGTTAATACCTATAGCCTATGTGCTTTATCTGTCTATGTACTGTTGGCTTCCGTAGGCGTCTCTTACTGGGAAAAAGAAAGAGAGGATTCCATTTGGTTATTATCTAATATATGCATTTATTTAGGGAGCGACCCGCTCCAACACAATGGTTACAAAAACGAAAAAGCGAGTGAGGGGGGGGGCAAAGGTGGCGTGATCATAGCCGACTAATAGGAGGGCGCCATTCCAAAAAAAAAAAGCAAACGGTGACAGAGACTACTGATGAAGAATGACGCTCGTAACTGTATATAGAATAATCTAAATTGTGCCATATCAACCTTACAAGAAACTCTTTGTGTCTCATGATTTTGTTCTTCTGAAAATATATTATCTTTCCTCTCTCTGCACAGATCCATGTGAGTGAGCAATAAACTATGTAGAATATCTGTTCCATGTGTGGTTTATCCCTAATCAATTACAGGATCAATTTTCTTCTTCTTTCTTATCTCCACTCAATCACACTAAGGTATCAAGCTTGTAAAGCTTGAGATTTTTGATGGTGTCTGCCGGGGAAGAGTAGAGCTCATCAATGGATGAGTCAATAATGTGTCTTGGGGTTGCAGGCTGAGAATTGCACTTAGTACCTAGTGGGAAAACCCTGCAACCATTCTGAAAAGTCATTGTCTGTAGATAACCAGACTTAAGTCTGGAAATCAAAGACTGTCAATTTACCCTCAATTTTCTGATGTGCTGGGGGGGTGAGATTTTGCCATACCATTGTGCTACATTGGACTCTCTATATTTGACCACAAATTTAGTCTTCTATATGTGTCTGTGTTTGTTTGTGTTAAACAAGTGGTGTATGTGATAGTGTTAAACAAGTGTGTGTGTGTGTTCTAGGAACATGCCTTTGAATCTAGCCAGAAATACAAGGAGGGCAAGTACATTATTGAACTGGCCCACATGATTAAGGAGAATGGCTGGAATTGACTGATCATCCAGCTGCACAAACCTACGAACTCTTAGCGTATGTGCGTGCGTGCGTGTTCATTTACTGCAGCCATTGCTCCCCACTGCTCTATACCATGTATTATATGAGTGGTCGGATGGTTAGCAGCCTGCCACCGTCGCTGTGGATTTTTTTTTTTTTTTGTACATTCTCCCTCACCCCTCTTTTTTTTTTTTAATATCCTACAAACTCTTTTTTTTTTTTTTTTAAAGAAGAGACTTGAATCCCACAACTTTTTTCACATTAGTTGTATACTTTGTGGTTTAAAAAAAAAAAGATGGGTGTTACCCCCTTCTTTTTTTTCTTCATCTCTCCATCCCTCCCTCCCTACAAGAAGAAGAATGTTGTTGTTGAGCTACGTGTCCTGCGAAGATATTTAAAAAAAAAGATCATATATATATATATGTATGTATATCTCCTTCCCCCCACCCATACCATACATTATCTCTCTACCCGCCATAATTAGGTGTTGTTTGGCTTGCAGAACGTGATGTCCATATAAACTTTGTCTTTGTCTCTACCTGTACATAAAATGAATACTTTTGTAATGCTATGAAATATAAAAAAAAAAAAGAGTAACACCGCTCATCCCTACCATCTCTATTATACCTGGACCCCCCCCCCTCCCCACTTTTTAATTAAATGTATAAATATATATATATACAGAAAACATATACAAATATTTACCTATATATCTATTATCTCCATAAAATATTAATGTTTGTTGGACCGGCCACTTCTACAAGATCTATAAAACTTATTTTCATTTTTTTTTTATTGATTGAAATTTTAGGGTTCTTTTTTTTTCTGTGTTTTTGGAACATGTTTGGCAGCAAATTTCTATATGTGGTTTAGATAACTGGTGAAAACATGGCATATTGATATCTATTTATCAATTCCCTATAAAACCCCACCCACCTGTGATTTTTGCATTTTTTTGTACGAAATATTTTGTGTATATGTATAAAAAAAAATAGACATTCTGTTCACAGTCATATGTTTTTTTCCCTTCTATTATACATATTTGTATTTATTTATTTTTTATGGCATGAATGAATTTTTTTTTTCTAGTTTCCTAATTCTTTTTTTGAATACTGTTCATTTGTAATTATTATTATTATTATTATTTTGTACTCAGATTTCACATCTTTCTCACCCCTTCCTCTTTTTTTTTTTTTTTAAATATTTGTTTTTTCTTGACTTAACAAAAACAAATAATAATAGAAAAATTGGATTTTTTTTTTTAATTTGCAATTATAAAGTTCTTTTCCCTATCAATAAGACTTTATGCTCTTAAACCTTTTTTTTTTTACACCCAACTTTTTTTCTTTTCTTCAATTTCCTATTTAAATAATATTTTTCTGTATACTTTTCCATACTCTCCTATCTCTTTTTTTATCTTTCTAATTTATTTAATGAAAAGTAATATATATATTTTAAGTTATTATTTTATAATGAAATATAATTGTATTCACATCTTTCTGTGTATAAAGATATATATAATATATTGAAGACGACATGAAATATATATTTTCAAGAGAAAACTGAGATATATATAATATGGAAAACAAAAGAGTTTATACACTCACCATTACTTACATCTAGTTTATGTTCAATGTTCCCTCCTCCCACAGTTAATAGAAATCCTCCCTCTATGTGTGTTCTATTCAATACCTGTGTCCATTAGAACGCAGTATAAAAAACTTCTTCATTAAAGTCATCAGGAAGAGATCTTCCTTAATGAACAGACTCATCTTGAACTTTTAATAAAAGGAAAACTGTAATAGACTATGAGACGCTATCAAAGATTGTTAGTCATTTCTCCGTTATAGAATGCAGTAAAAAAAACTTCTTTCATTAAATTCAGGAGGTCTTCTTCCCTGCTAAACAGAATTTATCTTGAACTTAATAAAAGGAAAACTGTAAAAGACAATGAGACTGTATCAAACATTGTTAGTTAAGTGTCCGCTATAGAATGCATTAAAAAACTTCTTTCATTAAATTCAGGGAGGTCTTCCCTGCAAACAGACTTGAATGCATTAAAAATGCATAGAATGTATTAAAAAACTTCTTTATTAAATTCAGGGAGGTCTTCCCTGCTAAACAAACTATCTTGAACTTAATAAAAGAAATTAAAAACTGTAATAGATAATGAGATCGTATCAAAAATTGTTAGTTAAGTGTCCACTATAGAATGTAGTAAAAAACCTCTTCATTAAATTCAGGGAGGTCTTCCCTGCTAAACACACACAGACTTTATCTTGAACTTAATAAAAGAGAAAACTGTAATAGAAAATGAGACTGTATCAAAGATTGTTAGTCATGTGTCCGCTATAGAATGCGCGCGCGCAGTAAAAAAACTTCATTAAATTCAGGGAGGTCTTCCCTACTAAACAGACTTTATCTTGACCTTAATAAAAGGAAGAGAAAACTGTAACAGATAATGAGACTGTATCAAAGAATGCTAGTCAGTACAAATATCCACTATAGAACGCAGTAAAAAACTTCTTTCCTTAAATTCAGGGAGGTCTTCCCTGCTATATAAACAGACTTTATCTTGAACTTAATAAAAGAAAATAAACTGTAATAGACAATGAGACTGTATCAAAGATTGTTAGTCAGTATAAGTGTCCGCCATAGAATGCAGTAAAAAAACTTCATTAAATTCAGGGAGGTCTTCCCTAATGAATAGACTTTTTTTTTTTTTAATTTGAACTTGATAAATGAAAAACTGTAAAAGACAATGAGACTGTATTAAACATTGTTAGTCAAGTGTCCGCTATAGAACGCAGTAAAAAACACATTAAATTCAGGGAGTTCTTCCTCGATGACTTTAATAAAAAGGAAACTGTAATAGACATGTAACAGGATATCAGAGAAATTCTCCCCAATGTAAACCCATCCCTGATAATGACTGAATATATTTCAAGTCACTTTGTGATAACTGTTCTTTATTTTTCAATTGTATATCATTTCATGTAAGATTGGGGGCCTGTGTCATCTATCTATTTGTAAATTATTTAGTCTTATTTATTCTTAATATCAGTACTTGGATGTCTCAATGTGCTGTTTTTTTTTTTTTTTTTCGTAAATAAAGTTTTTGAAAAAATAGTAGAGTGACTTTTTATTTTTATCTCTATATAAAATGCAGTAGGACTTCCATGAGAGGACACTCATGCTAGAAGACACCTTTCTATAAAGGACAGTTTGGCTCTGCAATTAGGTGTCCATTACAGGGAGGTTCTACTGTATTATCTCCTTAAGTCTATACACATGGGTTATAAGCCATGATAATCATGGTAGGTAGTTGGTGATTGCTTTTTTACTGTTTATACACCACATATCTACATATTTAATTAAAAAGGCATATATTGAATCAAAATATTTATTTTACCAATATTTCAGTTGGCTGAACGCCAACCTTTATCAAGGTGTTATAACATTTTAAAGTGTGTCAACAACAAACTCAGCGCCACATAACGTCAACAGCATTAAGTTTTTAAAATATTTTGTTATATTCAATGGGGAGAAAAAATTTGATATATACATTAATTAAAGATTTATTTATGGATTGCTCTATTTTCAAATATCTACATATGTAGAAAGAAGTTGGACTTTTTCACTTACAAGTGTACCTTCCCATCTACACAGTGGTTTCACAAGTTTAACTTACCATACAGATACTCTAATATTGTATTTGTGACTGGTTTGCTCATATCTTCAGTACCTTAGTGGAATCCCTCGGCAGAGCTGACTGCTACAGGGCGCGTCCCCAGGTGGCTGATAGAGAAATGACCTTCAGATATGAAGGCCAGCTGCGAAACAAGCAGAATAACTCTAACTAATAAGCAGTCGCGGATAGGGCTTCCAATCCCGTTACATATTTTCAATCCCGGGATTCGGGATTGCTTTTTTCTCAATCCCGGGATTGAAAAACCCTATCGTCTTTCTATGCCAAGAGGTATATCCCATCATTATATACCATCATTGCGCACCCATCAGTTGTAACACACAATATCAGTTTCGAAGTCGATTCCAAACTCCAAGAGCTTAGCACCAATGACATATTTGCACTGTTCAGAGGAAAATACTCCAGAAATCCAAGTCTAGCCAAGATTCCACACCTTGGTACGGCTATGAATATTAATTTTCAGGTAACGCTTGCTTTTGATTGACGTCCATTCATCCAGCGTAAGGCTGAAAAGTTGCCCCTTTTCTTTCTCTATTTGTACTCTCGAACGACCTTCTCACGAAATGTGTCCGCATAACGACACACTTTAATCTTAATGGTCTCTGCGGAGAGAGGAATTTCATGTCCAAGAGCATTGAGGCACTTGCGTAGATCCTTAGATGTGACAAAAATGGAGAATGGCAATCCGTCGAGAGCTATCATTCTAGCTAGCACAGCATCAGTCGATCGATCGATGGAAACAGACGAAAAATGATCGAGAATTGATATCTTGGGGGTCTTTTTTGCAGGGGTCTGTGTATCAACTTCGTCTTTAACTTTTCTTTTTGAAGTTTCGATTCCGTGGACCGCCTTCTGGTGTACATGCAGCCCTTTTGTAGACCCACCGACGCATTTCAAAATCCTTTTGCACGCTATACACTGTGCATTTTGGCCAGATCCGTCTCGTAGGTAATAGCACCAGATTCCTTCTGATTTAAAAGGAATAAACTTGGCCATCATAATCAAGAAGTGATAAGTTTACCAAAAATGTCCGACGCGTTTTCTATTGAGAAATAATAAGGTCCGATAATATTGTTTTAGAGACTTTGTTTTATGTTTGTACTAGACGAATGGCCCGGGCAACGCCCGGGGTTTACCCGAGTGCGAATATATTTTAAAAACGTTGACTTGGGTGGTCGCTATTAACAGGGTGGTCTGTATAGACAGGTGGATGTATCACACAGCTGATAACAGGGTTGTCTAGAGTGGTCGCTATAGACAGGGTGGTCTGTATAGACAGGTGGATGTATCACACTGCTGATAACAGGGTTGCCTAAGGTGACCTCTATAGACAGGGTGGTCTGTATAGACAGGCAGCTGATAACAGGGTTGTCTAGAGTGGTCGCTATAGTCAGGGTGGTCTGTATAGACAGGTTTATGAGAGAGGCAAACTTACAGGTTGTTGACGCTGCAATCCCCAGAGAGAGTGTTTTTGTTGCATCATGCTGTGACTCACACGATGACCCAAGGTCAACAGGGGTGGAGCAGCAAACTTAAGCCTATCTCCGTCGCCGCAATGGCGGCGCTGCTTGCGAGTTAGATCTACAATTCTGCAAATAACTCTAAGGATATCCAAGATATTCAAGAAATTATTTTTCGAAAACCTTTCCGGGGATATACCTAATAATATCCCAGAATTTCATGGCGATTGGATGTATGGTTTTTGAATAACAGGGTTGTCTAGAGGGGGGCAGGGAGGACACGTGTTCCCTGGCAGCCAATGAGCGCGCATTCTATCCGTGAGCTTCAGACAAACAGACAAACAAACAGACAGAATAAGGCAAATATATAAGTAGATAAGTTGAAAACTACTTTAGGCTGATGCTTGATAGTGACGAAGCATTTAATGAAATGACATTAAATAAATTTAATTTAAATTAAATGACAAAAAGGCTAGCTAGGGTTTCACAAAATGAACAGCAGAGCAGTGCGTTCATGATGACCCATGCATACAGAGTACAGGATGGAGAGCATAAACATAGATAAAAAAAAATATATAAAACAATTTGGAGCCCAGATAAGAGGTTAGTGGCGGGTCCATGTTACACGCAGGTCCGCCACAAAAATAAAGGGATACCGCTACTATCTAAGAAGCCACTATTTGCATGTCAACAAAATAATTTCAAATCTCTCAGAAAAAAAAAAGACCCGAAATGCAGCTGTATAAACAAAACGTCAAAAGTGTGCTATCTCATCATCTGTTTGATTACCAAAAGGCTAGATAAGAAAAATATATTTTTGCGCTGGTTTTCATGCACAAACCAGTAATCCCGGGATTTTTCGAGCAGAATCCCGGGATTTCGGGATCATTATTTGACTCCGGGAAACGGGATCCCGGGATTGGAGGCCCTAGTCGCAGACCAACAGCAGCATTGTTAGAAAGAGGAGAAAGACCTCTTTAAAAATCCTAAGTTCAACTGACCCGGATGACCTCAGCAAGGGTCCCACTCCAGGAATAATGGAGGAGCTGCGTCTGTACTCCTGTTAAAGTTGGCAACAAAGGTGTCTGCTTCCATGTAAGGAACGACCTTAAATTACAGGCAAAGTCAGACTTTCACCAAAGTGTACTTTAATCATGGTGCCATTATCAACGAAAGTTGCACCCCTACACCCCATTCCATGAGATCATGAACTCATGGTATTCCTGTAATCTTCACACAAGGGGATAAGAAACAACAACCATAGCGGAATTCTTAGTGAAGGAATCAAACTATGGACATAAGGACAGTAGGAATTAATTGACAATGCTCTTCAACAAAATAGCTCTGCACTTACAAATGTGCCAGAGATCTGTTTGATTACTTGTACTCTCACTGGTGATGTTGGACCTTTACAAGTGTAGAATTACACTCATGGACAAAACTTGAAGAAGTTGTACCTTTTAGTATATATATCAGGATTCAGACAATAACTGATACACAGTGACCTTTATTGAAGACAAATGAGATAACCAGGTGAACAAAATTGACTCCTAAAAAAATATATATCTTCTTCTTCCTTATCTCCACACAATCATATTAGGGTCTGGGTGAAGTAGAATGCGTCTGCCTTTGTCATTAAGACTGGGAGCACTACTCAGTGGCAGGCCGACTTAGCTTCAAAAGAAATGGCCGCCTCTGACATGAGGAACAGACGCCATGTGCAGCTGCTCCTAGCATGGAGTACCTACGCTGTTCATCCTGTATCCCTGGATCAGGAGCCCTTACAGGGTACTATCAGCCGGGCCAGCTAAGCCCAGGTTTTTTAGTGAGCTTGTTACTGCTCCCCCTCCTCCTTTTTCATCCGGGCTTAGGACCGGCAAAGGCGGAGTTTAAAAAAATAGATGGCTGGCGACATTGAAGACTTTGAACTTCCTCAAGTGTAAGTGCTCAATGTGAGGGATTCTATCCTGGGTCATGATTGTTGAGAATGCACTGTGTGAATCATTCTGCCCCTAACCTCATTTTTTTTTAGATAGCGCTGGAAGTTTGTCTCCCACAGAGATTTATAACGGAACCAAGACATATACTAGAAAGAAGCTTCAAACATAACAGCAGAATACTTCTCTCATAACAGAAAACTAACCTACAACAAAGTCACAGATAAAATAATTTCCTGAACATTACTTAAAACACTTATAGAATCCAGAAAATACCCAAAAAAATGATATTTTCAATAACAATAAAATCTCTCAAGAATTAGCTACAAGAAAATAAGACCTAATCCAAATAAATTAATAGTATGTGATGTTTCTGTAACAACGTTGTTACTGAAATGTCACATACTAGTAATTTATTGATGATTATTAACTCATCCATTGATGAGATCTACTCTTCCCCGGCAGACACCATCAAAAGTCTCAAGCTTTACAAGCTTGATACCTTAGTGTGATTGAGTGGAGATAAGAAAGAAGAAGAAGAAAGGTCTTATTTTCTTGTAACTATAATCAAAATTGTGCTTTTTCATCGCCTCAAGAATTAGAAAATATGATAAATAATTTGGAGTTTGACAGAGCACCTGGACATGACCATGTGTTTGGTCACATGAATCCGCATTTTGGGTCATCAGCAACCTTCCTATACTTCATGGATCAGTCCTTGAATGAAGGAAAGTACCAACAACCTGGAAAACATCAGTACACATTCTTACACAAAGAACCCTAATCCTACAAGAAAATAAGACCTAATCCAAATAATTTATTAGTGTGTGACGTTTCGGCAACAGCATTATCACCATCATCAGACAAAAGAATAAAATGAAATTCTTTTGTCTAATGATGGTAACAATGCTGTTACCGAAACGTCACATGCTATTAAATTATTTGGTCTAAAGAGACAAAGGTCGCCTCTCCCGTCAAAATAGACTTCAAAACTAGACGCCATCTATTGACCGTCGCCGCAAACTAGCGGCCTCAGGTCGGTGACAAATCCACAACACCAGCTTTGGCAAACTGAAAAGCGTCCACCTAGAGACCATGATTTCGGGCTAATGGCCCTCGTCAGTCTAGGGCGGACTTTATTCCATGAGATCCACACCGGATCTAATGGAATCCTGACAATCTGCCAAAAAGGTGTTTAGCTGGCAAAGTGGCTGGGCTAAATCTATGGCTAAAATATAGATGGAAAATAGATGGCGTCTAATTTTGACATCTATTTTTACAGGAGAGGCGACCTTTGGCTCTTTAGATCCATCTATAAATTATTTGGATTAGATCTTATTTTCTTGTATTATAATCTATAATCCAAATTGTGCTTTATCGACACCCAATCTTGTGAAAACTCTAGATCAATTGCATCAACTTGTATTCTCTCATTATATGTACAAGATTACAAGACGTATGATTCCTAAACAGCTCATGGCTTATACAAGACAATAAACTGAACTGGTAACACATGCATTAGAGCGCCATCTGTTAAAGGAAATTGAAGCTATTTTTGATGCGTATTTTTCTTTAAAAAAATAAAATAATTCACACCCTTAATACAATGATAAAATAATGGGAGGGCCTGACTCATCAGTAATAAACCCTCCCAACAGTTTTGTCGGGGTAGAGACAACACCTAGTTGCAGAGCCAAAGTGTCCTCTTACCAGAGGGTTACTTTTTTATGTGTGTTAAAACTTTAAAAAAATCTTTATGAGAGTATTTTATACTTATTTATTATGATAACTTATTTATTTGAAAAAAATAGAACAAAAGTGAAACTGTACTGGGATCAGGTTGATAAATTGAGACAAAGACATCTTCTGTTCATGTAACTAAATAGTCCATCAGCAACTTTTACTTGCATGATCTCAAGATGCTTTTTTTTTCAACTCATTATATTCATAACACTTAGTAAACTGGGGGGAGAAGTCCGACCACACCTCCCTGCGGTCCCCCCTGGACCCTTGGAATATTCGACCAAATTCTGGTTCATTTCCAAGGTGACTAACGTGGCAACGGCACCCATTTTTCAATGAAGAGCAAGATAGTGCATATTGCTGCTGCTGTGATGGAGATGCATGGAGACATCTAAGACTCTTCTTTGGACACGACAACAACAACAATAGTTTTGTCCGTTTAATATACCATACCGCTGTAATATTGCATTTGGCTGTTTTCCTTTTATACCGATACTGAATCTAAACCCTTGGAAAATATATTTTAAATCTTCTTCTTCTTCTTTCTTATCTCCACACTGGGCGAAGTAGAATGCGTCTGCCTTTGTCATTAAGACTGAGAGCACTACTCAGTGGCAGGCCGACTTAGCTCCAAAAGAAATGGTCGCCTCTGACATGAGGAACAGACGCCATGTGCAGCTGCTCCTAACATGGAGTACAAACGCTGCTCATCCTGTATCCCTGGATCAGGAGCCCTTACAGGGTACTATCAGCCAGGCCAGCAGAACCCAGGTTTTTCAGTGAGCTTGTTACTGCTCCCCCTCCTCCTTTTTCATCCGGGCTTGGGACCAGCAAAGGCGGAGTTATATATTTTAAATAAAGTATGGAAATAAGCAGTAGTACACAGTATAGAAATACGTATATACAATTATAAATATATAATATGCTTCAAACATTGCACTTCCACAAATTGCAAATATAGGTACCAAAAGTGGCACCTCTCCCTTTAAAAATCAATAAAAACAATGCATTAAGGGTTATTACCTCAGTATAAAACGTTAAGTTGGTAATAATAAATGAGTTGCAACACCTGTTTTTGTCAAAATCAATTACCATAGTTTTGAGCTTTGTCCCTTATCAGTACAGAGGCGGCTTCGATGTCATAACATCCTACGTGGTGAGTTATTGGCCAATAAGGTGTTTAAACTAATGAAGTGGCAAAGGGCCGATTTTAAGGCTAGAAAACAACATTTAGTTGTGGGTTAAAGGGAAAGGTGCCACTTTTGGTACATGAATCCTCCTGAAACTTTATGTTGTATGTATTATATGTATGTATGAAAAAAAAAATAGAAAAGGTCAGGTGTTGATATTAAAAATAAAAAAAGCCATATCCTAACCTGGAGCACATGTGCTTTACAGATGGCAGTGGTACAGCTTACTCCACGCTGACGAGCGCCAACAACGCGAAATGCGTTCGTAGATGGCTTTTCTTGATTTATCAAGAAATTGGGTTGGCCAAATATCAGGGACAGGTTAAATCAATGTTTAGTTGATTTCTGTTCCACCAGATGGGGCTCTGCCATCTGTAAAGAACATGTGCTCCTGGTCAGGATATGCCTTTTTAAAATTTTTAATATGTGTGTATATAAGCATTATATGTATGCATGTATGATGCACTTGCGCGCCATCTGTTATCAAAATTCGAAACTATTTTAAAAGCGTAAGAATCTTTTTGAAATTAAACAATTTCTACTGCCCTTACTGCAAAGGTACACATGTCAGGATGGCCGAGCGGTCTAAGGCGCTGCGTTCAGGTCGCAGTCTACTCTTGTAGGCGTGGGTTCGAATCCCACTTCTGACAATTTTTTTTTTATCTCCCACGTGGTCTAGTGGCTAGGATACCAGGCTTTAATTTTTCCATTGCAGTAAGGGCAGTAGAAATTGTTTAATTTCAAAAAGAATCTTACGCGTCTATAATAGTTTCGAATTTTGATATGTATGTATGATGCATTAGCGCGCCATCTGTTATGAAAATTCGAAACTATTATAGATGTGCATGATTCTTTTAAAAATTAAACAATTTCTACTGCCCTTACTGTAAAGGAAATATTGATGGAAGGGCCTGGCTCATCAGTGGTGAACCCAGTTTCGCGAGTTTAATAATATGTTGTATGCATATATAAATAAGAGGAAAAGGTATTTCCCCAGAAACAGGTAACTAAAGTTGCTGATGGCATCAACCATCATCTTTTCTCTTAATTTATCAACCTGATCTCAGTACAATTTTGTACTTTTTTATATTATTATTATCCCTAGTACACGTGGTACAGGCCATGATAATTATGGTGGATAGTTAGCAACTGCTTTTATTATAAGTGCACCACATGTCTACACAGGTGAAAAGCAGTTCGACTTTTGCACTTACAAATGTACCAGAGCCCCGTTTGGTTACTTGCACTCGCTGGTGGGGTTGGACTTTTGCAAGAATCGGGAGCCATTAGAGCATTTTTTTATTCAGAGAAAAGTGCCCAATGCGGGATTCGATCCCGGGTCGTAGCGGTCGAAAACCAACGGTTTAGACCATCCTTCCAACAATTCTGTACTATTTATCAAATATATAATACACGGACTAGATAAAGTTAAGAGTCCCCCATCTGGTCACCTGCGCCCTCTAGTCAATAAAGAGGGAGTCAAAAGCTTCCCCATGTGCACTAGGTGCAAAACCGAAGAGGCCACTCCCCAACATATACTAAATTGTATTGGAAAGGACAAAGGATCCCTGTACAGAGAACCAAGAAAAGTTTTTGAACTTCTTTATGAACACGACCTCCAAGATATTGTCTAATTTAGACAAATAAAAGGGTAAGTAAAAAAGAGTCCCCCACCTAGCGACCTCCCAACGCTCCAAGGAGGTCACACGCACGCCCCCCTCCACGATACAGGAGGAGTGCGATGCTCTCGGCACCGTAAAAGTTCCCTCACCTGGAATCGAATCCGGGCCTCCTAAGTGAGAGCCTGGTATCCTAGCCACTAGACCACGTGAGAGATTAAAAAAAAAATGTCAGAAGTGGGATTCGAACCCACGCCTACAAGAGTAGACTGCGACCTGAACGCAGCGCCTTAGACCGCTCGGCCATCCTGACATGTGTACCAAATTAAAACAAAAACATTTTAAAAATACATCGGCCGGGAATCGGCGTGGCAGGCAAGCATTCTACCGCTGAACCATCGATGATTTCAATCACTGCTAGAAAATTTCTAACTAAAGATGAAAATTAGAAAAATAAAAAAAGGGCATCTCCTTATCTTGCAACTGAAAGTTACTGATGGCTTGCGCCGTCTATAGGAATAAAAAAAAAATCAATGAATAGTTTATATTTATTCCGATAGATGGTTAAAGCCATCAGCAACTTTCAGTTGCACGATAAGGAGATGCCCTTTTTATCTTTTCTTAATTTATGAACCTTATATTCCAGTACAATATCACATTTGTACTATTTTTTCACAAAGATGAAAAGTTGGAGTATAAAGTTTCCATATATTTGTGTAATTCCCGTAGCAATGATCTCCTTGACTCTGGACCAAAAGGGAATATATAGGGGGATGGCAAACTGGAGTTCAGACCACATGGCAGGGAGGGGCGGAAGCCGGTCACGTGACCCAAGCATGACCTCCAGGACTTATCATCTGAGCTTCCTCCCACGGCGCCGTCACTTCCCTTAGCTTGAACGGAAGTTGCTGGCTTTCTGGGAATTTCTCCAAAAATGAATTCTTTCTTTCTTGTCATAGCCTCTCTCTCTTTCTCTTCCTCTTAGATTTCCCTCTCGACTTTACTCTGAAGATGGGAGAGATTGAGATTGAATCCACTTTTATTACATCGTTCATAAAAATTATAAATGAAAACTAAAAAGAAATAAAAATAATAGGTAAATATGAAAAAGATAAGGATGAATGTACATAATGAAATCTTTACAGGCTTCATTGGTGTCGCCAACCGCGGGAACGACTCCGCCACCGGTGGACAGCGAGAGTTCTCTCCCACAGAGTGGACAGGTCAATGCGAAGGCTGGCATTACCCACCTCAAGACCAAGATGGTATTTGTAGATGGTAGCCTTCGCCATACTTGTGAACGTCATTCCCTCGGGATGGAGGCCGACGCCGAAGAGCCAGGCCTGCAGATCCAGGGACATTTCGCAGGAGGCGAACACCTCCCGGAGCAGGGGTCGCACGGCACGGCAACTCCAATATCCCCAAGATCTCCAAGATGGGAGAGAATTCAAACAGATGTATTCATAAAATTAAATATAAGATAATTGTCATATAATGTTATATGGGTCTCTGTGTTGAAGGGCATGTTAGCCCGAAAGCCCGAGAAATAAAAGAATTGTAAAAAGAAACCGAAACCTCAGGTGTTGAATATTAACCCGTATAATTACTGGCGTTCGGCTTGAAAGGCCGTGTGAAAATTTAAAATGTTTGCGAAAATTTCAAAATGCATCATTTTTCACCAAAATTTTAGGTAGCTTAATAAAATGCATTTATTTGAAGAACTTTTCATTTTAAGAGAAATCTATTTTGTATATCCCGAATTATTAAAAACAAAGAAGGCATATCCTGACCACGAGCACATGTGCTTTTTAGATGGCAGAGTGCCATCTAGTGTACAGAATGCCATCTAAAAAGCACATGTGCTTGTGGTCAGGATATGCATTCTATTATATAATGTTATAAGGAGATCAAACTTTTTTGCGCAATAAGAGTTTTTACATTATCAAAACACCATGGGCTTCAGAACCCTCGCTCTTCAACAGGCAAATTTTGAATCAAAGAGTGAACACGGGGTGAAGACAGGAGAATAGATATTTCAGAGCAATTCTGTCATATTCTTCATCATGTATAATTAGCCAATAAACACACATCTCGGCCAGTTCTGGAAATATAGGCATTAAATTCGATAAAATAATCCTTTGAATCAATATTAAAATAAGAACATTAAGCCTCCAGGGAAAAGTTTCTTTTTTAAATATTTTTTATTTAAAAATCTCTCAAGATTTCGGGCAAGAAATCACAATAGCATTAACAGAAGAATAGACATTCCGGAAATGTATAACATAATATTCCCTGAACCCACTCCATAACCCCCAAGTGAAGATATCGCCTTGGAATAGCAAAACTCGAAACCACGCGCAACAGAAGCCCGGGTTGATTCTGCATTGAAACAAATGTAAACAACAAAAGCACTTTATTTAATTTTAAATATTATTTTATTGGTGTTTTAATGATGTAAGATATTTCCTCCCGTAGAAAGGCTTTCTTGCCTGAAAGCTTGAGGGATTTTTAAATAAAAAATATTTTAAAAAGAAACTTTTCCCTGAAGGCTTAATGTTCTTATTTTAATAGGCATTCAACTTCAGCAAGACATTATTTGCTAAACTGGTTAAAGCTATTATTTTCATTATTCATTTATCATTATTTTTCGGAATTATTAAAACTGACTAAATCTATAAATATACAAAAAAAAATTGAAGAAATATTTAATTTTTAGTCGATATTTTAAAAGCATCGAATACTATTGAGTCCTCTCTCTCTCTCTTTACGTTCTTTATTATTATCCCTATTATACACGTGGTACAGGTCATTATAGTCATAGTGGGTGTCTGCTTTTATTGTAAGTGAACAACATGTCTACACATGTAGAGAAAGCAGTTCGACTTGCACACTTTACAAATATGCCAGAGTCTAGTTTGGTTAATTGCACTGACTGGTGGGGTTGGACTTTTGCAAGAATCGGGAGCCATTGAAGCAATTTTTTTTTATTAGAAAAAAAAAATAGCTCAATGCAGGATTCGATCCCGGGTCTTGACTGTCGAGGACCGACGGTTTACGCTACTTCTCCACCGAGCCCACCTCTTTAAAAGTACACTCATGGTCAAAACTTAAGGAAATAGAAAGTCTTTGATATCGCCGGTATCTATTTTTTTTTTTTTTTTTTACGGAAACAGGCGATTTTGTTCACACTTGGTTATCTCGTATGTCTTCAATAAAGGTCACAGTGTATCTGTTTGCGCCTAGTTATGTAAATAACTTGCTAGGCTGCATTGATTTATAATCATGCAGATTTTTCTTTCTTTCTTTTAATTATGTAAATATATATGTATATAAAATGAGTGAAAGATGCAATAAAGTTAGTGTGTCAGCTAAACGCCGTGAGGCTATGTGGTGATTCTCTTGTTGTTACATCGCAATTGGATAAGGAGAATCTCTCAGTAGTCAATCCGCAGGTCGAGGTGAAAACATACAGTCCAAATTAAGCTCTGCCGAAAGATAGTCAACATCTAAAACAAAGGTTAAGGAGCTACACGGATTTCCAAACTATTACTGTGAGGATCCAAGCTGCAACAGTATCAAATATCTTTCAGAGTTACTGTCTAAATCCCGATATACATGCTAAATGGTACAACTTCCTTAAGTTTTGTCCATGAGTGTATATATTTATATAACAAATTAAGACATTAAGACGCGAGTGTTTCTTTCACAAATAAATCAAGCTTCTACTGTCCTTACTGCGATGAAAAAAAAATATTTGGAAGGCTTGGCTCATCAACGGTTAACCCTCCCAGCGGTTTCGCCAATTTTTTTTTTAATCTACCATACCTCTTCTTTAGAGCTCTAATACTGTATTGGATCACTTGCGTCTAAATGTTTTCATTTGTTATATATAGAATAAGCGTTATTGATTTGTAATAGTATAAATATATAGTTTTATTTCTTAATTAGCTCCTCCTCTGAAAAAGACTCGGAAGGCTCAAAGTTGACCAGTTCATGAAACAAAGAATGGTGTTACAGAAGTTTGTTCGCTATGTCGCTATCTGCTATAGAGTTCTGTAGAAGTGAGATGAACTGAGTGAAAGGATAAAATAATAATATAAAACGGTAGTAATGCGTTTCTTTATTCGTTCAAAGTGTAAGCTTTCGGATCTTTTATAATAATTCTACAATGCCCGTGGAAGGATTATAAAGATCCGAAAGCTTGTATTTTGCACAAATAAAGAAACTCTATTGCTACGGTTTATATTCTTATTTTATACTTTATAACAATTTTCTATTCTAATGAATGAAAGGAGTTGAAACAGACTTATCAGCAAGTTGCAGGAACCAGTGGTGTGTCGCAATAGGAAGTTGCAGAAGGGAAGTGGAGTTTTCTGATGGAAGTATAAACCTCACTACAGAACATTTTGTGTGCTACACTCATGGAAGACATGATCATTGATCCTAACCTAAATACAAGTACCTTGTACATGCTCGGTTAGTTTCTATGTAACCACACCGCATCATCTCTTCCGAGAATTCTGCATTCATTTTACGTCTCGTTCTTTTCTTTTGATATCTTGATCTTTAAGAGGAATTCGAATTCTGTACTGATTTTGGGTAAATTTGGCGGATGAAAAAAATATTTTAAGTCAAAAGGCGATCCATCAATTAAAATTATATAAAAGGGCGTACATGGATCTGTACATTCTTTAAAGATCCGGGTAAACCCTTTTATATAGAAAAATAATATGTTATTTCCTAAGATAAAGTTTTTTCACAAGATTTCACAAGGTAACAGGTCTGACGGTTATGTAAAGCTAATGTTGAACAACCAGAACAATAAAACAAGTGAGCTTTGCTATCCAAATTATAAAAGTATATCCAAAGAAGGACGTCTTACCCGAAAACTTGAACGATCGTTTTCTTAAATAAAGAAGCTCTTCTCCCCGACTTTTGTTCATTCTTCTATTGTGAATAGGGATATTATCGTTGTATTAAAAATTCAAATATTATTTTTCCTAGAACTATTCGATTGATGATCGATTAAGTTCAAATCATAATTTCCTCGGTCTCTTGTTCTTGGATCGGCCACTCCAGCAGTTCGTGTCTTCTTTAAATTTTTGATTTGCCAGGGATCTTCCGAAAATCTTTTTGTTGATTTTATTTTATGAAGTGTTCTATGGGTTCAACTTTCCTAATCAAAGAGCTCCGGATAAAAAGGAAAGAGCTCAGGTGACTTAGTTTTATCATAGTTTTTCTCATATGCAAAAATATTTTATCCTATTAATACTCATCTCGTACTTCTTTCTGTTTCCTCATCCTTAAGGCCTGTAGAAGTACGCATGTGTCCGAAAACTTGCTAATAAAGTTCGTATAAGATACTCCTCTTCAATAGGCGTTTTATTTTGTTAGTTTTCAAATGTCAATAAACATTATAGGCTTGATTGAGCTGCCGTGATCCAGCTGGAACAAGAATATATAACTATGGACTTTATAATAGATTCTTTTTAGTTCACTCTTGAATGTCAATAGGCTTCTTCTTCTAAAGGATGATAACTTGATCTTAGCAAGGTTTTGCTTTCTTTATTTATGCTTTGATACTTGTCTTATATGATCCTTGAAAGTAAGATGTTGATCAGAATAGCTCCTAGATATTTGCCATTGTTTCTCCAAGCAACCTAATGACTGAACATTCTCATCGTGTTAGTTGATGGAATATTAAGCTCCTTGAATCTACTGTTCTTGAATAGAATTACTCGTGTCTTTCCGGGTTTCATCCTGACCCTCCAGATGTGACGTCAATCCTCTATTTCCTCAGTAGCCTCTCGGAGGTACAAATGCTGTTATTACACACACACACACACATAAGCCTTTTTATTGGGGCATCCAGCCCTATACATGATTCCCCTCTACGGGATTTAGCAAAGGAAGATATTTCAAAATTAAAAACTAGAATACAAGAAGTAATAAGGAAAGAGAGAAGAAAGAAAAACCAAACAAAAAGAAATATAACCATATATACAAAAAATAAACATACAGAGCAAAAGGAACCGTACATGATTAAATATTCAAATTAAAGTACCAATGTTTAGAATATGTCAAGGTTAAAATATCATTGAGAGGGCTAGTGTGGAATCAGCCGCATTCAATCTTCGCTTTCCTCCTCCGAGCAAACCACGACATTCGGTGAATCCATCATTCTCCAACGGACATTGACTGCGGCCTTGTAGAATCTATATAAACCGAGGGAGAGACCCTGATCAACCATCAGTGTGTTCATCCAGCTGCAAATTTGTTGGCAGTCAGGTTGAGACCAGGGTAAGTCACCCAAAATTTCTTTCCTCTGTTTCTCTAAGCAAGAAGAGCATTCAAATATTATATGCATAATTTCGTCTTGAATTCTGTTTTTACACAGATCGCAAGTTAGAGTCAAATCAATCTTCCAGCGCTTTGAACGATTTTCTGGTAAGATCGTCCAAAGGAGTCTCAGTTGTGCAGAAAATCTTTTAATTGCTAGAGGAATAGTTGTGAATAAATATCGTTCTGCTGTTATTGATTTTTTTAGGTATTTGAAGTGACTGTAATGTGAAGTATTTAGAATTTTCGCCATGTCGTTTTGGATGCTTTGTTCGGTTGCTATTCGAATTATAGCAGGGATTTCAGTCAGTATTGCAGTGCAATCCGGACAACCCTTCAGGAACGAAAAACCGTTTGAGTCTAAAATGGTTGACAGGTTTTCGACAAAGGTTAAACCAGCCCTTTGATTGCTGTGTAATGTCCAGAGGTGTGACAAACATGCCCGGGGCAACCTACTCTCTTCAATTTTCATAATCGTCACCCAAAATCTCAGGACCTGTTTAGTTATAATAACTTCCTGTGATACTCGTCCACACTCCATTCTTAGCATAAAGCCCGGAGTATACTTTGGTAAATTTAGGTAGCGTCTTAGGAAAATATTCTGAACCTGGTCAACTACCTTTACTTGGTTGAGTGCCCAGCAGGGTGCGGCGTATAGCATGTGAGGCAAGACCGTCGAATCAAGTAATCTCATTGCCGCATTTAGAGAGTTCATCTTGGATTTTGCCAGAACCTGCCACACAGCGCCAATTGCTGCCAGGGCTTTGCCCTTGTAGTGTGACGCTACCTTGTTTAGTGAATTTGCACTTGTAAGCGGATATCCCAAGTATAGATATTTCGTAGTAACAGACAGTTGCCGCTCACCCCAAAACCATTTGTCATTTTGTGCTAATCGACTGCCGTTTCTGAAAACTACAATTTTTGACTTATTTTCATTCAGGGTTAATAAATTTGTTTCAAAATATTTTTTTAGCATATTGATTTTTATTTGAAGGTTATTTTTGGATTCTCCAATCAAGACAATATCGTCTGCGTATAGTAGAATATGAACATATCCATAATTTGGGAGATATATTCCCGGTAAATCTGAATTATTGTAGAGACCGATTAAATCATTTATAAAAAGTATAAATAAATAAGGTGACATCGGCTCCCCTTGTAAAACTCCCGAACGCACCTTTATTGGCGCAGTGAATGAATTGTTCCATCGCACTACCGCTGTCATATTTGTGTAATAATCTATAATTAAGTTAACAAAACGGTGGTTGAGACCTGCATCTACCAGTTTTCTCCATAATAATGAAAAATGCTGTTATTACTTATAAATATGGTTTTAAAATATGATAAAAAAGGCATCTCTTTTTTTCGAATAGGAGTTAAAACAATACATGTTAACAATCACCTCTAAGTAGAGGGTGTGAACACGCTAAAATATCAGCTTCGATAAACGTTAAAAATACAACCTCTTTACCATGGTTTTGGGTTATGGCTTTGAGTCACTATAATAAACGTGAGGGATTATGGAGTCTTTGTGTTCTGCAGACATCGCTGGGAGTGACGTGGTTTATAAGAATTTTTGAAAGGTCACAGATTTGTCAGCTCACGTTGGATTTCTTTCGTCTTAGAACATAGCGCAGATATACCATGATAGAGTTATATGAATTATAAAAAGAATGGCCAACTATCTCGTCAAAATAAACGCATAAATCAGGCTCAACCCCTATATATTTTTTAGATTAAAATCCTCCCGGCGAAATTTATCAATCTTTATTTATATAAATAACAATATTTTTGTTGCTTAATCATTTCATTTTAAAGCCCTCATTAGAGTTAGGCTTGTGTCTATGTGCATGTGTACAGAGTTCTACACTACCACTGAGATCTACCTTGGCTATCTGCCCAATGTTTATAGTGGCGGTTCGACCCTTTGGAAGGTAAAACTTCCCAGAACGCCTAGAGAGTCCTCTATTCCATGACGCAATGGTCTAGAGTGGGACGAGATGGTCTTGAGTATGACACAATGGACTAGAATGGGACACAATGGTCTAGAATGGGACGCAATGGTCTAAGGTGGGACACAATGGACTAGAATGGGACACACTGGTCTAGAATGGGACACAATGGACTAGAATGGGACACAATGGTCTATAATGGGACACAATGGACTAGAATGGGACACAATGGTCTAGAATGGGACACAATGATCCAGAATGGGATACAATGGACTAGAATGGGGCACAATGGACTAGAATGGGACACAATGGTCTAGAATGGGATGCGATGGTCTAGAATAACACACAATGGTCTATAATGGGACACAATGGACTAGAATGGGACACAATGGTCTAGAATGGGACACAATGATCCAGAATGGGATACAATGGACTAGAATGGGACACAATGGTCTAGAATTGGACACAATGGTCTAGAATGGGATGCGATGGTCTAGAATGGGACACAATGGTCTAGAGTGGGACGTGATGGTCTAGAATGGGACACAATGGTCTAGAGTGGGACGTGATGGTCTAGAATGGGACGCGATGGTCTAGAATGGGACGCGATGGTCTAGAATGGGACACAGTGGTCTAGAGTGGGAGGTGATGGTCTAGAATGGGACGCAATGGTCTAGAGTGGGACGCAATGGTCTAGAATGGGACACACTGGTCTAGAATGGGACACAATGGACTAGAATGGGACACAATTGACTAGAATGGGACACAATGGTCTAGAATGGGACAAAATGGTCTAGAATGGGACGCGATGGTCTAGAATGGGACACAATGGTCTAGAGTGGGACGTGATGGTCTAGAATGGGACACAATGGTCTAGAGTGGTACGTGATGGTCTAGAATGGGCCGCGATGGTCTAGAATGGGACCCGATGGTCTAGAATGGGACGCGATGGTCTAGAATGGGACACAATGGTCTAGAATGGGCCGCGATGGTCTAGAATGGGACGCGATGGTCTAGAATGGGACGCGATGGTCTAGAATGGGACACAATGGTCTAGAATAGGAGGCAATGGTCTAGAGTGAGACACAATGGTCTAGAGTGAGACACAATGGTCTAGAGTGGGACGTGATGGTTTAGACTGAGACGCGATGGTCTAGACTGGGACACAATGGTCTAGAATGGGACGAAATGGTCTAGAATGGGACGCAATGGTCTAGAGTGGGACGCAATGGTCTAGAATGGGACACACTGGTCGTGAATGGGACACAATGGACTAGAATGGGACACAATGGTCTAGAATAGGACGCAATGGTCTAGAGTGGGACGCAATGGTCTAGAGTGAGATTCAATGGTCTAGAGTGAGACACAATGGTCTAGAATGGGACACAATGGTCGTGAGTGGAAAACAATGATCTTGAGTGGGACGCGATGGTCTAGACTGGGACGCAATGGTCTAGACTGGGACACAATGGTCTAGACTAGGACACAATGGTCTAGAATAGGACACAATGGTCTAGACTGGGACGCGATGGTCTAGACTGGGACGCGATGGTATAGAGTGTGACGTAATGGTCTAGAATGAGAAGCAATATATATTACAGGGTGACCCAAAATAACGGAGTTAAAGTTTAATTTATTCTAACACGAAATATTGAACCGTAATAAATTAGTTTATGTTTTGTCTGATTGTCCCTGTTTTCATGTACCATTATGTTATGTTTCGACTTTGTTCTAACTTATTTTGTCGTGTTTTTAGGATGTCAAACAAACTCAGTGCAATTATTGAGCTGTTCGCCAAGGAAAACGTTAATCTGAAATTGTCCGCCTGCTCAAAGTGCCTCAACAAACTGTGTCCAAGACCATCCATCTCTTCAATGAGCTTGGCCATGAAGGCGACCGTGCCGGAAGAGGAAGAAAGCGCCCCGCCGACATTTCCGCAAACCATAAAATCAGAAAAATGACTTCAACGAAATTCGAAGGTATCCATGGGAAAATTCGCCCGTGAGACCGACATAACCAATTCGTCAATACATCGAATAACGAAAAATGAACTCAAACTCAAGCCGTACAAGCTTCAAAAATTTCAGTTTCTCACAGATGAGAACAAGCGCGTAGGGCTGGAGAGATGTCATCAACTCAAGCAACGGGCCACTGGTCAGCGATGGGAATGCATCCTCTTCACGGACGAGAAGCTGTTCACCTTCGAGCAGGCGTAGAAGCACCAAAAAGACATGAGCTGGTCGGCTGAGGCTTCCGGCACGTCGGCCATCGTTGAGTACCCAAGAAGTGTATTGTCGGGACATTCTCAAGGCTGTCGTACTCCCGTGGGCTCAACAGCACTTCGACAATGTGGATCGGACGTTCCGGAAGAACTCCGCGCCGGCTCACATGGCGAAATTGACTCAGGAATGGTGCAGGACCCATTTTCCGGACTTCATCACGTCGGAAGAATGGCCGCCCTACTCACCCGATCTCAACCCGATGGATTACAGCGTGTGGTCCATTTTGCAGGTCAGGGCCTGTGCTACACGTTACAAAAGTTTGAAGTCGCTGAAGCGATCGCTGCGCCGAGAATAGAACCGATTGTGGCCGGAGGACCTACGGCCCATAGCCGAAAATTCCAAGTCACGTTTGGATCTGTGTATCGCCGCCAAGAGAAGCCACTTTGAAACTGGCTGAATACATTGCTAGTTAGTATCTATTTCATTGTTCATTTTTTTTTTTGTTCAATTAAACTATGGCTAAAAATGTTTAACTCCGTTATTTTGGGTTACCCTGTATATGTATACAAGGTCTGTCCAATAATTTCCCGGAAATTTCTAATATATTTTAAAATACGAGTAGTAAAAATTTTCGAACACCAATTCTAATAAATAGAAAGCTTGAAAGCACGTCAGTATATAGCCTCACGATTTTCCACCCGCAGCAGGTAAGTAAAAATAATTTCAAAATATCACTTCAAGTAGCCTCTTCAAATTTTAATGGATTAAAAACTGAACAGAGAATTTGTATAAAATTAGGTTTCAAAATCGGTAAGTATGTATTCGAAACTTCAAATTTATTAAAAATAGCCTTCGGCGATGGTCATTTGAAAAATTCAGGCTTATATGAATGGTATTCACGATTTAAAAACGGCAGAGAATCAGTGGACGATGTTGTTGGCTGGCTAATCCTTCACAGGGTTCCTGAAAACACAAAAATTGGGAATTTAATAAAAAAATCCACGAATTGGGCTACGTGACATCGCGATAGAAATTGAGAAATCTAAATCTTTAGTATGGATGATAATCAAAGAAGATCTGCAGTTGAGGAAGATACCTGCCAAATTTATTCCTAAACTGCTGACATTCGAACATAAAAATGATCGGGTTGATGATTCCTCAAGAAACAGGTCGAAGAAAACCCTAATTGGAAGGAAATATAATAATTGGAGATAAAACTTGAATTTACGGGTGACCCCGAAACTGAACGCCAATCCATGAAGTGGAAAGGAAAAGATGAGCCAAGAACGAAGAAATCTCGTCTTTGCAAGTCATAAACCAAGGTTTTACTAGTGTCATTCTTCGACATAAAAGGGATTGTATACTAAGAATACCTTGAGGATGGGCAAACAATAAATAAGTAAGTTTATTTATACATTCTGAGACGTCTACGCGAATCAATTCGCCTTAAAAGAAAGGAAATGTGGGATTCCAAAAATTGTTTCTCACAATAACGCTCGGCTACACACTGTCACATCTGTGCTGATTTTTTTTGACAAGAACAGCACTTCAATACTTCAAGAACCTGCTTATACTCCAGACTTAGCTTCGAATCACTTTTTCACATTCTAAAAATCAAAATGATTTCAAAAGGGAGGATTTTTGAAACTAGAGAAACCATCATTGCGGAATATCGAAAAGACGTTGAAGAGCATCCCGAATGACAACTTTTGTAAATGTTTTGAAGCATGGGAGAACGATGGAAGCTGTGTATAGATGCGGGAGGGAAGTATTTCGAAAAACAATGATAATTTTTTCTAACCATTTTTCTTATTTTTGCTTGGGGAGGTCTAAAGTGTGATGCAACAGTCGAGAGTGTGACGCAACGTCTAGACTGGGAGACAATGACCTATATATTGTTACGTAATGGTCTAGAGTGTGACGCAGCTATTTCAATTGTGAGATCTAGAGTGTGATGCAACAGTCGAGAAGTGTGACGTAACGTCTAGACTGGGAGTCAATGACCTAAATATTGTTACGTAATGGTCTAGAGTGTGACGTAACTATAAGTGTGATGCAACAGTCGAGAGTGTGACGCAACGTCTAGACAGGGAGGCAATGACCTATATATTGTTACGTAATGGTCTAGAGTGTGACGTAACTATAAGTGTGATGCAACAGTCGAGAGTGTGACGCAACGTCTAGACTGGGAGGCAATGACCTATATATTGTTACGTAATGGTCTAGAGTATGACGTAACTATTTCAATTGTGAGATCTATAGTGTGATGCAACAGTCGAGAGTGTGACGTAACGTCTAGACAGGGAGGCAATGACCTATATATTGTTACGTAATGGTCTAGAGTGTGTCGTAACTATAAGTGTGATGCAACAGTCGAGAGTGTGACGTAACGTCTAGACAGGGAGGCAATGACCTATATATTGTTACGTAATGGTCTAGAGTGTGACATAACTATAAGTGTGATGCAACAGTCGAGAGTGTGACGTAACGTCTAGACTGGGAGGCAATGACCTATATATTGTTACGTAATGGTCTAGAGTGTGACATAACTATAAGTGTGATGCAACAGTCGAGAGTGTGACGTAACGTCTAGACTGGGAGGCAATGACCTATATATTGTTACGTAATGGTTTATAGCGTGACGTATTTATTTCAAGTGTGAGGTCTAAAGTGTGATGCAATAGTCCAAAGTGTGACGTAACGGTATAGACTGAGAAGCAATGACCTATATATTGTTACGTAATGGTCTAGAGTGTGACGTAACTATAAGTGTAATGCAACAGTCGAGAGTGTGACGTAACGTCTAGACTGGGAGGCAATGACCTATATATTGTTACGTAATGGTCTAGAGTATGACGTAACTATAAGTGTAATGCAATAGTCTAAAGTGTGACGTAACGGTATAGACTGAGAAGCAATGACCTATATATTGTTACGTAATGGTATAGAGTGTCACGTAACTATAAGTGTGATGCAACAGTCGAGAGTGTGACGTAACGTCTAGACTGGGAGGCAATGACCTAAATATTGTTACGTAATGGTCTAGAGTATGACGTAACAGTCTAGAAGGGAGGTAACACTCGAGAGTATCATGTAGCCGTCTAGAGTGCGACGTAATGCCAAAAGTCGCATTCTTATATCGAACACTCGTAGAAAATGGAAAGAAATGAAACATCGTGGCATTTGTTCTAAACACTTGCTAAGGTCCTATTAATATTTCTGTAAAGAGCAAAAGTGTCTGGAGCCGCTGCTTATTTCAAAATATTTTCTTATTTTAGAGTAATGCCATTAGTTGATTTAATACACCACGCAGAAGATGGTTCAACAGTATTGGAAGTTCAACAGATCTGTATGAAAAAAATATTTTCTAAAAGGTCTTGACTCCCGTGACAAAACGATGCACAAACCTATGTGCCATCTCTCACCAAAACCTCAGTTTTATCAGAAGAGAAGAGGAAGCAGAATTCAAATTTCAATATTCTCAATCGTCAATGAGAGATTCACCATCAACCTAGTCCATCAACAATAAATCATGTTGTCAATAATACAGTGGCTTTCTTTCCTCGACTATTCTCACCAGTTGCAACAAGACCAAGATGGCCGACCACCGGAAATTGGTCTGACTTGAAGGAAGCCTATTCCAAGGCTGTAGTCGTTATCGAGCAGTCGACTTCCGGCGCCAGATTGCTGAGGTTTATCGTGCTGTATTTACCATCAATCTTGGACGTGTGTGTCCATCTTCACCGTTTAGACTGAGCTGGACACAGGGATTAGAGTCAAATACTCAAATATTCCAAGCACACGAACCTTAATCATCATCTTTTGTTGTTTATTATCATGTTTAACCCATAAAATATCGGTAAATTCATTTATGGACTTCTTGATATCAAATCTTTCATTTATAATGAAAAGCATCCTTTCACAAAAAAAAAAAAAAAAGGATTCTCTATCTATTTTCTTCCAAAAACAACTCAACGTTCAACTTCCTTAAGTTTAGTCAATAAGAGTGTATATTGATTCAATAATAATTTATTGATAAATCTAAAAAATCCAATCACATATTATATTGTGGCGAAGAAATATTTTATTATTTAATTTAATATTATTCAATGAAAATATTCAACAGATTATAAAAATATATATTACTCTGTATTTGTAAAATCATCTTTAAAATATTTCTTTGCTTGCTTGCTTAAGATTCCCTAGCTGTAGATAGTTTTGCTGACTTGTTAATAATTGTCGACTCGTCGCTGTGACGTCATCAATAAATACTTTTATATCTTAGGATATTTCAAGGCTTGCTTTCTACGCTACAATATACCTTCAATGCAGTAGTCCCTCGACACGGTGGAGTTACACTAAAGGGATCCCAACTCTCCATAGCGGAATGTTTACGCATCCAGTGCTTGTTTATGACTATCACATTTCTCAAGCTTCACACATTTGGGGTCTTTTCCGAGATAGCTCTTAGCTCCTATACACATTTCAATACTTTAATATTTCCCATTCTCTTCTCGAAGTCTATTATTCATCCGATTTTTAAAAATGGCTATTCTGATAACCCATCCAACTATCGCGGAATCTCACTGCTGAGCAATTTCGCGAAACTATTTATAGCAATACTTAGGTCCCGCCTAGTCAAATGGATTGAAACTAATGATATTATCCCAGAGAATCAAGCGGGCTTTAGATCTTCTCACTCATGTCAAGATCACATTTTCATATTGACGTCTGTAATCCAACTTGCCCTAAGGAAGAAAAGAGGTAAATGTTACTCCTTCTTCGTAGACTTAAAAAAAGCTTTTGACACGGTTCCTCACGCATTGCTATGGACAAAACTAGTCAAAATAGGACTGAATCACCGATTTGTCAACTTAATTAAATGTTATTATGAAGACATGACCGCTGCGGTTCGTTGGAACAATTCTATCACTGAATTCATTGAAATTCGTTCGGGGGTGCTCCAAGGTGACCCACTATCCCCATGCCTATTCCTACTCTTTATTAATGATTTGATTAAAATATTTGATGACTCGGGGTTGTCAGGAATATACTTACCCAATTTCGGAAACATACACCTCCTCCTATATGCCGACGATATTGTTTTGATCGGTGATTCTAAAATAAACCTTCAATTGAAAATCAATATACTGAAAACCTATCTAGAAACTAACTTACTAACTCTGAACGAAAACAAGTCAAGAATAATGGTTTTCCGTAATGGAGGAAAGGTGGCGCGTTCAGAAAGATGGTATTGGGGTCAAAGTCCTTTAAGTGTTACATCAAAATATACGTACCTGGGCTACCCGCTAACCCCTTCGATTTCTTTCACTCAAGTTGCCTTAAATTATAGAGGCAGGATCATGGCCGCGATGGGTGCTGTGGGGAAGATTATTTTGAAGTCCAAGCTCAAATCCTTCCATGCAAGTATGAGATTGTTGGATTCTATGATCTTGACAGTCCTACTCTATGCGGCTCCAATCTGGGCACATGATCAAGCCTTAATCTTAGATAGAATCCAGGATACCTTTCTCAGACGTTTTCTGTGCCTTCCGAGCTATACTCCGGGCTATATTTTGAGGGCCGAAACAGGAAGAAACTCTCTTGATATCACAGTGAAAAAACTAACTTTAAAATTCTAGACTAGAATTCTGAAAATGGGCGGCAGCAGGCTACCTTCAATTTGCTTGGCACATTTGTGGGACATTTCAATTTCTTCAAAACAGAATATCGTACTGGTAAAAAGTATAACAGAGCTACTTAATAACACCGGCTTCTCATGGCTTGTTGGATGTACAGACTTCAATATTCTACAAAGATACATCCCTCTAATTATTAGAACGTCAACCGATCAGTCCTTGCAGCTGGATTATGTAAGAATAAGAAAATCAGTACTCTACTCTCACTATAAATACTTTCATTCATCACCTACAATGGAATGCTATCTGAATGACAATATCCCCTAACCTTAAAGAGAATCATTGTACAAGTAAGAAGCCTTTTTGTAGTACAGAGAATTAATCATGTTTCACTATTGAAAACTAAGACCATAAAATGCACCTTATGCAACGGTGAATTTAGTCTCGATTTTCCACACTACATGTTCTACTGTACGGCAATGGAAGAAGAAAGAGAAATTCTTCGTCAAGAGACCGGCTATATTATAGCAATTCGCCTTATGTTTTAATGGCAAAAGTCGTAAAATCCAGACCCTTTGCATTCGCTTTTTATAAATACTGGAAATCATCTCAATCAAAATATTTAGCACAGACACCGGATCCAACTCGATAATTGGTCGAGGTCAATACCCAATATTTGTATATAACTACGATGCTAATTTGTTATTTATTCACTAGCCGAATGACCCGGGCAACGCCCGGGTTTTACTCGATTAAATGCTTTTATTCAAATAATATTCGTTACAATTATAAATTGGCGCCGTGGATGTCATTATTGTATAATATATAAATGAGTTTTAAAAATTGTAAAAAAAAAAAATCCATCGGCCGGGAATCGAACCCGGGCCGCCCGCGTGGCAGACGAGCATTCTACCACTGAACCACCGATGGTTATGAAAATTGCCATCCGTGAACTTCACACAGACAGAATAAGGCAATTATATAAGTAGATTTTGTCCTACAGGGAGAATCCTGTATGGCACGTGTGCCCAATAAAGGCTTTTGTTGTTGTTGTTGTATTTCCCATTCTATAATATAAACACTTATTAATACAAAGCAAAAATGTGTCATCTATATACGAGGTGTGTTCAAAAGAGAGAGAGAGATATCGCGACTTTTGAATTTTCGCGGGTTATGTATATTCGAATTTCGATCTTTTTGTGCCTTTATGTTGGTACTCATGTCTCTCACTTATGCCGACAAGCTCGGCCATTTTGAATGCTCACTTAATTGTTGACAGCTGCTTTGCTTGCAGGTGTTTTAGGTCGTCTTCGATTTTTACCTATTAAAAAAAATGGATCAAAGAACCTGTATCACATTTTGTGTGAAAAACGAAATTAAGTGCGCGGATGCATTCCGAATGTTGACTGTGGCATACGGAGAAGCTACCTTGGAGCGAAGCAACGTTTATCGGTGGTACAAAATGTTCTCAGAAGGCCGAGAAGATGTGAACGACGAAGAGCGTGCCGGACGCCCGAGCACTTCAACAACAGACGAAAAAATTAATGAAGTGGAGAAAATGATATTGGCCAATCGTCGAATCACCGTTGGAGAAGTTGCTGAGGACCTAAATATATCGATTGGCTCGCGCCATTCGATTTTTATCAATGATTTGGGCATGAGACGGGTCGCCGCGATATTCGTACCAAAATTGCTCAATTGCGACCAAAAACAGCATCGCATGAACATTGCTAATGAGATGCTAGACTCTGTCCGCGACGACCCAAATTTGCTCCAGAGGGTCATAACTGGTAACGAAGCGTGGGTTTATGGTTATGACGTGGAAACCAAAGCTCAATCATCTCAATGGAAGCTGCCGCACGAACCAAGACCGAAAAAAGCGCGCCAAGTTCGGTCGAATGTGAGAGTTTTGCTGACAGTTTTCTTCGATTGCAGGGGCGTGGTGCATTATGAGTTCTTGCCACAGGGTAGAACGGTCAATAAGGAATATTACCTACAAGTTATGCTCAATTTGCGCGAAGCAATCCGCCAGAAACGCCCGGATTTGTGGAAGAACAAAAATTGGCTTTTGCACCACGATAACGCCCCTGCTCACACATCGTTGCTTGTGCGCGACATTTTGGCCAAAATCAACACACTAATGATGCCGCAGCCACCGTATTCCCCATATCTGGCCCCCTGTGACTTTTTCTTGTTCCCTAAACTGAAGAGGCCCATGAAAGGACGACGCTACGCTACGCTTGACGAGATAAAGACGGCATCGAAGAAGGAGCTGAAAAAGATTTTTTAAAATGATTTTTTGAAGTGCTTCGAAGATTGGAAAAACCGTTGGTACAAGTGTATAATATCTCATGGGGATTACTTTGAAGGGGACAAAATAGGTATTCATGAATAAATAAATAATTTTTGAAAAAAACACAAAAGTCGCGATACTTTTTGAACACACCTCGTATAACGAATGAAGACATTAAGACGCGAATGTTTCTTTCACAAATAAATCAAACTTCTAATGCCCTTACTGCGATGAAAAAAATATTGGCAGGGCTTGGTTCATCAGTGGTGAACCCACCCAGCGGTTTCGCCAATTTAATCTACCAGACCGCTTTTTTAGAGCTCTAATATTGTATTGGATTATTCTGCTTTTACTCGTATATGCTACACTGAAGGGTGTAATCTTAGAAATGGTATTGAAATAATAGAAATGGACATAAGCTTCAGGACAGTAGAATTACGTTTAAATATTTGCCTCGAGCAATGCTCTTCCGCAAAAGGAAGAGCATTTCTCGTTGCAAATATTTAAATATAATTCTACTGTCCTAAAAGCTTATGTCCATAGTTTGCTTGAAAGCCATTTCTAAGATTCCACCCTTCAGTGTAGCATATAAAAGCAGAATGATCAAATACAATATTAGAGCTTTAAGAAGCGATCTGGTAGATTAAATTGCCGAAACCGCTGGGAGGGTTCACCACTGATGAGCCAAGCCATCCCAATATATCTTTTCATCGCAGTAAGGACAGTAGAATTTTATGTTTAAAAGAAACATTCGTGCTTTGATGCTTTAATTCCTTATAGAGATATTACCCTTAAACTTTGCAGGAAGTTATGCAAATGTTGAACATTTTGGGCGTAGAAATCAATGATGTCGGAAATTTAAACTATCTCAAGAATGGCTGGAGTTGACGACCAAGATTGATGGACTTAATATGGGGGCTATTGATCTATATTGAACATATTTTGGCCATAGATTTGGCCCAGCCACTTTACCAGCTAAACACCTCTTTGGAAGATTGTGATTATCTCATTGGATCCCTTGTGGATCTCAGGGAATAAAGTCCGTCCTAGGCTGATGATGGCCATTAGCCAGAAACCATGGTCTCTAGGTGGACGCTTCTCAGTTTTCCAAAGCTGGTGTTGTGGCTTTGTCACCGACCTGAGGTCGCTAGCTTGCGGCGACGGTCAATAGATGGCGTCTAGTTTTGACGTCTATTTTGAAGGGAAAGGCGACCTTTATTTTTATAGGTGAATATCCTTCCGGCAAAATTTCCATTGATAATAAAGATAAATTTGGATGAGAAAAGCGAAGACTAAAGCGCGGGTGATTCCACACTAGCTTTTTTCAGTGATACGCTAACTTATGCACGGTGGATTCTGTGGCCACTGGACATGCGTCGGACCTGGAGGCTGTTGGGTTCTGTACTACCTGGAGTATAGGAGCTCCATCTATGCATCCATCCTGTGGTGAATCTTTATAAGACCGGTGGTCTTAATAAAGCTGTATGTGTCATAATAAAAGTAAATGTCTCGAATCTATGAATTTTACACTCTTTCCTTTTACACTTTTTCACTCTTACACTCTATCTTGAAGATAGAGGTTGTCCCTGGAAGTCATTCTTATTTCTTTATAAACATCAAACATATTGGCTGTTACTTATTACATCGACGCTTTGACAAAAATCTTGTATCTCTTCGTCTGGGTTAAATTTAAAATGAAACATGCGCGTTCTCGTGTAATGTGTAAATTTACCATAACATTGAAATCATGAGTCAAATATTAAAAATATTAATCGAATTATTTAACTCTTTCCAACTAAAAATCAATATATTAATTCTATATTTATTCTGTATATATAATTTTAAGGTTTAACTTTAACTTATCTTTAAATCTTTAAAATTGTTTTGAAATATCTTCAAAAAGGCGTATAGTTCTGTTTCCCATTTATCGTTATACCCATCTCTCTAAAATAATATTTTAAATATTATTTTCTATTCCTGTAAAAATATTAAAGTTTTTCTATTCTGCCGAATGTAATAGATGCATATCATTTTTAAAATGGGAAAGATAGAAATATCAAATAAACAAGATTTATAAACTAAACATAGGCTCGACCGTGGCGCTCGAAGGGCATAAGCGGGAACTAAAATAAAGCGAGGTCGCGAGTATTGATAATGATAAATATTTGTAAAATTGTTTCTATTTATGAATTTTTTACTTTAAACAGGACATAAATATTACAAAGACGAATTTAGATCCATCTTTAGTCACTCGAGCGCCACCGTCAAGCTGATATTTGGTCCATAAAACTTATTAAACTCATCTTTAAATCCTCCTCCTTCAATGTCTTCCTCTACTGAGGGTGGGCCACATGGTCTCTCCATATCTCCCTCCTTCAGTGTCTTCCTCTACTAAGGGTGGGCCACATGGTCTCTCCATATCTCCCTTCTTCAGTGTCTTCCTCTACTAAGGGTGGGCCACATGGTCTCTCCATATCTCCCTTCTTCAGTGTCTTCCTCTACTGAGGGTGGGCCATATGGTCTCTCCATATCTCCCTTCTTCAGTGTCTTCCTCTACTAAGGGTGGGCCACATGGTCTCTCCATATCTCCCTTCTTCAGTGTCTTCCTCTACTGAGGGTGGGCCACATGGTCTCTCCATATATCCCTTCTTCAGTGTCTTCCTCTACTAAGGGTGGGCCACATGGTCTCTCCATATCTCCCTTCTTCAGTGTCTTCCTCTACTGAGGGTGGGCCACATGGTCTCTCCATATATCCCTTCTTCAGTGTCTTCCTCTACTAAGGGTGGGCCACATGGTCTCTCCATACCTCCCTTCTTCAGTGTCTTCCTCTACTGAGGGTGGGCCACATGGTCTCTCCATATATCCCTCCTTCAGTGTCTTCCTCTACTGAGGGTGGGCCACATGGTCTCTCAATATCTCCCTCCTTCAGTGCCTTCCTCTACTAAGGTTGGGCCAGATGGTCTCTCCATATATCCCTCCTTCAGTGTCTTCCTCTACTGAGGGTGGGCCACATGGTCTCTCCATATCTCCCTTCTTCAGTGTCTTCCTCTACTGAGGGTGGGCCACATGGTCTCTCTATATATCCCTCCTTCAGTGTCTTCCTCTACTGAGGGTGGGCCACATGGTCTCTCCATATTTCCCTTCTTCAGTGCCTTCCTCTACTAAGGTTGGACCAGATGGTCTCTCCATATATCCCTCCTTCAGTGCCTTCCTCTACTGAGGGTGGGCCACATGGTCTCTCTATATCTCCCTTCTTCAGTGCCTTCCTCTACTGAGGGTGGGTCACATGGTGTCTCCATATCTCCCTCCTTCAATGCCTTCCTCTACTGTGGATGGGCCACATGGTCTCTCCATATCTCTCTCCTTCAGTGCCTTCCTCTACTGAGGGTGGGCCACATGGTCTCTCCATATCTCCCTTCTTCAGTGCCTTCCTCTACTGAGGGTGGGTCACATGGTGTCTCCATATCTCCCTCCTTCAATGCCTTCCTCTACTGAGGGTGGGCCATATGGTCTCTCCATATCTCCCTTCTTCAGTGCCTTCCTCTACTGAGGGTGGGTCACATGGTGTCTCCATATCTCCCTCCTTCAGTGTCTTCCTCTACTGAGGGTGGGTCACATGGTGTCTCCATATCTCCCTCCTTCAATGCCTTCCTCTACTGAGGATGGGCCACATGGTCTCTCCATATATCCCTACTTCAGTGCCTTCCTCTACTGAGGATGGGCCACATGGTCTCTCCATATATCCCTACTTCAGTGCCTTCCTCTACTGAGGATGGGCTACATGGTCTCTCCATATATCCCTACTTCAGTGCCTTCCTCTACTGAGGATGGGCCACATGGTCTCTCTATATATCCCTCCTTCAATGCCTTACTCTACTGAGGATGGGCCATATTCCTCCTTCAGTGCCTTCCTCTACTGATGATGGGCCACATGGTCTCTCCATATATCCCTCCTTCAATGCCTTCCTCTACTGAGGGTGGGCCACATGGTCTCTCCATATCTCCCTTATTCAGTGCCTTCCTCTACTAAGGTTGGGCCAGATGGTCTCTCCATATATCCCTCCTTCAGTGCCTTCCTCTACTGAGGGTGGGCCACATGGTCTCTCCATATCTCCCTCCTCCAGTGCCTTCCTCTACTGAGAGTGGGCCACATGGTCTCTCCATATATCCCTCCTTCAGTGCCTTCCTCTACTGATGATGGGCCACATGGTCTCTCCATATATCCCTCCTTCAGTGCCTTTCTCTACTGATGATGGGCCACATGGTCTCTCCATATATCCCTCCTTCAGTGCCTTCCTCTACTGATGATGGGCCACATGGTCTCTCCATATATTCCTCCTTCAGTGCCTTCCTCTACTGAGGGTGGGCCACATGGTCTCTCCATATCTCCCCCTTCAGTGCCTTCCTCTACTGAGGGCGGGCCACATGGTCTCTCCATATCTCCCTCCTTCAGTGCCTTCCTCTACTGATGATGGGCCACATGGTCTCTCCATATCTCCCTCCTTCAGTGCCTTCCTCTACTGAGGGTGGGCCACATGGTCTCTCCATATATCCCTCCTTCAATGCCTTCCTCTACTGATGATGGGCCACATGGTCTCTCCATACCTCCCGTCATCCGCTTTATATCTCCACGTATATGTCTCTTCTCATCATAGGATTTTCTCTTTCTACCTCAATTAAAATACAGTACTATAATCAAACTACTTAATTTAGAGAATATTCACTGAGTAATTGCATCAAAATACTTCCACATATATTGAAAAATATTTAATATATCGATTCTTTTTTAAACCAAGTTATTTTTTCACATCATAAAATCTAACGAGTCCTCCTATAGAACTAAAGATCTTGAAAAGTAAGAAATAAAATTTAAAAAAATAAATATTTACAAGTGATACGGCGTTATTTAAAATGAGGAAGGCTTAAATATTTATTTTGTGTCAGTCTCGGCAGCCTTTAAACGCTATACTACGAATACAGAAATTTGTGTTCATATTCAGCCTGTTGAGCCAGATTGTCCGAAAGCTCGCCAAGCTTATATCTTTTTAATAAAGAAATTCGTTAGCTTTTATATCTTCTTGGCAATAATTGTGATTCGGCAATAATTGTTATGTCATTATTATTATCTATTGACTTCCTAGGTGGGATTTTATCTTGAAAAGTCAAGTAGGATACCTACATCCAAGTTCTAATTAGCTTGGAATTCCGGTTGTACTCACAAATCTTTTGACCCAGGATTCCAATGTCTTGTTCTATCCCATTGTGCCATAGACCTTTTCGTAAAACAACATCCAAAAACGTGAATACCTCTGGTCTTTCCTTGCGGTGGTATCTCTTAGGAGGTTTTGATTATGTTGAACAATTCATGTTTCATTTCACAAAGGTGGTTGTTCAGGGAGGTAGATCAGACGGGTCGCTAATGAGAGGTTCACAGTACAAGTTTTCATCCAACAAGAAAAGGAGGCCGCTACTCAAACCTTTTCTTTGTCTAATTTGTCAACAGAACTTTTAGGTTGGAACATTTTACCTGTAAATTGTTACGAGAAACTATCCCTGGAAGTTTTAATATATAGATGAAGTTTATGTTCCATAAATTTGTACATCTATCTTTCAAAAATTTACTAAAATACATTTTATCGTACTTCTCTGTGCAAAGATGCCCCAAAGCCAGTTTTGACTAATTGGAAAAAAGGTCATTCTCAATTTGAAACTTGACGAATTTGTCAACGCTGGTGATGTGGTGTATTTGGCCGAACTACCTTCGCACCCTCTGCGCAAAGATTATAACTCAAATTGATTGTTTTAATGAAATTTTAAAAATAGAATGGTGTGTTCTATGACAGAATAACACACACCCACACCAACACACAGGCAAACTTAATTTCAAATTGAAAATAGAGTTTGCGTAACATTTATAAAAAGTGGGAAAATAGTACAAAAAGTGAAATTGTACTGAGATCAAGTGGATAGCAACTTTTGGTTGCACGATCAGAAAATTACTTTTTCTTAATTTATAAAATTATTAAATAGAGAAACAGTTCCTAAGTATGAATTTGTTGTATTCTAAACAAGAAATTTGAAATTGCTTGATGCTGTGTGGAAATATAATTAAAATGGTTAAAAATAAAATTCATTTGGAGTTCTTTCTTCTATTGAAAGAATTCTTAGTGAATTTGATAAAATTTTCAGATATATTATTTATTATAATAGTTTATTTTCTAATGGTAAATTATTGATATTTGTAAAAGGTTAATTGTTAGATCCAGCTTAGAAACAATAGAGAACTAAAAAATATTTATTCAGATAGTTACTGGACAGCTAATAGGCGTGAAACGAGAATTCTGGAGTGTAGAGAAATAGGTGAAAGATTGAATTCCAAGCTAAGATGAAATTTGCAAAAAAAAATTTTCAATATATAATATTTATAACTGCCATTAAG
The DNA here is from genome assembly GCA_030710605.1 of Cordylochernes scorpioides. Taxonomy (NCBI): domain Eukaryota; kingdom Metazoa; phylum Arthropoda; class Arachnida; order Pseudoscorpiones; family Chernetidae; genus Cordylochernes; species Cordylochernes scorpioides. The sequence continues at coordinate 78,546,312 of CP092870.1, forward strand.
CTGCACTTTTTGAGAAAACCTAAGCAAATGATCGTGTCAACGCCGATGATACAAAATATGGTCGGTGATTTTAAAAGCTGAACATTGAGAATTTACAAAGAATTGTTCATGGTAACATCATGGCTGCAAAATATGGTCCGTGATTTTAGAAGCCATGTGAGGCGAAGACTCAAGGCATTGATCATGGTTACACCACTACTGGAAAATATAGTCTGTGATTTTAGAAGCCGTATATGACGAAGACTCAAGGATTTGATCATGGTTACATCACGGCTTCAAAATATGGTCCGTGATTTTAGAAGCCGTATATGACGAAGAGTCAAGGATTTGATCATGGTTACATCACGGCTTCAAAATATTGTCCGTGATTTTAGAAGCCGTATGTGACGAAGACTCAAGGATTTGATCATGATTATACCACGGCTTCAAAATATGGTCCGTGATTTTAGAAGCCGTATGTATCGAAGACTCAAGGATTTGATCATGGTTACATCACGACTGCAAAATATGGTCCGTGATTTTAGAAGCCGTATGTGGCGAAGACTCAAGGATTTGATCATGGTTACACCACGACTTCAAAATATGGTCCGTGATTTTAGAAGCAGTATGTATCGAAGACTCAAGGATTTGATCATGGTTACATCACGACTGCAAAATATGGTCCGTGATTTTAGAAGCCATATATGTAGATGCAAGGATTTGATCGGATTACGTCAAGACTTCAAAATATGGTCCGTGATTTTAGAAGCCGTATATGACGAAGACTCAAGGATTTCAACATGGTTACATCACGACTGCAAAATATGGTCCGTGATTTTAGAAGCCATATACGGGGAAGACTCAAGGATTTGATCATGGTTACGTCAAGACTTCAAAATATGGTTAATGATTTTAGAAGATGCACTTTGCGAAGACTCAAAAATTTAATCGTGATAACAACATGACTGCAAAATATGGTCCGTGATTTTCAGAAGCCGCACTTTGTGAAGACTCAATGAATTGATCATGGTTACATCAAGACTGTAAAATAAGGTAGGCGATTTTAAAAGCCACGTGTTCCGAACATGCGAAGAATTGTTCATGGCTACAGACACAGCACACTTCTAAAAACGGCCGGTTATTTTTGAAGCTCTACATTGAGAATTTATAAATAATTGATCATGGCAATATCACGAGGGCAAATTACAGTTAACAATTTTTGAAACTACCTTTTGTAAAGGATCAAATAATTGATCAGGGTAACAACTCCTCTGCAATTCTTGGTGTAATTTAAAGACTTACTTTGTGAAGTCTCAAAGAATTGATAATGGTCACACCTAGAAAGCAAAATGTAGTAGGGGTGACAATACGACTGCAAAATTTAATGGGAAATTTATAATTCGCACGTGGAAAGGACTCAAGGAAAGATTATGGTATTTAACACTATGACTTCAAAATATTGTCCGTGATTTCAGAAGCTACAAGTTGCGAAGCCGCGCGAGGAATTGTTCCTGGTTACAACACGACTGCAAAATATGATAGAAGATATTTGAAGCTGCAAAAACACAACACACACTTTATAAATTTACAATGTATTGATCATGGTAAATATATGAATGCAAAATATGGTCGGTGATTTTAGGCACGTTGCGAAGAATCAAGCAATTGGTCATAATCTCACCTCGGCTGCCAACAGCCATCCTTTATAACAATGATAATTTTGAACAGCCCTGCGATATAACAGACATCCTTTATAACAGACAAAATCGCGAGTCTCTTCTTAATTACATTGGACAAAATCCGTAATTTATAAAGGACATGCCAGGTAACAAGCAAATTGTCTTTTGGGAAGCTGTTATAAAGAAATTAGAGAGATTTTGTATATATAAAAGTTAAATTAGTCTTTGTCTCTCTCTCTTTTAGAATCTTAATTTGAATATCAAATACATACAATTGGTCCTTCCTTATATAAATAGATAGGGCGCACCGAAAAATTAAACCACTTAATATTATTCATATACTCAATGACACGTAGAGTAAACTTAGATAAAAGAATTTACTTTTAAGTCTTCCAGAGACATAAATAAATTCCAAAAATATATAAAAATAAAAGTATAATTTATCTGTTAGTTCCTTCTTAATAAATTATGTGAGGTATTTAAAGTGATAGGCGAGATCAAAATACAGTAAAAGTGGAAAATATTTCATTAGAAGGCAACTTGAGATTAGATAAGATTTCAAGCCTCAGATGAGTCAGTATAGAGAGAGAGAGCGGGCAGAGATAAGATGTTTCATTGTTGGAGAGATCATTCATACTTCTATAGCTCACTGCGACCTAGTGACACTGTTTCACTCTTCATTTGACCTTTTGATCCGTGGAGGTGAGGATATCAGAAATATCTAGAAACTTTTGTCTTTCGCTTAGTCTCACATGTGAAGTGGCATCAATTGCATACAATATGCCGTCCGTTCACCCAACCAACCAGGTGCAGTGACTTCAAGTCGAACAATGCGCCGTCCGTTCACGCAGTCAACCATGTGCAGTGACTTCAAGTTATCTTAACGTTGTTCTGTGAAGTCCGTTCGCCAAGCCAACCATGTGCAGTGACATCAAGTCGAACAACATGCAGTCCGTTCACCCAGTCAACAATGTGCAGTCCGTTCACCCAGCCAACAATGTGCAGTGACATCAAGTCGAACAATGTGCAGTCCGTTCACCCAGCCAAGCATGTGCAGTGACATCAAGTCGAACAATGTGCAGTCCGTTCATCCAGCCAACCATGTGCAGTGACATAAAGTCGAACAATGTGCAGTCCGTTCACCCAGCCAACCATGTGCAGTGACATAAAGTCGAACAATGTGCAGTCCGTTCACCCAGCCAACCATGTGCAGTGACATAAAGTCGAACAATGTGCAGTCCGTTCACCCAGCCAACCATGTGCAGTGACATAAAGTCGAACAATGTGCAGTCCGTTCACCCAGCCAACCATGTGCAGTGACTTCAAGTCGAACAATATGCAGTCCGTTCACCCAGCCAACCATGTACAGTGACTTCAAATAATGTGCAGTCCATTCTCCCAGTCAACCATGTGCAGTGATTTCAACCGAAGCAATTTCACGTACAATGACATCAAGTCGAGCAATGCCCCATCGACGTTCAGTGACATTAAGTCGGGCAATACCCCATCCCCGTGCAATGACACCAAGTCAGGCAATGTGCCGTCCGTCCACCTAGTCTCCCCAAGTTAGCAGAACTGCGAGGTTCTTATCTGCGGAAGTGCCCCCGGATGCAGGGCCGGGACTATATAGCTGGAGGTCAGGACGTTGGCGTGGCAGTCGGGCTCCTAGCAAGAGGTAGGTACGTAACTCATCTCTCTAACTTAGCTCTATACATCTACCTCATCTCTAATATCTGGATAGATACCATTCACATATACACGCTGTATGACATTGTCGTCATCTTAAGAGATACTATCTACCTAGATATCAAATACCAAACCCTTCTGGGATATTCTAACTCTCTCATCTCTCTCCTCTCTATACCGCTCTGACAGAGAACCACTCCTCGATGAACTCTCGCCTTAAAAGAGAAAAATTCTGTATGAATTCCTCGGCGATGCAATTGAGCACGTTGGGGACAAAAAACACTTTATAAGCACGGGTCTTTCCGAACTCAGGGCGGCTTTAAACATTTGACATAGTCCAGACGTCCTTTTAGAGAAGGCTCGTGTCTGATGTAAATATATATACATATATTTTTTTTTTCGGTATTATAATTTTAAAATTGGTACTATATAATATTATATGAACGATTGATAAATCAGTTCCAATCTCAATCTCCTCTCTCTCTCTCTGTTGTATATATATAAATATAAACATATGTTTATCGATTGAAAAACCCTGCACGATTTATAAATGAATAAAACAAAGCTTCGAGGGCTGCGTATCTTCTATAAAAGATACGCAGCCCTCGAAGCTTTGTTTTATTCATTTATATATGTTTATATTCAATTTAAAAAGCATAAAGCAAAAAGCATATATTGGATAAACCAATATGTATAAATAAACGTTCTTCTCCCCTGAATTATAATTTAATAAAATTAATAAAAACATTCAGAGCTAAGTTTCTTGTACAATTTTATTTCTATAGCTCTTGGTCTAATATACCCTTCAATAGGAGCAACTGGGAGTATAACTTCCAGCTAAGTATACATTAGATTTTATGCTATTAGTTGCTCTCCTATTGAAGGGCATGTTAGCCTGAAAGCAGTGAGGAATAAAATTGAACAAGAAACTTAGCCTTGGATGCTTTTTATTGATTTTATTAAATTATATATATTTATAAATCACAATATTAGATAAACAAAATATATCATTTTATGAAAAAAGAGTAGGAGATAGCTACGTAAATAATAACGTTTAATTTAGTCATCTTATGCATTTTTCTTTTGAATTTTAGTTTATCTTTTATCCGTGTTTTATTGTTTCAACTATCCTTTTAGTTGATAAATTTAACAAATTAGGGATATATGCCAAATAAATCTATAAAAGTGATAAATTATACACCTATCCCCCGATTTACACGGTACTTGTTTTACACGTTTTCGCTTTTACACGGTTTTCCAAATAAGTTTTTTTTTGTTTTGTTTTTATCGCACTATACTAAATGCTAATGTGATTGAACACATGCGCTGTGTACACATCTCACGAGGAATCCCGAGCTTATGTGCTGACTACATATTTTAACCTGTCAATGCATTTTATTTTTATTTCTGTGTACACCTATCCCCCGATTTACACGTTTTTCTCAGGAACGTATCTACCGTGTAAATCGGGGGATAGGTGTATTTATGCTCTATTTCTACTTTCTTTCTATTTAAAGAGAGAATACATATATAAAAATCACACCTTAGGTTGAAATATTTCGAATATTTAAAGACATTTAAACACCTAAATGAGCTCTTTTAGCGCTCTAATAATGAAGTATAAGTTGTATTTATGAATATATTCAAAGATATTTCTGTGGATCAAATATTTAAATATAATTTTCAGTTATTCAGGCATACACACACATTCCACACCTTCCAATAGTTTATAAATATCGATACATATTTCGAAAAGTTTGCTTTGTGCAAGGTTATATTTGTATATATATGAATTATATATTAGTTTATACACACACTGCTTGCATGTTTCACATGCTGATGCATATCACGTCAATATAGTTTATTGGCGATTAAATTATAAACTGCCTCATTTAGGTTCCTTTATTAGACTTATTGGGGTTTGAACTGTACAACAATGGAGTGAGAATATGTAACAATGGATTGGGGCTGCCACAAAGGTTTGGGCTATGCAAAAATGGTTTGGGGCTATGCAACAATGGTTGGGGCTATGCAACAATGGTTTGGACTATGCAAAAATGGTTTGGGCTATGCAAAAATGGTTTGGGGCTATGCAACAATGGTTTGGACTATGCAAAAATGGTTTGGGCTATGCAAAAATGGAGCTATGCAACAATGGTCTCAGAATAGGCAACAATTATATAGGGTTATGCAACAATGGTTTGGACTATGTCACAATGGTTTGGGGCTATGCAACAATGGTTTGGACTATTCCACGATGGTTTGGGGCTATGGTAAATGGCTTAGGATATGCAACAATGGTTTGGGCTATGAAACAATGGTTTGGACTATGCAAAAATGGTTTGGACTATGCCACAATGGTTTGGGGCTATGGTAAATGGCTTAGACTATGCCACAATGGTTTAGGACTATGCAACAATGGTTTGAAATTATCCAACAATGTGTTAGGGCTCTGCAACAAGGATGTGTGACTATGCAATGTCTTGGAACTATGCTAAAATAATGGATTGGGACTATGCAACAATGTGTTAGGGCTATGCAACAATGAAGTATGACTATTCAATAATGTCTTGGAACTATGCTAAAATAATGGGTTGAGACTATGTAATAATGGATTAGGGCATTGCAACAAGGATGTATGACTATGCAATAATGTCTGGGAACTATGCTACAATATTAAATTGTTACTATGTATTAATGGGTTAGGACTATGCAACAAGGATGTATGACTATGCAATAATGTTTTGGAACTATGCTACAATATTAAATTGGGACTATGTATTAATGATTTATGGTCATACAATAATGGGTTTAGGACTATGCAACAATTTTGATACTGGTACATTGAAGTAGAAGAACTTAATTGTAAATCTATTTTCCTAAGATCTCTAAAAATTGATTTTTCTAAATTTTACATTTAGTTTGTTGTAACATATTCTAGTGTATATTATTTATTGAGCTGCACAAACTATGACAAATTCAGACAAAACCAACCCGTATACACTTCTTGTATATAGATTCCATCTTACCTCAATTTAACGTTATATGTATATAACGTATCAATTTTAATTATATGAAAATCTGTTTAATTATATTACTACGCTGTGTGACACCTATAATTATAAAGACAAACAGAAATTAATACCTTTATTCAATATATGTATGAATATACCCCGCCTTTGCCGGTCCCAAGCCCGGATGAAAAAGGAGGAGGGGAAGCAGTAACAAGCTCACTAAAAAAACTGGGCTCAGCTGGCCCGGCTGATAGTACCCTGTAAGGGCTCCTAATCCAGGGATACAGGATGAGCAGCGTTTGTACTCCATGTTAGGAGCGGCTGCACATGGCGTCTGTTCCTCATGTCAGAGGCGGCCATTTATTTTGGAGCTAAGTCGGCCTGCCACTGAGTAGTGCTCCCAGTCTTAATGACAAAGGCAGACACATTCTACTTCACCCAGTGTGGAGATGAGAAAGAAGAAGATGAATATGAAGATATATAGTAAAAGTTTTTAAAACACAACAACAAAACGGTTTCATCTACATGTTGAGTATGATTTATTATACTTTAATGATTAGGAATAACAAGGGCTGGCTGTCTAATGAGAAGTATATGAGGGTTACTCAGTCAATATGGAAATATAAATTATTAGGGAAGGAAACCCCAATAGTTTTCTTATATTTATACTTATATATATTTATAAAATATATTATAGCGAATATATATGAATAATAAATATATTTAAAAGCTATACTATATTCGCGAATTATTTAAATACAACAACAAAGAGCTTTATTGAGACAGTTTAGTCTTATACAGATTCTCCGAGTAGAAATGTAGGGGACATGCAGGAATAACAGTAATAATACAAGTGTGTGTAATAAGCATTGTTGTTATTATAATTTTTAAAGTTAATCGCATATAATGGTAATATGGAATTTATGTACAGGAAAACTTAATTAAGATAATCACAAGCTAATAAATAGATTAATCTGGGTTAATTGGAATAATTTAAATATTCTCTCGTGTCGAAATATTTTATTAGAATGTTTGGAATTTGTTCCAAACTTTCAGGGTAAGACTTTGTGCCTAATGCGGGAATCGAACCCGGGTCTTAGTGGTCGAAATCAACGGTTTAGACCATCTTTCCACCTTCCACCGCTTTAGTTGTAAGAATGGAAAGTGTTCGTGTAAAGAAAGACATCTTTCATATAGCTGAGTAAAGAACACGGAAGAGGGGGCAAGGACACGTAAGAGATAAGAAAATGGGGGTGGTTTGGGGGTGTTTTAAGAAACTGAGTGAGTCAAGCACTTCTTATCAACTTCCTGTCACCGAGGTCCCCAACGATGACAAATTGTCAAAGGTCGACCTAGTGTCACCAGTATTGTAGATTCCACAAGCCAACATTCTACAACCTCATTTATATGACTCAATTCCATTAAAAAACTTTGTCTAAAAATCTCTCTCTAAAAATCCTGAGTTCAACTGACCCGGTTGATGGTCCTCAGCAAGTGTCCCTCTTCAGGGATACAGAGGAGCTGCGTCTGTACTCATGTTAGAGTTGGCAGCAAAGGCTTCCATGTTAGGATCAGTCTCAAACTACAGGTAAAGTCAGACTTTCACCAAAGTGTGCCTGGATCATGGTGCCATGATCAACGAAAGCTTTACCCCTATCACCCCTATACCCCATTCCATGATATCATGAACTCATGGAATTCGTGTAATCTTTACACAAGGGGATAAGAAACAACAACAAACAACCTAGTTAGCTAGGTAGTTAACCTAATAAATAATATAGATTATGGCGTTTCTGAGGAATAAAACCTAACGACGATGAGATTATTTATTAAAGATATATATAAGCTTGGCGAGCTTTCTCTCGGACAATAGGGCTGGATGACAACGCCATCCTCGTGTCTGCCAAGTCATCAATTCACAGGTTCTTTCTGAGCCTTGAGATGAAGGGAGAACGTGATTTACTGTCTGGAGGAGGACTCTTTGTCGTTGGGAGAGTCTCCTGGACTTTACCTAACTGTATATAATTTACTCTTTTATTTTATATTTCTCATTTTTATCCCTCTTTTTATAATTATTATATAATACCACCATTGACTTGTGTATAATGTCAATAAAATATTTTTAAATCTCAAACCTCTTTCGGACAATAACATTCTTCAACAAGCTATAATATATGAATAAGCTTATACGGTGTATCTATATATATATATATAAATCAATGTTTGTATGTTTGTTTGTTTGTATGTCCGGTATACAAATTCGCAGTAGTTCACCAATTCAAACCAAAATTTCCATACATAGGTTAAAAAAATACGGGGAAGACGATAGGCTATTTAAAAATATATATAAATCAATTATTAAAACTATATATTCAAATTATTCTACTTAGCTCACGAACAGCGCCCTCTATCAAAGATTAGATAAAATTATGCTGATGCAAACAAATAGATAATGCTAATAACAAACAATTATTTTAAAAAATCGTATCTAAATATATATCACTCGGGTAGATATGCACACGGGTCAATCCCGGTGCGAAGCCCGGGTCACCCGTTTAGTCTTTAATAAAGAATATCGTTGCCGTCAGTTTTTATTCCTTCTTAGAAATGATATCATTAGATTCCTTCTATTGTAATAGAATGTTCCATCTTCAATATGGTGGTCTTTTATTAGAGAATTCTATTTTAACTTCTCTCTCTACAATTCTCTCATTATCTCTTCCTATCGTCTAATCCTAGACTGTTTTATTGTATTATTAAACAAATTCTTCTTTGGTCAACTCTCTTCGATTTAACGAAGAGATAAAAGCTAACGGCGACCAGTTTCTTTGTTGTTGTTGTCATGTCCAATGAAGAGCCTCAGATGTCTCCATGTATCTCTATCACAGCAGTTGTCCTCTATCTTGGGTGTGTAAAACTGCTGCTCTGGGTCTATGTCAATTTTCTGCAAGGCTGCGGTCATTACTGGGCATGAGAATATGTGAGTAGGTGTTAATTCCACAACAGGACAGTTGTTGCAAGTCCTATAGGACATCTTGTGCCATCTGGATGTATTGTCATTCCTTAAGAGTTTCTTTATTGAAAAGGTATAAGCTTGGCAAGCTTTCGAACCATAACGTCAAGCCACTCGCCAAGCTTATAGATCTTCAGTAATTGAAACTCGTCGCCGTTATTATCTCTCCTTAGCAATAATATCCGACGATTCCCCTCCTATTGTCTATTCGTTCTTCATGGTACCTCCAGGATGTGACCATATAGACGACCTAATGATGATCCTCGGACTTCATTACCATCACACTTCCATTTTCTTCGCTCTTTTCTCTCAAATTATTTTATTGCATTGACTTACATCTTAACAAATAGAGGCATTATAATAGTATATTCAAACATGACAATAGTATAGTAAAAGCAATGATCTGACCTATCTTTTATAATATGGTGCACTAGCGCGCCATCTGTTATCAAAATTCGAAACTATTTTAAAGGCGTAAGATTGTTTAAATTGTTTAATTTCAAAAAAGAATCTTACGCCTTTAAAATAGTTTCGAATTTTGACCTATCTTTACTGAGTCATTGTAGTCACAGGTAATTCCCGTACAGGTCAGTAATTTGTCCTATATTTATCACAACATACTCACATGTGGGTCTCCGCACACATATGCATAGGTACTGAGGGTGTTCTACAACTTCCATTCAGCCAAGCAGGATGTCGCTGTACCGGAAAGTACAAAGTCTTAGTCGTCCTGTCACCGTCTGACTCACACACACGCCACCAGCGCTCCAGGTAAAGTGGATCTTTGGCTTCTTTTCATTTTTGAAAATATTATTCCAATTTACCCAGACTAATCTATTTATTAACTTGATTGTCTTAATTAAGTTTTCCTGTATATAAATTACATATTACCATTAATTATTAAACTTAAGTGTTATATACGATTGAAACAATCAATAGCTTTATTAAGACCTTTAATCCTATATACATATCTACCTTAAAAGTACAGCAACCATAGAAAAAGAAAGGGTGAAATATATTCGAATAAAGATATACAGTATTAGTAGTAACATAAAGATAACCAAGGCTCCTGGACCATATCCATAGATAGCCACAAATACCCGGGCATATACAGTATAATACTACAATATAATGCAGCTATGATTATAGAACAACATTTAGCAAGTTTTACCACAACAGATTTACAGAACGAAAAATCGTAATTTTAACTATTTAAAGAGAAATAACGATTATTCCTATCCTTAGGGATGAAGTATGAAAGTATGAATTGTGAAGAGTAATGATAAACGGAAAAATATACTGTATATTCATATCTATAATTATTTTATCATGATATTATATTCTAGCGCTAAATATTTATTATTTTATGTATAGAGTATTTATTTTGATATTTAGATTTTTCTACTCTCTCTGTAAACTTACCTCAGAGTATTTTAAGTTGTTCTTGCCATAAATACATCGCCATGTGTCATCCTGAAGTTTGTCTTTCCTAATTTTCTACATGACAATATGTATATAGGTATTCTCCTCTTTTTAATTTACATATTCCCGTTAATTATGAGAAAGGGTAGAAAAATACTGGACTTTCAACAACAATAAATAAAGAATATAATATATAACTATAGACCCTGTATACATACTTTTAAAACTATTGAAACATTGTATATCGAAGGTTTTTTATCGAGCTATATTTCACTTTAAGGTATGATTCTTAATTTTCTTGTTTATACAAGCAATTACTCCCAGTAAATAATCATTATTTTACCTAACTTCTCCTTCAATTCTATATTCGCCCTTTTTTCTTATTGACTAGTTAATATGATCATCTCTTTAATTCTCTCAAAGATATAATTTAGCGAGCGCTATTTCTGATCCTTTTTAAAATTTAAAATTATTTATATTAGCGTAAGTCTCTTTATACTGGGATGAGGACCTTTGAGCTTATGTACCTAGTTTCTCTTACAATTATATCACACACACATAAGCCTTTATTAAGACATTCCGTCTTATACAGACGATTCTCCTGTTAGAAATGAATCTAAAAAGAAAAGAGAAGCAGAGGAAGAAACTGAATCCTCGCTCAGAAAAGAGAAAAAGAAGAAAAGGAAAGAATATCTATGTACAAAAGTTGAGACTATATATATCTTTTTTTCGTGCATAAAACATAGTGAAGAAGTAGACTATTGAGTAAATGGTTGCATCTTGTGAAGAAAAAAATATTTCTACACAGTTCAGTTACTTTGTTAGGTCTTTTTATTTCCTCCTTTCAGTCTTGAAAAAAATAAAGAACTTTAAATTTTTACAATTATATATAATTGTTCATTTTTTATCATAAACATCTGCAGGGCATTAACAGAATATGTTAAATCTGCTAGGAATGTTTTTTTTTCATAGTTTAAATTAGTATATTCTTTCTAATATATTTTATTATTATTTAACCTTCTCTGGGTTGTAAGATGTATATATTGTCGCGGAGATAAATAAAGCAAGGGCAAGTTTGGGAATAATTAATATATTATAAGGGGTTTTTATAGGGAGAGAGAGAGTCAATACAACTTACCCCAAGTTAAATATAATCCTAATGAGCGATGTCAGACACCCCGCCGACCAGATTCCGAAAACCCCTCACACCCGTGGCCCCCACCCCCGGAGTCCAGGGATGATTGACAGGCGTCCCATGGGGCCTCTCGTGGTTGGAGCCGCTGAGCTGCTTGACATTACTCCCTCTTTAGAGAAAACAGCTACCTCAGCCCTTGTTCTAGAAGGAAATCTATCACGACTGGTGTTCCATAGCAGAATAGAATGTTGTTCTTCAGGGTCCAGGTAGGGCTTCATCCGAATGACATGGACGATATCCTTGGCTTTCCGTGATCGAGGAGACGGGTCCACGGGCTCTACTTCATGCGTAACTTCTGAAAAGCTTCTTGGTCACCTTGTAGTAACCGAAGTATCTCTTCAGTAGCTTTTCTGATAGTCCTACTTTTCGGATGGGAGTAAAAACCCACACAAGATCAGCCTTCTGGTAATAGACTGGAGTATGTTTCTGGTCGTAAAGTCTACGGTCTTTCGCATGTGATTGTAGAAGGCGTGATCGGGAGAGTTGACGCGCTTCCTCAGATCTGGTCACAAGTTCTCCAACGTAGTCGTCAGAGATCTCATCTGGTAGGTAAGGTAGTACGGCATCGATATATTATTACTTGAGAAATGAAATTTCTTCCGCGATCTGTTATCATTTCTCTAGGAGCTCCATACTTCAAGATGACGTCTTTAACCAGGAACTTAGCTGTTTCGATTGCTCCTCCGTCTGAGATCGCTTTCTCTTGAGCTGCATCCCAATAGAATTGTTTTTCAGTCTTCAGTAGGTCATGCAAAGATCTAGCTTTGTCGGCAAAGTTTTCAATAAATCTTCGGTAATAGGAACATAATCCAAGAAAGCTCCTCAGTTCAGAGATATTCCTTGGCATCGGAAATTTAGAGACGGCTTCAACTTTATCTTGATCTGGATGAATTCCATTGGCGTCAACAAGGTGTCCTAAAATCTTTATCCTCCTTGATCCAAAAAGACACTTTTTGTGGCTTAAGTTTAGTCCAGCTTTCTGGATGCATCTTAATACAAGTTGTAGACGACGTAGATGTTACTCAAAGGTAGGTACGTAAACTACGATGTCGTCCAGGTAGCAAAGGCACATGTTCCATTTAAGACTACCTAGAACACTATCTATCATCCTTTCAAACGTTGCTGGAGCGTTGCATAGACCGAAAGGCATTACTTGGAATTCATATAGCCCATCTGGAGTGATGAAGGCAGTTTTCTCCCTGTCTTTTTCGTCCACTTCTATCTGCCAATACCCGGACCGAAGATCCATCGTGGAGAAGTAACTAGAGCCGGCTAAACTATCCAAGGCATCGTCAATGCGTGGCAGCGGGTAAACATATTTTTTTGTTATCTAATTTAATTGACGGTAATCTACGCAGAATCTCCAGGTCCCATCTTTCTTTCGAACTAGAATAACTGGAGATGACCAAGGACTTTCAGAGGGCTTCACGATGTGATTTTCAATCATCTTGTTCACTTCATCTTGAATTAGTCGTCGTTCACTTGGTGCTACTCTATAGGGCCGCTGTTTGATAGGAGAATGGTCTCCTGTGTTTATCTTGTGCTTCACAGTACTGGTGGGCTTAATAGGAGTACTCCCAAAGTCAAATATGTCAATAAACTCGTCAAGGCATGAAACAAGCTGTAACCTTTGAATTTCAGACAGCCCTGGATCTAGAGTAAGGTTTATCTTCTGTGACCATTCACGTGACTTTAGCTGCGTTTCTTGTAACTTATCGCTGGATTCAATAAGACTGCAGATATTCCCATTCTCATAACTTTCCATGGTGCACATATTCATTCCTGATGGAATCAGTTGCGGCCAAGACGCTCCATTCGCCACCCAAATGCTACCTCGGTCGTGTCGAAATGTAACCAATGAGTTTGGTATAAGAACTTCCTTTCTTAATAATAAGTCCTTAGAAGTAGAGACTAAAACATCTCTAACACCACATATTTCTTCGTTTATCACACTGATCTTCTTTATTGATTTAGGCGGGATGACAAAGTCATCAGAAGCAAACAATCTCTGGTTTTCCTCCTCTCGAGATTCCAGGACGGAGGTTTCCCCGAGGTGGAGTTCATTTCTGCCACAATCAATGACGGCCTCGGTGGCCTTGAAGAAGTCCCATCCGAATATGATGTCATGGCTGCATTCCACCATAACAACGAATTCAAATGAGATATTCAGACCATTAACTTCTAGGTTCAGGACACATTTTCCTAGGGTCTCTATTAAACTTTTGTTTGCGGCTTTAAGAATGGGACTTGGTTCTTTGAAGAGAAGTGTCTTTAGTTCGCGTCGAAATTTGCCCGAAATAACAGAAAAGTCGGCTCCTGAATCCACCAATGCTTTAATTTTGCGTCCATTTATTTCAACCATAACAAAATTTTCTTTCAATTTAGCGGCGATATACCCTGGAGGATTTTCCTCAATGGCGACCTCACCCCCGTTAGAAGCCGCTCCACTTAGGTTTTCACATTCAGAATGTGAAATGGCTTGGGAGAACGGCTGAAACGACGGGCTGGCGACTGGGATTGTCTTCGGGCTGGCGACCTTGCGCGGCTTGGATGTGGGGAAGAGCTCCGGTAGAAGTACGTCGAGGTTTGGGGCGTTACATAGTCGTCGTCGGCGTCATATCTCGGGAGTCGACTCGAAAATCCAACATTTCTTCCTTCTCCGCCATTCCTTGACCTGGCTTCAGCGAAGACCTGCCGTCGTTCCCTACAATAACGGACGACATGTCCGGGTCGTCCGCAGTGGAAACAGATGGGTTTGTCGTCGAAGGTTCTCCAATGTTCCGTCTTCCTGGGTTGGGTTGGTCGGTCGATATTATAATATGGCATACGTGGTTGTTGTTGTACCACGTTGACTTGTGGTCTGGTAGGTTGTAGAGCATGGCTGATTTCTTCCCTCACAGTCTGTTCCAGGGCGTTCACCTCTCGGAGAGGATTGATCACTTTAGGTGCTGAGAAGACCTTTTGTATCTCTTCTCTAACGATGCGGCGAATTAACGCGGCCAAGTCGTCTGAGTCGTCAACACATGGAATGGGCATTACGTAGACAACCTGGCGAATTTCGTACGGCCGATCCTGCGGTGCTTGACCGTTGTCAGATTACGGCAAAACTTCAGGATCTCATCTACCGTCTGTATGTCTTTCGCCACCAATACCTGGTAAGTGTCTTCCGAAATTCCCTTTATAATGTGAGCAACTATCTCACCTTCTTCCATGCGAGGGTTCACCTGGTGGCATAAACTAAGAATCTCCTGGATGTATGACTCGCTGGATTCCTCGGCCTTCTGTGCTCTTGACTTCAGAACTTCCTCGGCGCGTTGAGCAGAATCCTCCTGCAGTCCGAACACACCGCGGAATGCGTCTTCAAAGCTTCTCCACGAGTTGAGGGATTCTCCGTTATTATCAAACTACCTTTCAGTAGTTCCGTTCAAGTAAAATACGACGTTGGTAAGCTTCATGGTCTCGTCCCATTTGTTGTACTTCGACACTCTCTCGTACTCCTTCAACCACTGTCCAGGGTTTATATTTCCATCTCCAGAAAAGGTAGAAGGATCTCGTTGGCGCTGACAAGGGAGGTAGGATCCGCTAACAGTAGGTCTGTGGTCGTCTTCCATTTTTATTCGTTGTAGCAAAGGTTCAAGAATTGGTTAACGTCCCTGTAGACGTCGACTTCTTCGAAGTTCCGTCACGTTACCCAGCGTCTCCGCCAAAATATGTCATGGAGATAAAAAGAGCAAGGGCAAGTTTGGGAATAATTAATTTATCATAAGGGGTATTTATAGGGAGAGAGAGAGTCAATGCAACTTACCCCAAGTTAAAGATAATCCTAATGAGCGACGACAGCCATCCCCGCCGACCAGATTCCGAGAACCCCTCACACCCGTGGCCCCCACCCCCGGAGTCCAGGGATGATTGACAGGCGTCCCATGGGGCCTCTCGTGGTTGGAGCCGATGAGCCGCTTGACAATATAGTTAGAATATCTGCCTAATCAAAATTTCCTTAATTCTTCCAATAATAAGATTGTAAGGAATCATACAAATCGACTAGATCCACTGGCATAAGTTTATCTTACCTTTGCAGACTAACTTCTTAAAATATTAATACCATCTTCATATGACTATAGACCAGGGGTCGGCAAACTTTTGAGCCTGAAGAGTAAATTATTGCAATTTACAAAATTCAAAGTTTTTAAAGAGCCACAATATTTTTTCATGCCAAAAATAAATAGCACTCGTATAAATAATATTTGCATATGGAACTATATAAAGAGCCGCTGCTTCACATTTAAAGAGTCGCATGTGGCTCGCGAGCCGCAGTTTGCCGACCCCTGCTATAGACTATCATCAATCTCATCTTCAGATGTGTAAGATCAAGTTCTTAAACCTTCGAGAATGTATACCTCTACTAGCTTCATATTTTCATACCAGCTTCTATATTCTATCTTCAAGGCTGTAGATCAAAAACCGATAATATAGACCAAATTCTACAATAGTTATGCTATCTTATCGTTGCTTTAACCCATATCCAAACTACCCTTTCCAGACCTGTAGAGACCCACATCTGCGATCTTCTTGTGGCCCCAGACCATCCTAACTACAATCTCCAGGGCCGTAGACCTACGAGGCTCCACTCCACTATCTGTTCAGATCAGTCCATCACAGAGCAGCTCGCTTTATTAGTAAAGGCAAGCTGCCCTTTGAAGGGCTGTTGTGTCAGATGCAATATCTCCAGACCTCTTCACCCCAGGTAGGTAGACACTTCACACCTCTCTTTCATACTATTGTGACAGCTCCTTCTTATCTTGTACGATAACAAGCCTCTTGTGGCGATGATACTTGTGGCTTCTCTTGTGGTGCTGATACTTGTGGCCTCTCTTGTGCTAATTCTCGATTCCTCTCTTGTGGTGCTGATACTTGGGGCTTCTCTTGTGGCGTTGATACTTGTGGCCTATCTTGTGCTAATTCTTGATTCCTCTCTTGTGGTGCTGAAACTTGTGGCCTCTCTTGTGGTATTGATACTTGTGGCCTCTTTTGTGGGGCTGATACTTGTGGCTTCTCTTGTAGTACTAATACGCGTGGTTTCTCTTGTCGTGCTGGTATTTGTGGATTCTCTTGTGGAGCCGATACTTGCGCCTTCTCTTGTGGTACTGATTCTTGTGGCTTCTCTTGTGGTACTGATACTTGTGGATTTTCTTGTGGGCATGATACTTGTGGCTCCTCTTGTAGAGCTGATACTTGTGGCTTCTCTTGTGGGGCGGATACTTGTGGGCATGATAGCTGTGCTTCCTGATGTAGAGCTGATACTTATGCCTTCTCATATGGTGATGATATTTGTGGCTCCCCTTGTGGTGATGATATTTGTGGCTTCTCTTGTGGTGCTGATACTTGTGGCTTCTCTTGTGGAGCTGATACTTGTGGCTTCTCTTGTGGTACTGATACTTGTAGATTCTCTTGTGGGGCTGATACTTGTGGGCATGATACTTGTGGCTTCTCTTGTGGCTTCTCTTGTAGAGCTGATACTTGTGGCTTATCTTGTGCTTCTGATACTTGTGGCTTCTCTTATAGTGCTTATACTTGTGGCTTCCCTTGTGGTGTTGATACTTGTGGCTTTCCTTGTGGTGCTGATACTTGTGGATTCTCTTGTGGGGCTGATACTTTTGGATTCTCTTGTGGTGCTGATACTTGTGGCTTCCCTTGTGGTGCTGATACTTGTGGCTCCCCTTGTGGTGCTGATACTTGTGGCTTCCCTTGTGGTGCTGATACTTATAGCCTCTCTTGTGGTGCTGATACTTGTGGCTTCCCTTGTGGTGCTGATACTTGTGGCTTCTCTTGTGGAGCTGATACTTGTGGCTTCCCTTGTGGTGATGATATTTGTGACTTCTCTCGTTGTGCTGATACTTGGGGCTTTTCTTGTGGTGCTGATAGTTGCTGCTTCTTTTGTGTTTCTGATATTTCTGGCTTCTCTTGTGTTTCTGAAATATATCTGGCATATCTTGTGGTTCTCATACTTGTAGCCTCTCTTGTGGTGCTGATACTTGTGGCTTCCCTTGTGGTGCTGATACTTGTGGCTTCTCTTGTGGCTTCCCTTGTGGTGATGATATTTGTGACTTCTCTTGTTGTGCTGATACTTGGGACTTTTCTTGTGGTGCTGATAATTGTGGCGTGTAGTGGTGGACCCGTGTCTTATCCATGGTGACAAATCGCCGCATAAAATTGGTAGTATCTTTCTTGAATAGGTCCAAACATTGCTGTCAATATCAATTGTGCATTTGCTTTTGATCTGAATCCAGCAAATGTGGAACCCACCTTGCGCAGAGCTTTCGCATCACTAATTATTCGTGCAATATGATCCTCATTCTTTTTTCCAATATTCTCACGGCCTCAGCTATCTCACACATCTTTTCTCGCCTATCGAACAACACAATATTGTGCAACTTTTCGATAGTTTCCGGTGTGATTGCAGTTTTTAACCCTCTTTCGCGTATGTCATCTTCGAGCGAAGTGCGATCACATTTAAATCCAACTGCCCCAATTTTTAACGGTTGAAATAGAAGGAGTAGAGTTCCCGTAAACCTTTGTCATCTTCGGATGAACTGCGCGATATATTCAAGTTTATCCATTTTAACGAAACACGCGCAAGACGTGTTCCGCAAAGACTCGTTTACACAATCTACTTCAGCAAATAAGTTAAAACTTGTTCTACGAATCAATGATATGCGCTTGCAGGGAGGAAACGTAATCTTTTGCCGATTGGAATGCCATCTCTGGTTCAGGCCGAGAACTTTCACCTTACTCGCTTATTATATATTTATATACAGTTAAACCCATCTATAGCGCCCCCTCTAAATAGCGCCTTCCTCTCTATAGAACCCAATTTTAAATATGTAGTGCGATGCGATTTACATTAAAAGTGACCTGTCTTTATCACCCCCTCTCTATAGCACCCTATTTTGCTGAGTCTCAAGAGGGGACGTTCTAGACAGGTTTAACTGTATATACGTTTAAACTAAATATAGTTTCTCGGACGTAGGTTCAATTAAAAATAATTGGGAAGGAAAAGGGGCGAGTTTCTTTATTGGTGATAACTGAGAAGAGCTAAGATGTATTCCTCTAAATATCAAAAGATTGAATAAATTAGCATATGGCCCAAATTTTTTCCATTTAGAAATGTTTGTGCCACAATTTGAATGAACTATAAAAACAGTTATAAGGCCAATCAATAATTATAAATAACACCCACTCTCTATAAATCTTTTTAAAATTATCTTATTTTAAAATAAAATCTGTAAAAAATGTACTGATGAGTACTAAACTATGGTGCACAGAAAGTCTCTTGTTCAAAATTTCCAAAGCTGATGTTGGGGCTTATTCACAGATAATGCTCTGCTCCTTACGCCCAAAGAAGATAAAATCAAATGTATTGTTTTGATTCTTTTAATAAATATATTTTAAGTGCAATTTTTTCTGCCTCTATTTTCATTATTATAAAGAAACGCTAAAATACACTCTTTCACAATAATTTTTAATGATCAAAATTTTCGAATTGAAAATATTTGCTGAAATATGGAATCATGAAAACCACATGCTCATGCTCCCCCTGGGAAGAAGGTATTCTTGAACCAAGTCAGTTTCAGCTAATACTTTGTCGAGAAGGGAGGTAATCTGTTCTGAAGTCAACAGATTATGACCGGTCAGTATACTAACCATAGCAACAATGTCTTTGTGGCATCTTCGTCATAGGGGACAACATCACCTTGATATTGGCTTAGTCACCAAACACTGAAGCTATCTCGATACATGGGTTTGAATGGCTCTATTGTTCCATACGTGTCTTGTGACTTCACCAAATTTCTTTCCTGGGTGTTGGGTCCATTTTGGACTCAGACCCAACAATGAAAAAATTATGAAAGTGTGAATTTGAGGAAACAAGGTTCTCGGCAGAATGTTGGATGTGCAGGATACCCTTTGACCGGATTCTGCAGACCTCTATGGCACATCGTGCTGATTTATCATGTGGCCTGAAGGAGTGTCCAGTGACTGATTCATCCTACGTATCATAAGTTGCATAGATAATCCCGATTTTCAATTTCCTTTCTCTTTGATATTTAGATGTGTTAATTTAATCTATACCTATTTACTGGTTTTTTTTTTCAACATTTGTAATCCGCATAGTATTTAATTATATAGATATTTTTAGATTATTGCAACATTTTTTTTTTTACAAGTTTCAACAAGTTTTTATTACAAACTAGCGGACGTACCCGGCTTCGCCCGGGGTTTACCCGAGTAAAGGTTTGTCTAACGAATCTCTCGATAAAGTGAACATTTTTTCCCGGTCCCTTGAAAAATACTCGATAAGTTGAATAAAATCAATATTAATTGGTTCCCTCGGTAATTGGAAGTTAAAGGAATAGTATCTTGCCTTGGAATTGTATCATTATTCTTGTCTCAAATAAATTGCCGTGTCATCCTGAATTTTGTCTTTCTTAATTTGCTACATTACAAAATCATCGTATCATCATGATAATATTTAGAGAGCAGATTGTTGAATTATAACAGATAAATTAGAATATTTATCTTGATTATTTTAAAGCGAAAAGTTATTTCAAAAATTTTATTTGCTAGAAACCTTCCCAGTACTATACTAAATAACTTCCCAAAGTTTCATGGCGTTCCAATGAGTGGTTTGGTCAGGCATAAAGGACAAACAGACCACACACACACACACACACACACACACACATACATTCATTTATATATATATATAGATATTTTGCATATCATGCGTCACGATATCGTGAATTTTGTTTTTTAAATATAATCCTTTGAGTGTTGGTTTTACCGCCTTTCCATTTTTTCTTTCTTATATGATATTTAATATAAATAGTCGCGCGACAATCCGAGCAATCTATAGAACTAAAAGATGCGGAAACAGAAGGAAAGTTCCCGGTAGGACGCGTCCGCTGATACCGATTTTCGATCCATATTACTTCCAGATATATATGTCTAGGATTATAAATGTTCTAGAATTCCTTTTTCAATCTAATAACCTGCAGACACTGGCAAGAGACGATCACCTTGACGTGTTGTAAATGTGAAAATATTAGCTTTTTTTTTTTAACACGTATATTTTCTGGGTGAAATTTCAAACGATTCAGTTTTTCTGAAACATTTTTTTTTTTATTTTTCCTCGGGTGAGGACAAGCAAAAATATCTCTAGAGCATTTAATTATGGTATAAACTATTGCCAGCAGAAGGCATGATAGAGATTCCATAGAAAATTAAGCTAGTCATATGTTCAGCCTTTTTTTTTTTTAATATAATTTTGAACCGTTATAAAGTAAAGAAAAGGAACAGTAACCTATATCCTGATAGCTGGAAGTGTATCTATATCGAAAATTGTAGTTATTCTGTTTAATGAGAATTCCAATAATCATCGAATATTAACAAAAAATATCTGGGAATTTGAACAACTCTTTTGAAAGATTTGAACAGCTTCGAGTAGATAGAAATTCTGGAGTTAGAGTGGAGGATTAGATACAAAGACTTTAGCCACTCGACGCAAATAATTCCAGTGAATAATTGTAGTGTTAGCTTACTGTAGGAAGGAAAAACTTTGACTCACAGGATATGCGAGAGGCAAAATTTTCAAGAATTGGCAGAGCCGAGGGTAATATTTACACAGGTATATGGGGGTAAAGCAGCTATTTAAACAATATAAGAGACAGTCTTATGTTTTAGTTTAAAGACAATTTCTGGCCAATTAGTCGAGTTAAGAAATGAAGTCTCATGTTTTAAGTATTATCAGTGTAAGCAGATGCCACTGAAAATATTCAATAATTTTTCAAATTTGAAGTCATGCATGATGAGTTTTAGCACGGGATTGACGCCTGAAGTGGCTTTCATTGGGATTAATCGAACTTGCAAAGAACTAGGAGAAGTGTAGCTTGTGACGCCAGTGTACTAAGATGGAGAAAACTTACGTTGAGCCAATTGAAATTAATGGAGAATTAAGAAATTGATATCTTATTCTTAGAATTTTTATATTAGTTTCAATTACGCGATATGGACGGCGTTATAAGTCGGGTGAAAGTTGATTCAGCCTTGCAAGGGATGGTCTCCTGTAGGTGGCACGATCATATAGTACTTATTGAATGCTGGGCGGGATCGCGCATGAAGTATTAAATGTGTCGTCAAGAAATGATAACTAATTAAAGAAACACCCTAAAGGATTGGGGTTCGACAGAATGACGACATGGAGAGCTCAACAAAGTACACTGGTAGCAAATGAGATCTTGCTATTGTATAGACAACCACTTCTTCCTGAAATGTGCAGGGGGTATTGGTCCCAGAATTAAGTTCTTTAAGGCGGCATTTTCCTTTTCGGATAACATAAAGACGCATGGCAAAACGGCACATAAACCTTTTTTTTTAAATTAACTTCAATTCCTGCCATTAACTTAATAGACCAATAGCTGTAAAACCTCAGCCTCTAGAAACTTCCATACCCTGTGTGAATATTCCATGAGATATGAGCGATCCAATTCTATGAGCCGCTATCCTGTAAAACCAGAGTTGTACTTTATCCAATATTTTTTCTAATGGTAGCTGGTGTGTAGCACAGGGTACACCAGTAAGATATTTCCAGACTTTTTAAAAAATTTAATTCGATAATCGATTCGATAATTCAAAAAACAAGAAGACTACACTATTTGATCTAGTTTATATCTAGCATCTGTATGAGCTCAATAAGACTTTGAAAGACTAAACAAAGTCCGCTATCGAAGATTAATTAGCGATCCAACCCAAGGGAAACTACAGTAATAGAGCTACAAGTAGTAGTTTAAGCAAACTATTTTATTCAATTTTATTGTTTTAACTGGTTTATATTGCTATAGATTTTTTTTTTTGATAAGGTGACTATCTCGCCGAGTGTGTAAAGGTTTAAAAGATCATAAACTGCCAGAAAAGTATTATACTAGTACGAATTAATATTTCCAATCTGATATGAAGTAAAAGCAGTGATACCAGCGGCTTTATTTGTAGGCTACCATAGCTAGACATGGTTTCAATAAATCCCGGTGAGGGACATAAGACGAGCTTTTCTCCTCGAGGGGGAGATTAGCGGGCAAAAACAAGACCTGAGGAGTTTTCCTCGAAATTTTTCGCGGTAGCCCACTAATCTTTACCCTGAGCGAGTGTTAGACTTTAGCATGAAGCTGGCAGGGGAGGGGATAGCCTACCAGAATAACTTCAAATGAAGAATGATAGTAGATAGGGATCCGAATCCCGATGAAGGGCTTCACGATAAGAACTTCTGAGGGATGGAAAGCTAAAAGGATGCTAGATAAATGTTGGAAAGGTAAAAGGGATGATAGATAAATGATGGAAAGGTAAAAGGATGATAGATAAATGATCGAAAGGAGAAAAGGATGTTATAAAATATGATAGAAAGATGATAAAGAGGTTAAAGAAAGATGATAAAAAATATAATTGAGAAATGATAATTGAAAGATAATAATAGTAGGGTGATGACAAATGATATAAATATATATCTACTAAGTGAACTCCTACTGCCGACTAAACGCCTCATTGCGCAATTGAGAATTATATTTGTTTTATATCGAGAAGACCATATAAAATATCTAAAGACAGAAGACTTGTATTGCCAACTATGCAAAAATAGAATCGAAAATGAATTAGAACATTATATATTTGAATGCATATGCCTCTTGACACGAAAAGAAAAATACTTTTCTCTAAGATAGGCCATACACACTTCATACTATATTCTTTATTATCCAACTTTATAGACAATAGGTCAGTAGCTTTGAATCTATATAACTTCCATAAAAATGCTGTAAAAAAGAAAGACTTAACCGAACATCCAAAAATACCAAAAATTTCTGTTTGATGAGGAGGACAGAGCCAATATCCTATTATTTGTTTGGGCAGGTACGATAAGCTAACCCCCCACACCGATAAAACGGTGTTTACCTTACAACTCTGAACACCCGGATTTTCCTGGAAAATCTCTTAAAGATTTCTTGAAAAAAGCCATGGTCCACCTGTGCTGTGTGAGCAGAAGAGCTTAAATTGGCTTGTTCCATTATATGTATGTTCCATATGTAAATACCTGTTTTTTTCCTCTTTTCGCTCTCTACTTCTTCCATCCATATTTCCAATTTTTTTTAATTTATTTTTTCAAATCCATATTCTTATTTTCCATAGGATCATTCAAATAATAATCTGTATATATTTATCATGTGTATATAATCTTTCTCCATTTTTACCCCTTTGTATATTTCCCACTTTCATAGGTTTCTCCGTCTTGTAACCCCAAGGAGAATCCTCTGTAAGACCTGTGTGTCTTAATAAAGTTTTTTGTGTGTGTGTGATATAAATATATATAAATCTATATATATATATAATTGAATGTCTGTCTGTTTGTCTGTACTCTATAGATTCAAAAACCATACATCCAATCGCCGTGAAATTTTGGGATATTATTAGGTATATCACCGGGAAGGTTTTTGAAAAATAATTTCCTGAATATCTTGAATATCCTTAGAGTTATTTGCAGATTTGTAGATTTAACTCGCAAGCAGCGCCCCCATTGTGACGATGATAACAAGTTTTCTTATCACTAAGTTTGTTATCTTAAATATTATTTATCAAAAGTAAGATTATCTCAGGATGACACGGCAATGTGACACGGGAAAAAATGTTCACTAGATAAAACTATGATTTTCTAATGTAGAAAATTAGGAAAGACAAAATTCAGGATGACACGGCACACAGGGACCGGGAAAAAATGTTCACTTTATCGAGAGATTCAAATTTACGAGTTTCAAATTATCAAAATATATCTTTTTTTTAAATAAGTTTTTAGAGAATTGTTTTAACAAATGTTCGCTAGACAAACCTTTACTCGGGTAAAACCCCGGGCGAAGCCGAGTACGTTTTATAAGTTTATAGAGAATTGTTTTAACAAATGTTCGTTAGACAAACATTCACTCGGATAAAACCCGGGCGAAGCCGGGCACATCCGCTAGTGTGATATAAATATTATGTTAAAGCGATGAATTATGAATGAAAGATAATGTAAAGATGATGAGAAATGATAGTAAGGCTCTATTGTCTTCATAGAGCAAGTTTGGCTCTTTAGCTTTTAGTATTCATAGATAATTTGTTTTGGCTTTGGCCTAGAGGCCAATATTTGTAAATTGTATAAAATATGCACTGAGAGATTGAATAGGCTGATTTGCCTGAAGTGCAGTGACTGTATGCACTAACTTGTGTAAAATGGTGTGTATGCAGTGAAACATGTACCAGTCCGTCTGAATTATTAAGTCTTTGGTTATATTAAATAACAAATTTATAGTCTCCTAGTCCGTCGCAGATTTTTTTTTTTTTTGAGAATTCAGAACCTTTTTTTTTTCTTTTTAGAAATATTTCAGAGTTTTTTTTTTTAAAGTTATTTTTTGTTTTGGTTCCAAGATATGATTTAAGTGAAAGGAGTTCAACAGTAATTTTTAAAAGGTTCCTAGTGGAGGTAAATAAACATAGAGTAAGATAATTGTTGCTTCTACTCAAGAAGCCAAGTTCTTACAATTAAAGATTGATGAAGCATAAAATCCTAGTCAATTCCATTCATGCCTTGGAATAGTGTTGGGTAGCCTGAAACCCTCTAATTCGCTATGTACAATGTATGAACGTGTATTGGCTAATTAATGAGTGCAGAAATATCAATGAGAAGCTTTAATTGTGGGAGCTGAAGAGGAAGAAGAGAGATCTCAGCCAAGGGACAGAGGGAAGATGCTGCATAGTAACATGCTGATGATAGGATGAATTTAGCTGGAAATATACCAGTTTTAATATAGAGTTGTGGGTATCAAAAACTCTATAATGCGTTTAACGTTAAAACTGGGTACAGCCCCGTCAACAGCATATACCAGGATAAGAGCAGCAAGTAGATCTACAGGAAGTAGTCCCTGGGAGTTGCGAGATATCAGAAGTTGGCAAAAAGCTTTAAGAGTTGTGTTTTGGTGATCCAGTCTCGCTCTATTTACATGTGAATGTCTTACTAAACCATTTTTGGCCATTACACCTAGTGTTAGGGCAAGGATAATTTAGGAATATAAGTTTCACTCTTTAAATGTTAGGTTAGTTTGCAGATCAAGCCGCTATTGGCCATTTCTTCAATATAAATGATTAATTAAGAGGTTGTATGAGGCATATGGTAGCTTTTAACAAAGGGTATTTAGTTCCCATATTTTATTTCTATATTTTCCTTGATTTCATGATGTCCTTGAAGTTAGTTATTGTTAGGGTAAATTTAGCAATGTTAATTGAGGCATTTTGGCGTTTATATCAATTTTTAACCTTAGTGTGTATGCATACCGCGAATGATAGGGGGGAGGGTGTATGAAAAGACTGGTATAATGAATGTGTAAAAGGTTAAAAACTATTATATTGTTAGACCAAAGGTACATTAGAATAGTGTTAGGGAATTTAATAGGTTCGATTTATTTTTTATTTCTTTATTTGTTATGATCGGAAGCCTCTCAGGACTATACAACTCTCTATTGATAAGAAATAGTCGCTCCAAAATGTTAGTTTCTCTCCTCAGAGAGTATAATTTTGATTTCTTTAATTTATAAAGCGAATTTGGGATCTAGCGGGACGAGGCCTCATACACATGAGGAAGAATCTTGGAGATTTCAGTTAGCCTACATGCTAGGGGTAACTTGAATTTAGAATTGATGATTGATGGTCCTCTTTCTCAATTTTTAGGTAAGAAGATAATGGGTGGTTTATTAGACCACAAGCCAATGTCCATTCTTCGCCTCGCAAGAGGGAACGCTAAGGTATAGATGCACTGTTTGATAAATGGGGGATTTATTAGCCAGGTCGCACAATGAATTTTGAAAAGTGCGATGACACGATACCAGGTAATCAGGTGTTTTCCGTAGTTTCGACGCTCTGCGTGACTGGAATGAGGGACTACAATGGGATGTCATACAACTGGCTTACTAGGCGAAGGATCATGCCGCCTACAGAATTTCACCTAGATGAGCTATAGATTAACCAAGCGCTTACGAGAAAAATCTGACAGTCCGGGACAGTTCAGTTGAAGTCCACCCAGGTTGTCAAAGGTGTATCATTAAAGAACTAGCTCTGCCATACGTTCTACTGAAAATAATTGAAGTCTAAGAAAAATATGTATATAATGACAAAGTTAATATTATTTTAAGACAAGATGATCTTGTTCCATGTAAAGATAGTTCCAAGTAGTAGTAATTTAAAAGGGGGTCACCAAAAACTCAACAGAATAGCTTACTTAGTAGTTTTTACAGAAGGTTCATGTTTTCGAAAATGTCAAAGAAGGACTTTGACAACATTATGATTTTAATTTCTTGGCAATGTATTGGGATGAGGATTCTTGCACCCAGCCTGCTGAATTATCATATAAAACTTCCCCAATCACTGTAGTTCTGGATGGACAAATACATCTGACTGGTACATGATATCAATATATAGTGATTACGAATAAACCAATCTCTCAGCGCATATAATCCCTTTAATATATATATAACCTCAATATCCTATATATTTTCTTTATGTATATTTTCATTCATATTTACATACTAGCCGAATGACCCGGGCAACGCCCGTGTTTTACCCGACTGTAGATGTTACAACGGTGATCCTTAGGTCGCTGGTTCAAATCCGGCTCGAGGGAGCCGGCGAGCACGTGACCTCCCTGTGCGCGCGTATCCGTGACAGAGGCCGATGAGGAAAGACGGTCGTGACTATATATAGGGATATACATTCTTTTGTCTGATGATGGTGACTGTTGAAAAGAAAAAAAATAAATAAATAATCGTGTTTCACCAGCCGTGTTCGCGCAATTCGAGGAAATGTAAAGTAGACCAAATAGACTTAAAATATAACTCTTTATTTGCCTATTTGCAAATCTTGTTCGTAACAGGTTTTATTTACATATATACATTCAATACTTTGCTTCTTCAAACTTTATCTTCACTTCTTCAAACACTACTTCTTCAAACTTTACCTTCACTTCTTTAAACTCTACTTCTCTAAACTTTAGCTTCAGCTACACTTCTTTAGACTTCAGCTTCACTTCTTTAGACTTTAGCTTCAGCTACACACCTAACTCCGATCTGATTTCTTCTACTCTCCGCGCGCCTATGCCCTGTCCTCTCTTCTTTTCCCCCCGCGCGCCTATATCATACCTTTTTCGCCGGCTTTTATAGTCGTATAAGGTCACGTGGTCGGACTCTGTGGCGCCCTCTGTGGCGCATCCCTTGGCGGGCGCCATCTAGAGCCGTCTTCCTGAATCATTTCCAACAGTGACAATGCTGTTGCCGAAACGTCACACTCTAATAAATTATTTGTATTAGGTCTTTTTTTTCTTTTAACTATCATTACTATGAATCATTGCTGTATTGTATACATATGATACTATCCAATAATAAAATTAGATATCCTATAATAAAATTTGATATGTTTTAGGAATTGTACATTTCTAATTTCACTCCGAAACAACTCCTTGGCGCCCATATAATAATGTTCTGTTTGGGGATGATCTAAAGGTCTGTGTATGCAGAGAATGAATTTAGACCATTCCCCATTCTACTAGAAGGACTGCAGCGAGGAGTGCATGGAGTCACTTCCCTAAACTTCCCACTCTCCACAGCTAAACAACAAAAGGAGAGGGCTTTGTAAATTTGCCCACCATATGGTAGAATGATAATACTACCATATGCTACCAGATTCCCTGGCCTGTTTGTTTTGTTTCTCCCTTTGCCTGAGTGTTGGTCTCTGTTTAGCATAGTGTATAGTGAAAAATGCATTTACTTTTTAAATCACATTTATAATATTTTATGAACATATATGATTTGGAATTAAACACATTTTTCACTCTGGCAAGGAGAGGAAATTGTTGGGTCCATTTTGGACTCAGACCCAACAATGAAAAAATTATGAAAGTGTGAATTTGAGGAAACAAGGTTCTCGGCAGAATGTTGGATGTGAAGGATACCCTTTGACCGGATTCTGCAGACCACTATGGCACATCATGCTGATTTATTATGTGGCCTGAAAGAGTGTCCAGTGACTGATTCATCCTACATCCTGGGAAGAACCTTTAATGGCCCGAGGGACGTCCAATTGCACCATTCAATTTTTCTTATGCATGCCTTTTCTGTTTGTTTTTTCTGTAATATTTTTATGTTGGCCTAGGCAATTTTTTTAATAGTAAGATTAGCTTTTAAATAATTCATCTGAATTATTTATTAAATAATTTTAAAATCAATCTACAAATTGGTTCTATGATTCCTGAGAATTGTTAAAATAATTATTCTTTTCCAAATGGAATGTATTGATTTAAATAATTCTCGTGAATTATTTAATTAATTTGTAAAGGTAATATATTTTTTTAGATTTATTTCAGTATATATATATATATATATATATATATAAATAATATATTATATATATTTTACCTAGGTACATTATTTTTATCTTTTTCGACCTATCACAGAGGGTGATCTTATAAAGATTTTTTAATTTTTTTTTTTTTTTTTTTTTTATGATTTGGTCACACGGGGAGAGGATAGAGGGTCAGTTTGAAAGCAGCCACCAAGGGGAGCGGGGCGAGAAAAAAACGGCAAGGGGAGGAACTGGGAAATGTAAGTAAATTTGTTTCTTTAATCTTTAATAGGGATTCATAGGTTATTAATTTTTTTAAATGATTTGTTTATAGGATAACATATCTAGGCCAACATCATTTTTTAAATGAATATTATGTGTGTAAGAAAAACATCATTGAATGCAAAAATAAATAATTTATAGTTCACTTATTGCAGTAAAACCTTTTCTTACACTTTGTTGAACACATCTCACATCTTCAATCATATAGGATATTAATATACTCAAGATTAAACTTTAAATTATATTTGATACATCATTTCCCCCGTGTATTTGTGAATATTGTGTCCTTTGGATAAGTCTGTCTATTTGTGGTTAGTAAATCGAGCATTCACTTGAATTTAATCTATGGTTTGTATAAAACGTTTTTTTTATTTAGGGTGCTTAGAGCGATTGTGACAATTTGTTGCTTTAATACAGTTGTGGCTACCCTGTACATCGCATTTTTACATATTTTAATGCTTTGGCAGTCTTTTGTTTTTTGATTCGGATTAAATTCAAAACAATTTGACATTGTCTTACAAATATTCTGTCTTGTGTAAAACATCGCTCAAAATCGGTGTATATCTCATTACCCATTTTTCTTAAAATTTGGTAAACTTTAGGAGTCACTCTTAATACTATACTCTGATATGGAGAGTTAGATCTCATCATAAATAGAACCTTTATTTCACTTTCCAAATTTTCTAGATCAGAATTCATTTTGCATACGGTTTGGACGAGTTCGCCATATCTGTAATTTTGGATACGTTTTTGACTATTATAGTTGGATCTCTTAGTGTCGGTATGTAAATTTTACTAATCAATTTCAAATCTCCTGATTTGTTTAATTCATCTAGTAGTATTTTTTTTGTCAGTTTGGTTTAGAACCTTTATAATTACAGATATATTTTTGCGTTTATAATTCTATTAATCTTAATGTTTTTACCATTTCCTCCGCCATTATTATAATTTTTTTGAAGTGCATCAGAATTAGATGCACCATCATTTAAAGTCACAAGTAAAGTAGTTTATCTATCATTTTGGCCAAAAATCCAAATCTTACATTGGGAAGTCATGTCGCTTTCTAATTATTAGATATCAGATGGCATCCTGTGTGTATCTGACTTGTTGAAGACAAAGAGAAATGGAAACTTGGTTCTATCTGCACCGGCTGACAGTCACCTCCATGAAGGACCACAAGTAAGTGTATCAGCCAGTATATAACTGCCAGTATCTTCCCGGCATCTGGCGGAAGCCGGCGCCACTCCGAGGTACTCGCTGGATAGCCTGATCTTCTTGAGCCAAAATTTCTCTCTCAATAAATTTCTTAACTCTAGGAGAGGGGCATGTGAACTGAGAATACCCGGCACAAATCCTCAAAGCAGATTTTGTTCTTTATGAGAGAGGTACACTCACGGACAAACTTTAAGGAAGCTGTATCTTTTAGATTGGATATCGGGATTCAGACAATAACTCTGAAAGATATTTGATATACATACTTTATGGAAGACACACGAGATAACCAAGTGTAAACAAAATTGCCTCTGTCTCCTTAAAAAAAAGCATTACCAGTGACATTAAAATATGAAACTTTCTTAGGTTTTTGTCTGTGAGTGTAGTTTTTGCAGGTTCTAAAGCATGACTGGATTCTTGGATGCAAGGACTTGACGTCCAATAGCATCCTTGCTCTAAGCCTTCGGACGTGGGCAGAATTTCTCGTCCAGGAAGTCCCCAATCGATAGCCTGCCAATTTTAATGTTATCAATAAAAGACGCCTTGTAATGCCCGTGAATACCATCCTTCCGCACTTTTACAACACATTCTTGGTGAAGATCGGCTCTACACTTTTCAGGCAAAATCATTTTTTTCGCAGATTTTACCAATTTAATAACTAGTCCCGTAGGCATCGTAGATAGTTTTGTACCAATGAGGGTCATAGAAAAAAACACCATGAAATATAAGAATGTATTTGTACGAATTGTCAAAGAGTTGATATTTTCTGGCTTATTCATTGGTCTGAATTAGCAATTTCTGCGCAAAGGAGACCAAACAAAGGCTACTTTTTCCATTTAATAAATGTATTTTGTGTGCATTTAATAAAACAAAAGTAATGCCTTTCACCACAGGAATTAGATATCCTCTAAATTGAATATATATGCTTGACGTTATTGCTAGTGCTGACACTTCTGAACACCTCATTCAAATAAAGCGGCCCCTAACGAGGAGTTACAAGACAAGACTGTACAACCCACAAGACCCAAAACAACTTCCTCAGACCGCTGAAGATCAGGTAGAGGAGCCATTTGATAAACTATCCGACGACTTCTTCCTACACCCCCCATATACTCGTATTTTGATAGATACGCGATAGAACTTGCAGTTTTGTACCGTCCTGAAAGGAAGGATATCCTTGGTTGGCAAATGCCTAGGTAAAATACTATTTTGAGTGAATTCCTCGACCGTGAAATTGCAAGTGTTGGAGACAACAACCACTATCTAAGCAAGAAGCTGGTCGAATTCAAGGTGACTTGTGACAGCTGATGAATTCCAGACGTCCTTTCAATGAAGGATGAATCTGGTGTAAAAAAATTAAATTTACTTTAATTCAAATGTACATATTTTTTTTGATTTATTTTGTTGAGATTTTTGGCTGAATGTCAATAAAATTGTGTCTTTCTCTTTTGTTCTTTTGTGAACAAAGGATTCTGAATGTGGAAGGAAATCCTGTCGGATCCTGAAGAAACAGGAAGGAGCCAAAAAGAAGGATGTCCTGCTGATTACAAGAGTTAGTGGAAAGACAAGGCATTCCTGTCCATTGCAGCATAGAATAAGTACTTGCCTCAACTTTAGCTTTTGACCACCCAAGACAACTTCAGTTTATCACGACTTTATAGCACAACAAACTTTTTCGATCCAACGATATATCCCTCTTTCTTTTAGAAAAACAATTAGCTGTTTTTACAAATGGCAGTCTTCAATATTCTTCATTTGGAGAAAGAACTCTTCCAAGATAAAGAAGTTGGAGTTCCCGCAAGCGACTTGCATGATTGCTCAATTGCCCTAATGCCAATGCGGGGGGACAATGAAGGTAGAGTTTCGCAAAGAAGCAGCCCAGGCTAAATATGTGGGTGAACCCAGTTTTTAAGGCCACAATTCTTATAGAGAAGTTTAAACTGTTGCTATAGTGGCGTGGCCAGGACTGTAGGTAGGACCATTGCTATAGTAGTGATGTCCGGACTGTAGGCCGGAACGTTACTATAGTGGCGTGGCCAGGACTGTAGGTAGGACCATTGCTATAGTGGTGATGTCCGGACTGTAGGCCGGAACGTTACTATAGTGGCGTGGCCAGGACTGTAGGTAGGACCATTGCTATAGTGTTGATGTCCGGACTGTAGGCCGGAACGTTACTATAGTGGCGTGGCCAGGACTGTAGGTAGGACCATTGCTATAGTGGTGATGTCCGGACTGTAGGCCGGAACGTTACTATAGTGGCGTGGCCAGGACTGTAGGTAGGACCATTGCTATAGTGGTGATGTCCGGACTGTAGGCCGGAACGTTACTATAGTGGCGTGGCCAGGACTGTAGGTAGGACCATTGCTATAGTGTTGATGTCCGGACTGTAGGCCGGAACGTTACTATAGTGGCGTGGCCAGGACTGTAGGTAGGACCATTGCTATAGTGGTGATGTCCGGACTGTAGGCCGGAACGTTACTATAGTGGCGTGGCCAGGACTGTAGGTAGGACCATTGCTATAGTGGTGATGTCCGGACTGTAGGCCGGAACGTTACTATAGTGGCGTGGCCAGGACTGTAGGTAGGACCATTGCTATAGTGGTGATGTCCGGACTGTAGGCCGGAACGTTACTATAGTGGCGTGGCCAGGACTGTAGGTAGGACCATTGCTATAGTGGTGATGTCCGGACTGTAGGCCGGAACGTTACTATAGTGGCGTGGCCAGGACTGTAGGTAGGACCATTGCTATAATAGTGATGTCCGGACTGTAGGTCGGACCATTGCTATAGTGGCGCAGTTTTTTTGATTGTACTCTCACACAAAAAAATTCAAAGAAAAATATAGTTCCAGGTTTATTGTTGACGTCGCTTCCTTGAGTTCAAAACCATAAGTGTTGTGACTTGTAATACTTTTGTGTTATCTCCAAACCCGCGGAGATATCTCGAAGATTCTAGTGAAAGCGAAAGACGATTGCTATAAGTATACAAAGAGTTATATATTAATCTTTAATTAAAAGGGCATATATCGGATCAAAATATCATTTATTTTTACCATATTTCAGTTGGCTGAACGCCAACCTTTATCAAGGTGTTATAACATTTTAAAGTGTGTCAACAACAAACTCAGCGCCACATACAGGACGGTGCCCTTTTATTTAAAGATTTATTTTTAGATTGCTCTATTTTCAAAAAGAGTTATACATATCCTATGAATTATGTATATCCTATCTTACTAACCAATCACAGGCTGCTAACTCGAGGAAGTGAGAGTGCATTCTAAATAAGATATTTGGCAGAATACACTCAGGTAGTAAGTGAGATATGTAAATACAGTACCAGATATTTATTTAATAGAGAGATAACAGATCTACCTGAGATGTGTACAATTCAGACAGGTAACCTGAGCTGTCAATTCGTTTCAGTACATATCTCTTATTTTAATATATATTGTCGCGGAGATAAATAAAACAAGGGCAAATTTGGGGATAATTAATTTATTATAAAGGGTATTTACCTTTTAGTTGTCCAATAAAATTATTTACAAGAGGTATTTAAGGGAGAGAGAGACAGCTGATAAAAACAACTTATTCCCAGGTAAAAATAATAATAATGAGCGGCGTCAGTCACCAAGGAGTCCCGTTTTCCTTATTTGCAGATCAGCTTCCGAGAACCCCTCACACCTGTGGTCCCCCCACGGGGTCCAGGGATGATTGACAGGTGTCCCATCTGGATGGAGCTTCTTGACAATATCAAATCATATCAGTATCTCTCCCCTATTTCTAAATACTTTAGGAGCTTTTGTTTTGTAAAATTATATAGTTGTCTTTCTCATAACTTAAGCCATACGCGGTAAATGTATTATTTTTTTTTCAAGAATATATAAATAATTTTATTTTTTCAAGACTGCAAGGAGGAAAAAAGTCCAAACAAAGTAACTGGACTGTGTAGAAATATATATTTTCTCCACAAGATGCAACCATTTACTCAATAATCTACTTCTTTACTGTGTTCTATGCACGAAAAAATATTTATATAGTTTAACTTTTGTACATAGATATTCTTTCCTTTTCTTATTTTTATCTTTTCTGATCGTGGATTCAGTTTCTTCCCCTGCTTCTCATTTTCTTTTTAGATTCATTTCTAACAGGAGAATCATCTGTATAAGACGGAATGTCTTAATAAAGGCTTGTGTGTGTGATATAAATAATTTTTAATCGATTTTTGTTCCACAGAATGTCAGTCAGAACCACAACTCACGGATCCGTTGAGACTGAGGTCCATCAGTCTGGTATGTTGAACTGGCATTCAGAATTTTTCATTCTGACGTAGCGCCAGATGGAGTGGCGTTTGTCAAAATGTGACTCATGGTGGCATTCCTTGGTTTGAAGAGCATGTAGTTTATATGCCCATAACAACAACAACAACAAAGCCTTTATTTAGGGCCTCTCTCCCTATACAGGATTCGCCAGTTCACAAGGGATGGGGAGAACACTGTGTGGCCTTTTTCCGGGGTATAATCCTGTGGAATCCAAATATAGCTACCGCTATATACCTATTCTTTGATATTTCATTAATTAGTGCCGGAAATTAAGGACAAAGTTGCCCCGTTTTATCATTTGTCTTCGTCTTTCCTCAGACAGAGCAGTACAATCAAATAAGTAGTGCAACATCTCCATTGCTATTCCTGATCCACAGAAAGTGCTATGCTCATAAAAATATAAGAAGCAAACAGAATAACCTCTAAAATTTTACACAAATAAATTTACTGGCAATGCGTTTCTTTTTTTTTTTTTTTTTAAATCTCTACAGACCTTACTGCAATGATATGATTTAATGAATGAGAGGGCTTGGCTCATCAGTAGTAGTCTACTGATGAGCCAAGCCCTCTCATTCATTAAATCATATCATTGCAGTAAGGTCTGTAGAGATTTAAAAAAAAAAAAAGAAACGCATTGCCAGTAAATTTATTTGTGTAAAATTTTAACGATAGAGGGCAATAAAATTTAATTTAAGAATAACCTCTCTTCACAGAAAATATAAACGTTGCAATACACCAAATCCAAAATGGAAAACTATTTTTGACGATTTGATATGGAAATCAGCGCAAATTGGCACATTAGAAGAAATCCTACAAAATTCCTAATTGTATTTTCTTTCTTCTTTCTCATATCCTCTCAATCTTATAAAAGTTCTCTAATTCTGTAATACATCGCCAAAGGTATTGGCCACTACGACATCCAGGAGATGTACTAGACTGTGCACGCACAAATCCGGACAATCCCTGAGCATGTCTATGTCTATATGAAGCCTAAGGATGAAGTTAGCAAGGAAGATATTAGCAAGAAACTGAAGAGAAAGAAGAAGAATCTGATCGCCAAGAACCGGACCAGCCACATTTCTCAGAAGAAAGTCCACTACCTCAATACCCTGGACGAAGGGGGAGAAAGAAGCATAAATGGTTTACTTCAGCTTTTGAAGGTAGTTTATGGGGACAAGTAGATCTCAAAGATGGATCTTCTTCTTCTTCTTTCTTATCTCCACTCAATCACACTAAGGTATCAAGCTTGTAAAGCTTGAGATTTTTGATGGTGTCTGCCGGGGAAGAGTAGAGCTCATCAATGGATGAGTCAATACAGTCAATAATATGTCTTGGGGTTGCATGCTGAGAATTGCACTTAGTACATAGTGGGAAAACCCTGCAACCATTCTGGTGGATCAGACAATGGAATCAATGATGTGGTTAGAGATTGCACAGAATGTAGAATTATACAAACGCTGCAAAATATTCTCCCCTTACCTCGACTTGATTTCTTGATATTTGACTTTGAGGACCGCCTATAGAGGACTTCATTCAACGCTTCTTAATTTCTTCTCTATTTCCTCATCGACCACCCTTTCGGAAAGTTATCCTTCGATGATATTGTTTTCTTAATATTTGATTTCGAGAAACGCCTGCAGAAAGCTATCTTCGATAGTTCCCAATTGCTTCTCAAACACTTCAACGACATTAAGACATTTTCATGTTCCCTTTAAGATCCATGGGGAAAGTTTAAGGGCCATTTCTTTTAGTTTCATTTTTTTTTAAGTTCAGGTAAAATGATTCATTAAATTTATCATTATTAAAAAGCAGTTTTTCTTGCATCATTATATCTATGTATATTCATACTAGCCGAATGACCCGGGCAACGCCCGTGTTTTACCCGACTGTAGATGTTACAACGGTGATCCTTAGGTCGCTGGTTCAAATCCGGCTCGAGGGAGCCGGCGAGCACGTGACCTCCCTGTGCGCGCGCATCCGTGACAGAGGCCGATGAGGAAAGACGGTCGTGACTATATATAGGGATGGTACTGTGTCGAATTTTCAAAACTTTTTATTGAATACTAGCGGACCCGCCCGGCTTCGCCCGGGTTTTACCCGAGTAAAAGTTTGTCTAACGAATCTCTCGATAAAGTGAACATTTTTTTCCCGGTCCCTTGAAAAATACTCGATAAGTTGAATAAAATCAATATTAATTGGTTCCCTCGGTAATTGGAAGTTAAAGGAATAGTATCTTGCCTTTGAATTGTATCATTATTCTTGTCTCAAATAAATTGCCGTGTCATCCTGAATTTTGTCTTTCCTAATTTTCTACATTACAAAATCATCGTATCATCATGATAATATTTAGAGCAGATTGTTGAATTATAACAGATAAATTATAATATTTATCTTGATTATTTCTAGGCGAAAAGTTATTTCAAAAATTTTATTTGCTAGAAACCTTCCCAGTACTATACTAAATAACTTCCCAAAGTTTCATGGCGATCCAATGAGTGGTTTGGTCAGGCATAAAGGACAAACAAACAAACAAACAAACAAACAAACAGACATACATTCATTTTTATATATATAGATATTCATATAGTAAATGAAAAGTTTTGAAAATTCGACACAGTATCAAAGATATGATATATAAGTGAATATTACATTAAAAATCATCTATAGAATTGATTAGAAATTATTTTGCCAAATTATTCAAAGCGAGTAGACAGAATTGAGAAATATTCACAATGATGAAAAGAACATGTCTTTATTAGAACAGTGAAGTAAAGGAGATACAGTAAAGCCTTCCTTAAGAGACTGCCTAAAATTATCGGTCTCTCTTAGAAGTGGTGTCATCAGAGATTCTTTCATGTCAGACAGAACCTCTGACGAGAGACCACCTCATGGCTAAATGACCTCAACATGGCTAAATGTTTTAGGTAGTCTCTCATGGGAGCCTCTATTTATATATGATATCTCTATTATTATATTACTAGACGAATGGCCCGGGCAACGCCCGGGTTTTACCCGAGTGCGTATATATTTTAAAAACGTTTTAATTCAAATACTATTCGTTACAATTATAAATTGGCGCCATGGATGTCACTCTTGTGAAACGTCCCGTTCCAAACTGTGTGTTTTTAAAATGTTTTAATTAAAATACTATTCGTTACAATTATAAATTGGCGCCGTGGATGTCTCTCTTGTGAAACGTCCCGCCCCAAACTGTGTGTGTCTTGAAAACATAAAAATAAAAATGTGAATTTTCATAAAGATTTCATCATGTCGATTTTTTTTTTTTTGCATTTCACCTACTAAATCGATTGAGATAATTACATTTGCAACATGAACTTAGGTATATTGACTAAATAGAAAACTGCATAGTAATAAAGATCATTTTTTAAAGGTACCATATCGTTTTTTTTTTCAATAAAATCGAAACAAAAATTAACGATAAATAACGATAATTGCCTTAAAAAGAAATTGCCTTAAAAAAAAAAGAAACATTCGCGGTGATTTTGTCTTGCATTCGTTTATACAATTATTATATACGAATGACCCGGGCAACGCCCGGGTTTTACCCGATTAAATGCTTTTATTCAAATACTATTCGTTACAATTATAAATTGGCGCCGTGGATGTCATTATTGTATAATATATAAATGAGTTTTAAAAATTGTAAAAAAAAAAAAAATGCATCGGCCGGGAATCGAACCCGGGCCGCCCGCGTGGCAGGCGAGCATTCTACCACTGAACCACCGATGGTTATGAAAATTCCCATCCGTGAGCTTCAGACAAACAAATAGACAGAATAAGGCAAATATATAAGTAGATACGAATGACCCGGGCAACGCCCGGGTTTTACCCGATTAAATGCTTTTATTCAAATACTATTCGTTACAATTATAAATTGGCGCCGTGGATGTCATTATTGTATAATATATAAATGAGTTTTAAAAATTGTAAAAAAAAAAAAAATGCATCGGCCGGGAATCGAACCCGGGCCGCCCGCGTGGCATGCGAGCATTCTACCACTGAACCATCGATGGTTATGAAAAATCCCATCCGTGAGCTTCAGACAAACAAACAGACAAACAGACAGAATAAGGCAAATATATGTGGCAATATCGTTGCGGGGTTTCTTGTTGTTGGATGCGAATGGTGAGATTTGGTTGAAGCGCAGCCGTTTGAGTGGAAGTTGCAGCATACAGTTAGGAATAATCAGGACACATGATTGAGTTTGAAAATAAAAGGCAACTGGGTTGGAGGGAAGAAAGCTTGAGAAGAGTTGAGCGATTTGACTTATTAATTAGTTGATCACATGGCGATGATGGGATTTAGATGAAATGAGCGGAGAGAGAGATCTCTAGAGTAGATGTTACCTTCATGGTAAACGGTTTGCGGATTTCGACAAATTAGAAAGAAGGAATCATATATCGCCGCAACTCTTTTTATTATTATAGCGGTTAGCTGAAGAAGGGCTTGCCCGAAAGCTTCCTTAACCGCTATAATAATAAAAAGAGTTGCGGCGATATATGATTCCTTCTTTCTAAGATGTTACCTTGTTGGAAGCGAAGGAGCAACTGTCCGAACTCGGCGAGAGCCACTGAACAACTGTAGGTGTTGTTCCTATGAGAGCGAAAACCTAACTGACCATTCTTGCTTTTCGATTTAACACCAAGACTCAGTTTCTCTCTGATTGGTTGAGAGATGATCACCTGATCTTTCCCTATTGGTTGACCTGTTTAGATGCTATCTTCTGATTGGCCGGCGGCTTCCTTTAGTGTTAGTTACGCCCGGCCTGGGTCAGGAAGTGTCGGGTAGCTTGACGCTTATAACTTCGACGGATATTAGATACGTCCTGTCTTTGCCGGAAATATTGGGTGTTAGCTTTAACATTTATAACTTCTGGTCACTAGATACGTCCTGTTTTTCCAGGAAGTGTTGGTTTAAACTTAGCTCGCAGGGACCTGGGGTCAGAAGGTTAACTGCGTCGTTATTAATAAATATGCTCTCCTCTAGATCTACTTTCTATGTCTTTTGTTACTTTCTTTCCTCCAGTTACCTTATTCTTTTGCGCCCTCGGGCTAGATCTTTTGATCGACAGATATCACCAACTGATCACCAAATATCCTTTAGGATATCCTGGTCTTTACAGCACTAATGAATCGGACAAAAAAAAATATCATACCTTATTCTTTTATTAAATCTTTGAAAATCATACATGGTACATACATAGTGGGTCGGGGTTGCATTTAATTATATACAAATTATGACAGATGCGCCCCCTACATGTGAAGAATTCAAGAAGGGGTTAGCCTGAGAGAATTCTGTAAAGTGAAAAATAATTTTGTGGGAAAATTAGTTGTGGGTATTGAGGGGCTATATACAAGCATTGCTGGTGACATAAAAGTAAGATAGAATGGTGTTGATGATATAGGTTGAGTATAATTAATAGAAATCAAAAATTTTTAATTGTAAGAAATCAATGAATGCTATGGTACATAGTGGGCTAAAAAAGGAAAATGTGCCTAAACGAATTCTACTCGATATAAGAAAGAAGATCGAGGGAGTTCTATTAAGGTTTTTGAAATCAAAATAAAAACAATATAAAAATAGTTGAATGAAATCAAAATTGAATGTTTTTGGTTGAAAAAGAAAAATTATTTTGTTGCATGGTGATAAGGGAAAATGCCTAGTTACTTTTTTTGCTCGAATTTGGAAAAGAATTCGAGGGAATTTCATAAGGTCTTTTGAAATCAAAATAAAATAAAATAAAAGTTTTTTGAGCGAAATCAAAGTTGAGTGCTTGGTTGAATGGTAAAAAAAAAAAAAGGAAAAATGCCTAACCATATTCTAGCTCGAAATTGGGAATGGAGACCGAGGGAATTCTATTAGGTCTTTTGAGAAATCAAAAATAAAAATAAAATAAAAGTTTTTTGAGCGAAATCAAAGTTGAGTGCTTGGTTGAATGGTAAAAAAAAAAAAAAAAGGAAAAATGCCTAACCATATTCTAGCTCGAAATTGGGAATGGAGACCGAGGGAATTTTATTAGGGCTTTTGAGAAATCAACATAAAAATAAAATAAAAATAAGAGTTGAACGAAATCAAAGTTGAGTGCTTGGAAAAAAAGAAAAATGAAAAATAAAAAGGTTTCAACAACAAAGGGTGATTTAATGTTTTTAGTTTAATCGAAAGCCAGTGAGTTTTCGTTGATAATTGAGTTGTGGTAGTTTAAGCTAAGTGGTAAATAGAATGATAATTGATAAATAAAAATGATAATATAAACTAATTGGAAAAAAAATGATAATTAATGATTAAAATTGATAATAAGTTGGATAAATTGATTAAATATTTACAATTTTAATTGAGAAAAAATAATGAAAATGATTGATATGAAAAATAAGGTGTATTGGTTGGAACCCTTTGGTATCTACATGCCCTGATCTACATGTATTGGTTGCTCCATTTTGCCCTATAAATGTTTTACTTGCTCAATTATGCCCTATAAATTTTTTGTCTCATCTGTAGCGACACTTAGGTGAAAAACGTGATTCTAGCCCTCAAGTGTGTTTATGCTGTGTGTACAGGAGACATGGAAATCTATATAACCTTTATGTGTAATTTTTGTCTTTGTGTGTGTGTTGTGAAAAAATGTTAGAAGTCTGTTGTGTAAGAAATGTGTGAGCTAGTTCTATGTGTTGTCTCGTGGATGTGTAATTGGGTGGTAAAAATCGATATGTAGACTCGAACTGGAATCAAAAATCGGTGGCATAGCGAGGTTCCCAGTTGACCTCAATAGGGGATCTTCTCATTGTAATTAGAGATACGGAAGTGGGGTGTGTCGGGCAAACGAGAGGGAATGAAATTGGAGATCGGACGAAGGCGCTCCGCTTTGTTTACAGAGGCCGAATTTAACCGCCGCGGACTACACTTCCTGTCGTGGTGTTTCAAATTCTCATTTCCTGCCGTCTATTTATTTTGGGGTGTGGCTCGGGGCTTGTTTTTGGAGCGTGATTTCTCCGACATTGTTTGGTCATCTTTTCAGTTACTGCTATCTCTTCGGAGTTTATTTAGATTTTCTGCGAAGATGGTTCCTAAAATTATGAGAAGTTTTATAAATGTTTGTCCACAATGAAGAACTGCTTGTCCACAATGAAAAATTGTTTGTCCAAAATTAAAAACTGCTTGTCCTAAATTAAAAACTACCTCTTGTAGTTCGAAGATTTTCTGAGCGGGCATGGCATAGATAAACAGGTAATTAATGAATAAAATTGGGATACAGTTGTACGGTAGAACTAATAAACAAAGGATAAAAATCAGATGAAAGATAGGATATTGCCCCATGTTCGTCCACATTTTTGTAACTGGGGACTCTGAAATATTTGCTTGAACCTTATGAATTGTAGAATTTGAATGATTGGTAGGTTCGCCGTTCTCCTGTTTGATATCTTTAGGGGGTGGTGTGATATGATTGAGTTGGTTGTCAGGTTTGCAGTTTTTAACATCGGGGAGGAGTGATGTAAATCGTCTTGTTGTAAAAATGGCAGGGTCTAAATGCCTGAAAGGTTCGCTGCTGGTGGGTTTGAACCTTAATGACTCTGTTGGGAATAATTCGGGTGTTAAATGTTTGAAAGGGAACGTGTAATTGGGGTTGTGTTTTATATGATAGGTGCTAACGGCGGGTGGTGATATATAATGGATTTTTTCTGTATACAGTTTAAGTTTGTTGACGTGGATTGTGTCAGTGTCTCTTTGAAGTGGTTGATTTGGTCGATCTATGCGGACCACATTTGGTGAAATAATTTCTAATATTGTGTGAGGTCCTGTGAAATATGGCGCAAGTTTCCCTGTATTTGGGTGGTGATATAATTTTACTAACACTAGATCACCTACTTCGAAATGTGGTTGCTTGTGTCGTTGGTCATAAGTGTTTTTGTCTTGTAAATGTTTGTTTTGTGTGCGTGTGTGTGCAATTTTTCTAGCTTTGTCGATATCTGGGTACGGTGTGTTATGATTAGAGATTTCTGGGGGTAGGATACCAAACATTAAGTATATGGGTGGAAAACCTGTGGTAGAGTGGGGTGTCTTGTTATATATAAGTGTAACCTTCTTGACCAACTTGGTCCATGCGACCTTAGGATTTTCTAGGTGTAATAACCTAAGTTTTCCCGTGAGGGTGGCGTTCAGGCGTTCACATAGACCGTTGGCCTGTGGATTGTTGCTGGTTGTGAGCAATGGGTGAATATTTCTATTAAGTAGGAAACTACGAAATTTGGGTGAAGTGAAGGCAGGGGCTCTATCCGTAAGAAGGCGTTTTGGAGAACCATCCTGGAATACTCGTTTAAGTACCTGCTGGTAGGTGGTGGTACTGGTGGATTTAGATGGAAAAGCCCACGCGTAGCGTGAAAAATGATCGACTACCACATGGAGGTATATCTTGGTGTTGCCATATTTGGCAAATCCTGCTATGGTGTCCAGAGATAAAAGGTCGAAGGGTTCTTTAGATTCCGGAGGTTGACTTAATTCTCCGTAAGTAGGTCCTACTGGACGTTTTGTTAATTGGCAGGTGGGACAGGTCTTAACTTTTTGTTTAATATCTTTTGACATACCTTGCCAGTAATATTGTGTGGAGATAATTCGTGACATTTGGGAAATACCGGGGTGATTGTATTGTGTGTGTACTGTTTGTAAGAGTTGTTGTATGAGTGGTTTTGGAAGTATAATCTTGGTTACACCTTTTCGGGAAACTGTATGTAATCCATTATGATCAATGGTCAAACTAGACTCTTTCGATGGAGGAGGTTGGTGGGTCTTG
Organism: Cordylochernes scorpioides; assembly: GCA_030710605.1. Classification (NCBI taxonomy): domain Eukaryota; kingdom Metazoa; phylum Arthropoda; class Arachnida; order Pseudoscorpiones; family Chernetidae; genus Cordylochernes; species Cordylochernes scorpioides. The sequence goes on from CP092870.1 coordinate 78,590,367, forward strand.
ATAAGGGTGGCGTCCAAGAATCCACAAAACGGGTTACGGGACAAGAGATCTGCTTTATATTGTAGTTTTCCCTTTATGTAGCGGACCTCATATTCGTAACTCGATAGTCGTAAACTCCATCGAAACAGTCTACCGGACGGGTTCTTGATGGTTTTCAACCACTGCAATGCGTGATGGTCAGAAAATATTGTAAACTTTCTGCCCATAAGATAGATGCGAAACTTCTCCACACTCTCAACGATTGCTAAGCACTCAAGTTCAGAGATGGAGTAGTTTTTCTCGTGTGGGCGCAATGTTCGGCTGAAATATTGAACTGGATATACGTTTCCGTCAGGGTGAACTTGTTTGAGAATGCCTGCTATACCGAGGGTGGATGCATCGCAATACACTTGGCATGGCAGACCTTCTTTGTAAAGGTGTAAAATGGGGTGTTGTGTGAGGTTTCCTTTCAGGTCAATAAACGCCTCTTGACAAGCTTCATTCCAGTTCCACACGACGTCCTTTTTGAGGAGATTGTTGAGTGGTGCTCGCAAGCGAGCGTATTCCGGAATGAATTTGTTATAGACGTTCACAGCGCCTAAGAAGGATTGTAGTGTTTTTCGGTTGTGTGGTTGTTTAATGGCGTGGATGATGTCGGTATTGCGTGTAAGTGGTGTAATTGTACCAGCTGTGATGGTGTAACCTAGAAAATTTATGGATTGTTTAAAAAATTCGCATTTTGCGAAGTTAAGTTGTAACTTCTCCGCTTCGCAAAAGGCGAAAAATTGTCGCAGGTGGTTTTGATGTTCCTCCAATGTGTTGGAGTAAATGATGAAATCATCAAAGTAATGTGCCACACAGTCAAGTCCGTGTCTCTGTAGGACCTGACTTATGGCTCGTTCGTAAATCTGAGGACTGGTTTTTAACCCGAAAGGTAATCGAGTGGGTTGGTATAATCCTTCAAAGGTGGCAAATGCTAACAGTGGTCGAGAATCGGGGTGTATTGGGACTTGCCAATACGCAGAGGATATGTCGGCCGTGGAGAAATATTTGGCCTGTGCGAGGCGGTCTAGGATATCCTCGATTCTCGGGAGGGGATGGACATCAGAGCTGATTAGCTCATTCACCTTCCTATAATCGATACAAAACCGTTTGGTCTTGTCGCGCTTAGTGACGAGGGTGACAGGGCTCGAGAAAGGTGAAAAAGATTGCTCTATGATGCCGTTCTCCAGCATTTGTTGTATTTGGTTACGGATTTCTTGTTGGTCACATATCGGAACACGATATGGACGTATGGTGATTATTTTTTCGGAATTCGTGGGTATTTTTACTGGTGGAATACGTAAGCATGGTACGTTGAATTTGTCCTGTGAAAAAATGTGAGTGTACCTTTGCAGAAGTGTTGTGAACTGTGGTGTATAGTGAGTGTTAGGTGTTGTGTTGTAGTATGCATGGGGTAAAGGGTTTTGTTGTGTATTAGTGTGAGTGTCGAGTTCGTTGTGTGGGTTGGTCATGTGAGAGTTGTGCAACGGTGTGTGATCACCTATGTTTTTGGTATGCGAGTTATCCCGCTGTGTGGGTGCGTTTTGGACAGGTTCATAAGTTGAAGTTGTTGTGGTTTGATGATTTGAGGGCATGTAAAAAGGGCAATTGGCTTTAGTGAAAAAGGGGCATGTAGATAAGTGGGGTTTTCTCAATGAATGCACGCAATGGTTGTCATAGGCGGAAAGTTGGGATGTGGGGAAATTTTTTTGTGACATCGCCTGACACTGCCAGTACGTGCATACATTGGACACATGATTAAAATGGTAGGAAAGGGTAGACAATGGGGCGCCCAGCTGGAGTATAGTGCATTTATTAAAATCTATGGTTAATCTGAATTTATGGAGGCTATTGATACTAAGAATTCCAAATGGCAATGGTGCATTCACTACATGGAAATTCTCCTTTCGTGATATTTGTCCTATTGTCAGTGGGATAGATAGTTTACCCATGGTTTTTGCAAATCCGTTTAGGGTTTGGAGGTGTAGTGAATGTCCCTCAAGGGTTAAATTAGGCAGGTGGGTTTTTAGCATATGATAAATATTATATGGCACTATACTCAGGCTGGCGCCTGTATCAATTAAAAAGGGGCATGATACATTAGGGGTTAGAAAAAGTTTGACAGTCAGTTGGTTTAGGGATCCTACCTCAGTCTCGAAAGGGCTGCCCGGCTGAGGTGTCTCTGGCTTGACTTGGTTGTGATGAAGTCGGAACTGGTGATTTTGGGACCGTTTGCACTGTCCGGACTTTTTCGTGGGTCGTCGGGATTGGTCGACGTCGGCATTCGCTGTGCCAGTGTCTCGCGCCGCAGAACTTGCAGTTGGACGGCGGAAGAGGTGCATTCCATGCACCTGGGCGTCGGGATGTGCTGTGGTACGGACCCGACATTGTGGGTGGTTGATCTTCTCTGGATCGTGTTGCCGGTACACTGGGCCCGTGGATCCGCTGTACCAGTCGGAACCATTCTCCTAGGTTCTCGGGAGGTACTACGCGGACTAGGCGCTGGTCGCTGAATGGCAGTCCTTCTGTCAGCGTCTCGAGGATCACCTCTTGTGGAAGTCCTAGTTGCAATCCCATGGCGGTTTTCTCCCGGTAGTAGGTCTCTAAGTTGGCTTGTCCAGTGAGTTTCATGGCGAAATATTTCGCAAAGGACGCTTCGCTTGACTCAGGGTAGAGATCTAGGAGGATTTGTCTCACCTGGAAATAACTCCGGTCGGCCAGCCGAAGTTTCCTGAAGAGCTCCAGGGGTTGTCGCACCAGGTAGTTTGGCAGGCGCAGTAATTTTTCTTGTTCTTCCATGGATGCGTCTTCCATTTTTCGGTCGAACGTCTGGAAAAACTGTGTCGCGCTGTATGTGCCGTCGAAAGGCGAGATTGCCGACTCCGCTCCATCAGAAATTTTTACTCGCGTCAGGAACGTTGACAGCTGGTTGACGGCGTCCGCTAGGGGCGCAGTTGTCTCTCGGCCGGTCATCTCCTGTCCTCCTCCTGCCGGTTCGCTCCCTCTTACTTCTTGCCTTCTTTCCATTGTTTCCGTTGGACCGTCTGACTTTACGCTTATGGGATCCTGATTTAATTCCATCTCACTATCCTGTCGACTTAACCGCTCTGTGGCAATATCGTTGCGGGGTTTCTTGTTGTTGGATGCGAATGGTGAGATTTGGTTGAAGCGCAGCCGTTTGAGTGGAAGTTGCAGCATACAGTTAGGAATAATCAGGACACATGATTGAGTTTGAAAATAAAAGGCAACTGGGTTGGAGGGAAGAAAGCTTGAGAAGAGTTGAGCGATTTGACTTATTAATTAGTTGATCACATGGCGATGATGGGATTTAGATGAAATGAGCGGAGAGAGAGATCTCTAGAGTAGATGTTACCTTGTTGGAAGCGAAGGAGCAACTGTCCGAACTCGGCGAGAGCCACTGAACAACTGTAGGTGTTGTTCCTATGAGAGCGAAAACCTAACTGACCATTCTTGCTTTTCGATTTAACACCAAGACTCAGTTTCTCTCTGATTGGTTGAGAGATGATCACCTGATCTTTCCCTATTGGTTGACCTGTTTAGATGCTATCTTCTGATTGGCCGGCGGCTTCCTTTAGTGTTAGTTACGCCCGGCCTGGGTCAGGAAGTGTCGGGTAGCTTGACGCTTATAACTTCGACGGATATTAGATACGTCCTGTCTTTGCCGGAAATATTGGGTGTTAGCTTTAACATTTATAACTTCTGGTCACTAGATACGTCCTGTTTTTCCAGGAAGTGTTGGTTTAAACTTAGCTCGCAGGGACCTGGGGTCAGAAGGTTAACTGCGTCGTTATTAATAAATATGCTCTCCTCTAGATCTACTTTCTATGTCTTTTGTTACTTTCTTTCCTCCAGTTACCTTATTCTTTTATTAAATCTTTGAAAATCATACATGGTACATACATAGTGGGTCGGGGTTGCATTTAATTATATACAAATTATGACATATATAAGTAGATAATCAAAATATTTTTTATTCAGAGCTAAATATTATTTATTTTATTTACACAGAAAGTGGAGGTACAATTTATAATGTAATTCCAAACAGGTTTATTTCCATTAGAATAGTTTCCAGAAATACTGGGCTATATATGTATAACAAAAAAACATAATTTAAAATATAAAAAATATATATATAAAATATAAATAATTTTATTATTATTTATAATCTGTTCATATATATTTTAAATAATAAAATTAATTATTTAAAAATAGCGCTATTATTTGTTTTAATTCTCTATTGTCGTGTTTATTTTTTAAGTATTTTACGGGTTATTGGCGACAATTAAACGATCCAGAAAATTGTGTAGTGGCCAAAAATTAAAAATAAATTTTAAAACTAAATATATATTACAAAATAAATATATTTTCCCTATTACACAAAGTTTTCGCGATAATGAACAGAAACGAACCAAAAGAATATTTAATAGATTTAGATAATGCCATGAGGGCCGAGTTGGAAAGAGAATTTGACGATTCAGGAGATACAGACGTGCATTTCATGCAGGTATCAAACGATGATACTTTGTTTACTTCTATTAACTTTAGTCAAAATTCTGCAGTTGAAATATCTGAAATGAGAGAAGAAATTAGTTTTGTTCAAGAAGAAAACTGGTTTTACCAAAATTGGTCTGTTGACTTTAGCCAAAACATTACATGGCAACCCTCTGAAATAAAAGAAGAAGAAATTTCAGCCAAAGATAGAAAATGGTATAACGAGGCTAGGTTTGACTCCGTTGACTATACACAAAACCTTAAAGTAGAATGTTTGGTATTAAAAGAAGAGGAGTCCGCTGAAGCCAAACAATGGTATGATAAGAATCGGTCTGGTTCTGTTGAATTTATCCAGCACACTTCAATGGAAATATCTGAAGATATACCTCCTGTCCATGGTGAAAACTGGTATGACGAGCCTTGGTTTTATTCTGGTGACTCTGAAATAAAGGAAGAAAATGCGTCTCCTGTAGAATATTTGCATAACGATCCAGGGTTTGTCTCTTGCGACTCTAACCAGAATCCTGAGTTGCAAACTTCTGATATAAAAGAAGCGGTACATCCACTTCAAAGTGAAAACTGGTACGACGAGCCTTGGTTTTATTCTGGTGACTCTGAAATAAAGGAAGAAGAGGTACTTCCTGTTGAAGAGAGACATTGGTATGACGATCCTTGGTTTGCCTCTAGCCAAAATCCTGAACTTCAAACCTCTGAAATAAAAGAAGAGTTACATCCTATTCAAAATGAAAACTGGCACGACGAGACAGAATATCGCTCTTGGGACTACAGACAACATTCTGAAGTAGGAATCTCTGCAGTGAGCGAAGAGATGCCCTTTTTTGAGGACGAGAACTATTCTGAGTATACCTTAGCTTCTACCTCAAGTACCCAGGAGTATAACTCTGAAGTCGGTCTAAGTGAAGAAGCATATTTGTGTGATGGGGAAAGCTACAATGAAGATAACTATCAGAATCCTATGGACGAAAATTTCATGAGAATTGTCCTTCACTATTTGGCAATGCCATCTCCCATATGGCGATCTTGGAGGGAACATGAACATCCTCCTCAGTCATACCATTCCATCTATATGGAAAATGAAGACATGGAAGCAGACTACTGAATTAGCTGTCAGGATTTCTCCTTCTCCAAGGATTTTTCTTTTAACAGTTCTCGCACTCGCGCTTGGTATTTCTTCTAAACGTGGCAAAAAAAATTGCAGGCTTCGATAATTACAAAATCACAGATGATGCTGAAACAATATTGCTGAGTCACTTTTAATTCGCGTCAAATTTCAAGATTAAAATATCCACGACTATATACATTTTGATGACGTTGACGTTTGCTGGACATGTGATGCGCAGATCAGTAGGAGAGACATTGCTGACAGTGTTGGAAGGAAAGCTCCAAGGGAAGAGATCGAGGGGAAGGAGACGACAGAGATACACAGACGATCTAAAACAATGGACTGGACGGCACACCTACGACGAGATGAAGAGGATGGCGGAGGACCGGGAAGTATGGAGAGACCATGTGGCCCACCCTCAGTAGAGGAAAGCATTGAAACAATCATTTAAATTATATGAAAAATAAGAAAACATTACCTTTAAAGAATATACCAATTATAAATGTAAAACAACAGCAAAAAAAAACTTAGACCTAAACAAATTTCATATTAATTAATTAAAGGTGGAAGAAAATAATGAAGAAATGCGCTTTAAATATCTAACAAGCCATAAAACTTTGCAAGAATAGAATTCCCAAGGACCAGAGAACAAAACATATTAGTGAAAATCCTATTGACCGGTTGGGATTTGATATATTAGTTCCACGTGTAGAAGATCCTCGAGGGTTTTAAAAGTTTGTGTTTTAACGACATAATAAAAAGAAACGTTTCTCTTTCGCTCATAAATACATTTCGATATTTTTGATATATTAGTATAAACACTTTCTTGGTAAAACAGCCCTATATGGTAAGATTTTTTAAGACAAATTATCACATAAGATTGACAAGTTTTATAGCTACCAATAAATAAAATATTAATTCTGTAATATTTTGTAAATGTGACGAATTCGTAGCCATAAAGTATTATTGTAAATATGATCTGGTTGTGTTCTTTTTTTAGCCGCACCTAATAAAGTTATTTTAAAATCAACAAAATATCTAAAAAAGCACCAACTTCCATTTTTGACATTTATATTTAGATATTAATAGAAGAAAGATGAGATTTGGTTATACACTTCAATACATCTCTTGCTAGAGTGCCCTGTCTTTCAAGATTACCGAGTCAACAACGATTTAATAGCTTTAGGCCCTAGTGATTTAATTTCAAGTAAGGACACATATATAAAATTTAATTTCCTTTGTAAATATATTTTGGATTTCATTAAGAAAAAATGGTCTCTGAAGTAACGATCTCAAGGAAATATTGGACATATTATATGGTTGTAAACAATATATAGGTGTATGCGTGTATATGTGTGTATATATGTATATATTTTAAATTTAATGATGTAACTGTAAATAAAATTCAAAGAATATCTCTATATGTAAATAATATTTATGAATCTTTCTAAGTTACTTTCTGTGTATCTTTCCATGTTAAATATTTTCTTTGTTATATTTATATGTACATTTAGCGCAAGTGTCCCTAGGGGGACATAGCGTTTTGAATTGAAATAAATAAATAAACATACACTTTAATTAAAAAATAAGGCTTATTTTGGATGGTAATAATATTTTTTGTTAATCCAATATTTTGATGGACCAATCGTCCATCTTTTACGGGGTTATTTGTTATGAAGTACACAGCAGGTCGCGTGCTTCAGGTGAGCCACGGACGTCTTACAAGCTTTTTGGGCGATAAACTAATATTGGATTAATAAAAAATCTTATTACAAAAAAAAAAACCAAAATAAGCTCTATTTTTAAATATATATATCGTAATTTAAACAAAGATATGTAAGTAATAAAGTATGACGTCTTTTCTAGTCGTCTCAAAGTGACACCAGTTTGCCACCGGACCCCAGGGAGGGGAGGATGACCCACATAAGACTGACCAATGAGCATCAACACCCGGAGAATCCAGAGAGGGACAAAAAGGGCGTTGGTCCGGATGTTGAGAGTTAGGTGACAGTGGATATTTCGGACAAGCCCCCCTGATTCTAGGTCCGTGGTCATCTCACGGCGGCCCTCGTGGCCGCCGTTTTGGCTCCTCTCTGCCCCCGCGGCTTCAGGCTGGACGCCGAGCTTTCCTCTGTTAATCCTCAACTTTCCCCTGGTCCTGGTGCCACGTGAGACGTACTAGGAGAGCGTCTTTTGATCCCAAAATTTGTCCTTACTGTCCCGTGCGGACTTCCCACACTGCACGCCTTGCCACTCAACCCCGACTGCTTCCAACTCACTTGTTGGCTTACCCGGGTTTACGACATATATATTATGGATTGCTCTATATTCAGAATACACTTTAATGTAACTAATTAATCCAAATACTGAACATATCAGGAGGGAAGTTGAAAAAGTTTTTTGAAAACTAGAATGATGACCGCTTTAACAATGAATTGGCAAGTTTTGAATAAATGCTGAAATAAAATTGTGTCAGTGAATTATTGATTAATCGAATTGATATATTTGACCCTAAGTAGAGGGGGAGTCTTACTGCTACTTACTGAACATTAATTTCGCAGGTAGATCTCTGCTTCGTAAGGCTCACTATATATCAATAAAGAATTATTTTTTTCCTGTTTGTACGTCTACCATTCTAGTTATCAATAAAGATGTATTTATCCTGAAATATTCTTTGTTCTTACTGCCCTGAGAAGTTCACGAGGTTAAAATATATTGAGGAAAAATCCATATATATACATCACTATATAGGCTCACCAAAACCTTCCAAAGGTGACCATCTTTTTAAAAGTTGAACAAATCCAATCTTCAGTAAGAGACCAGGTTTTATCAATGTTCTAGGGTCTCTTTTAGTAAGTTCAACTGTATCGTATATTCATTGTACTGGACGATTTAGAAGGGAAGAACAAGCATCTTTGGGCATATTGTCCGACACTTGGAGTGAATAAAGGTATTGCTGGAGGAAGAAATACGAGGAAGAAAAATGCCGAGAATGAATTTCATAGACAATTTCAGGAGATTCAACGATATCACAAATAGGCTATCCATAGAAAGGAATTAATACTTTCTACACACGGTAAAAGAACTTATAATTGTTTAATATTACTATTTTATACTCAATCTATCTATCTAGTCCAATGGGACTAAATATATATACCTTATACGCAACAAACCTCCATGAACCACTTTATACGCTAAAAAGAGAGATATTTATAACCCAGATCCCTAGAGCGCAGAACACCAACTACCCGGGAAGTCCAGCTCACCAGTATGGACTAGTGCAAATCACTTTTAATCGCCTCCTGATTTGATTGCTGAGCTGAACCAGTTGGTCAGGAAGTTCTATGCCAAAAAAAAAAAAGGAATTAGCCTACAGCACCAGGTGGTCACCCTCCCAAGTACTGACCGGGCTCGACATTGCTTAACTTCGATGATCGGACGATAACCGGGTTTTTCAATGTGTACGCTAAAGAAATTGTGCACTAATTAGTAAGATCCTCCTTCTCCTTCAATGCTTTTCTCTACTGAGGGTGTGCCACATGGTCTCTACATATCTCCCTCCTTCAATGCCTTCCTCTACTGAGGGTGGGCCACATGGTCTCTACATATCTCCCTCCTTCAATGTCTTCCTCTACTGAGGGTGGGCCACATGGTCTCTACATATCTCCCTCCTTTAATGCCTTCCTCTACTGAGAGTGGGCCACATGGTCTCTCCTTATCTCCCTCCTTTAATGCCTTCCTCTACTGAGAGTGGGCCACATGGTCTCTCCATACTTCCTTCTTCATCCCCTTTATCTCCTCGTATGTGTGTCGTCCAGTCCAAAGATCATGGGTAACTCTGGAGCTTATACTGTGGCAGGGCCCAAAAACATACTACAGGCCAGTCTTTGGTCCACCCCAGGTATTTCCCCGGTACCACCCTGGGAGGCATTGCCCTATCCTCCACCTAGAGAGGCGTCCGATAGGGGGAAACTAATTAGTAAGGTACAAGCTCACAAATTATTATTGGAAAATCTCTAACAAAGGTCTATCAGGTCTTTATCCAATAAAAAAACTACATTTATTGCAGATTCTTTAGAAGTTATCTATAAAAGAGAACAATCAAACTTTGAATAATAATTTACCTTTTTTTATTTATTTGCGTTTTCATAGTTAGTCATCATTTTTGTCTAGCTAATTTTTGTTTTTAAAAAATGCGATACGCGCAATCATAAAAAAAAAAATTTAATGCGTATTCAAGTGACGTGTTTTTCATTTACCATACACAACAATCACTTAGCGCATTGTTAGGTTATGCTTATTTGTTATTTGTATTTCTACTCTTATAGTAAACACTCGCTAATCCAATGGGACTAAGATTTTTGCTCTTTCATAATTTTATATCACTGATATTGGTTATAATTTTATATTTGTTTTTAGGGGGCGAAGGTTCATTATATAAATTCCTGGATTATTTTAGGTCTTACTGTATATACATGTTGGAATATTAACCCGTTTAAACGAATAAAAAATATTTAGAGGTTTAAACCGAGAAGTGAAACTTTGTACCAAAATGAATCCATATTCTTTCAATCCAAAATCACTTTATTAGGTACCTCTCAACAAGAGAGCAACCTAGTTTATGATAATTGCAACAATGAATAATATGTGAAGGTTATTCATATATTAAACAAAATGTTAACGCGAGATTCAATCCCAGTTCATGACTGTCGGGAATCGAGGGTGTTATCTACTTGTCCACAGACTTATTATATTCTCTCAATTTGCGCATACCCAATCAATGATCATTCATAAAAATGCCCCCCACTCGCTTTTTCGTTTTTGTAACTATTGTGTTGGAGCGGGTCGCTCCTTAAATAAATGCATATACTAGTTAATAACCAAATGGAATCCTCTCTTTTTCCCAGTAAGAGAAGCCTACGGAAGCCAACAGTACATAGACAGATAAAGCACATAGGCTATAGTTATTAACTAACATATGCATTTATATAAGGCGCCAATTTATAATTTTAACAAATAGTATTTGAATCAAAACATTCAATCGGGTAAAACACGGGCGTTGCCTGGGTCATTCGACTAGTATATATATTTTTTTAAACAACAAAAAGCTTAATACGGCCTTTTAGTCTTATACAAATTCTCCAAACAGAAATATAGGATACATGCAGGAAAAACAGTAATAGTACCTTAATGGTGATATGATATTTATATACAGGATAATATATATAAAGACAATCAAGCTAATAAATAGATTGGTCTGGGTAAATTGGAGGAAAGGAAATTTATTATATATGGATTTACAGCGGATTTCCCACAAATGTAGATAAAAAGCTAATTACAATCAATATTGAGATAAATAAATTTATACATTGTAATTAAGACAATTGAGCTCATTAACAGATTTGAAAGGGTAAATCCGAGGAATGAAAAAAAACAAAATAAAGGGAAAAAAACACTGAAATTTACATATGATACATGCATTAAGATTTTTTGTCTTAATAAAATAATTTCTCAGCTGATGAATGAAGGTTATAAGAATTTGAAACGTGTAAATTTCTCTTTATAATATATACAATTTTTATTTTTTAAATTTAAACTATTTATAAAGTAGAACGACATTGAAATTTATCCCTGGACACTTTATTTTTCCGTTTATCATTACTCTTCACAATTCATCCTTTCATACTTCATCCTTAAGGTTAGAAATAATCGTTATTTCTCCTTAAAATAAATTTCGATTTTTCGTTTAAAAGAAACACATGCGGGATAATTTTCAATGTCGTTCTAATATTATAAGCCGCATTATATATTGTATTATAAATTACTATTTATAAAGTTTTGAATGTAAAGTGTTTTTGATAACAAAGGAAACATTTTTTAATCTAATCCATCTCACCCTTGTCCTGGCTATTTACACATGGCGAGTTAGTGGAGTTAGCGGACAATGAAGCCATCTACTTAATAGAATTTTTAATCTCCCTTAAGACCCTTGTTATAAAGAACTAAGCTGTATCCACAACGAACCCATATTGTTTTCCTAGAAACCTTCTTCACAAACATTGACGGCTGAAAAGTTTCGTAACAAAGGTAAAGCTTCCTATTATATTATTTTCAATGTTAGATCGACAATACAGTAGAACCTCCAAAATAGGACACTCCGTAAGACGACACCTTTTTATAAAGGACAATTAAATGATCAAAATGACCATTTTTACTACATACAAGATCACTCACAAATGGATAAGGCACCGTGGACCCATTTATTGGCCTTCGCGATCACTTGATCTTACTCCAGCAGATTTTTATTTTTTGTTGGGTTATTTAAAAGATAAAGTTTATCATCGAAAACCCAAGACTTTAGAGCAAATGAAAATTGCACTAGAAGAAGAATTTAATATTTTTGATGCGGATTTATGTGCTCCTGTTTGTCAGTGTGTCCCTAAAAGACTTAGATTGTGTTTGGCAGCAAATGGAGAACATTTTGAATAACTATTGAATTGAAAAAATTACCTAATTACCTATTACCCAATTCTAGTTTGCCTTTTAATTTTTAATAAAAAAATAAAAGGGTTAGGAACTTATGGGCCACTCTGTATTTAGCTGCTCTTCGGTAAGAGAACACCTCTCTCAAAAGGGTACTTTGGGTCTGAAACTGTGTTGTCCTTTACAGAAAGGTTCTTTTGTATTAAAATGCTTTTTACACGGTTTTTTTAGAAGAGAGGGAGAAGAATGAGTGGGATGTGTGGTTGATGTGTGGGTGATTGGTACATCCAAGTCCATGGGGTACACTTTGCAGAGATGATTGGTCTCAGTTCTGTGACGGCTATGTTGGCAACTCTAATTATTGGAGTGAGGAAACCGGAAATCCATCCGTTGATACGAACGCCACCCGTACATGGATGTACAGTACTGATATTAAAGTTTCTCTAGACATTGATTCCTCTTCGTATATGTAAGATTATATACCATTTTAACGATACAGTTAAACCTGTCTATAGTGCCCCCCTCTTGGGACTCACCAAAATAGGGTGCTATAGAGAGGGGGTGTTATTGACAGGTCACTTTTAATGTAAATCGCATCGTACTACGTATTTAAAATCGGGCGCTATATAGAGGGAGGAGCTATTTAGAGGGGGTGCTATAGAGGGGTCACTTTTAATGTAAATCGCATCGTACTACATATTTAAAATCGGGCGTTATAGAGAGGGAGGCTCTATTTAGAGGGGGCTCTATAGACAGGTTTAACTGTATGTTTAAAATGAAACAACTTCCTATCATTCTTATTGTAATAGAAGAATATAAAGAAGGTTGAATCATCAGTAGGTGAACTCTCTCAGCGTTATCGCCAGTTTAATCTATCAGACCGCTCTACTATTGGATTGAGCTGTTCTCCTAAGAATCTGGCACTTGGGATGAATTCGTAGTAAAGCTATATGAAGAAACTATGGATATAAGCTTAAAGATAACGTAGAGAAATGTATATTAAAATGCCGGATCTATAAGCATAATAGCACAAGAGCGGTCCGGTAGCGACATCATTGGGAAGATTCACCATTGATGAGCCAAAACCTTCCGATATTTTTCCATCACAGAAAAGACAGTAGGAAATTGTAGGGAATGAAGACTATTCTAGCCATTTACATGAGCATTTTAGACGGCAGAGCGCCATCTAGTGGAACAAAAAATCAAATAAACGTTGATTTAGGGCTGCTACTTAATATTTGGCCAATCCATTTCTTGATGAATAAAATAAAGTCATTCACGAACGCGTTTAGGGCTGTTGGTTCTGGTCAACGTTTAGTTGATTTTTGTTCCACTAGATGGCGTTCTGTCATCTAAAAATGCTGATGTGCGTAGTCAGGATATGTTTCTTTTATTTTTAATATCAATATCTTATCTTTTACTCTTTTTTATAGGCTGAAAGTTTAAGATTCTCTAAAGAATCGAATGTTAAACCTGCCAGTTCAATTTCCTTAAATGGATATTAGTTATCTACCTTCCAAAGTCTGATCTTGTTCTTTCTGAAGACATTCCTTGATAATCATTCTTTGTGACTTAACCGCAACAATCTGGTTTATAAACTTGGTTTATATATCAATTGATAATATTTCATCATAGTATTCCGTTAATGTGAAAAATCATTCATCGTCAGGGTATGGTAGACCATACGCCATAGTGGGGAGCAGTGGTGAGAGTTGAGGCTTTCGTAGTATCTCTTGCTCAGCCTGGAGATCTTCTGGTCAGAATATGGCAGAACGGGGCAGGGAACAATATATTTGGACGATGGAGTGGGTAGAGGCCATTGCGGATAAGAGAAAGGGATAAGAGCCTGTGGAGATGAGCGAGGAGCAGGACTTTGTGGCGTTGGACATGGGAAAGGACACGGTAGATTTGATCCGGCAAAAGGACATTGCAGAATTTGGAAAGGATCACACCTTTGGATAACATAGCAAGATGGTTTCCAGTGCTCAGGTCTTCTGAGTGGACATTGACAGCAGGTAGGGGAGTACGGCTGTAATTGAGGAGAGAATTTTCTGTATTGAGACAATTCACATTTCAGAAGTTCACCTAAGAGCTTTCTTTTTGATTCAATTGTATTATTGGATAATTGCTTTTCTTTGTCTCTCTTCTTCTTTACTATTCTTTCTTGTATAATCTCTCTCTGACACCGTTTTTTAAGTGATTTCTCTAAAAGATTGGGACAGGATACGCAGCGTTTGGCTGTACCGACAATATTTGAAGATTTCTGGGGCATAGTGATCCTACCAATATATAAAATGGAAAAAATTTGTTAGAAAAAAGTCCAAACGCGAAGATATTTTCAAATTTTAAAAGTTTTAATACTTTTTTTTATATCATATTCATTCTGAAAGATAATTTCTTGTCTAAGCTTTTTTTTTTTCTTTCTAAAAGGAGCTTAATAGGCCTGCTCCTTTTACTTCAAAATTTTTTGACATTAATTTTTATAGACATATTTAAACCTATTTAAAATTTTATATTTTTAAACATTTCAAAATATTTTGCTAGGTAATATGAATTGTTGTTATTTAAAATTGATATATCTTAAATATAAGGTTGTCTCAAAAGTTCTTGTTTTTCTTAAAACGTTTTTTCTTATTACAGTAGAACCTCCCTTTAGCAGACACCTCTCCACAAAGGACAGTTTTCATTTGCAAAATTACCATTTTTACAATTTAGCAACTCTCCGGTGAGGACACCTCTCCCTAAAGGACACTTTGGCTCTGCAATTAGGTGTTCTTTACAAGGAGGTTTTTACTGTACTTGGCGAATAATATTATTACGCGGCGAATATATATATAATAATTTATAATATAATTAATTTATACATAATACAAATGCATTATACATAACGGCGAATAATATTGGTATTTCAATTTTTTTTGCAAGTGTTTACGAACTTTTGGGACAACCTTGTATTAGTAAATTAACTAACATAAATTTGTTATGAAACCATATTTGCTGAAGAGCTTTGCTCGATTCAATTCCTTGATATTATATGTATGTACCTCTACAGATCTATAAGCTTATGTCCATAGGTTTACTAAATACTACTAAGCCATAGAAAATGCAGGGTATATCACGAAACCAATCCAATACAATAGTAGAGCGGTCTGGAGATTAATTTGGCGAAACCGCTGAGAGGGTTCAACACTGAACACAAGCCCTCTCATACAATAACTGTTATCATTGTAGAAGGTCTGTAGAAATGAAACAGTTAAACCTTTCTATAGCGCCCCCTCTAAATAGCGCCTCCCTCTCTATAGCGCCGGATTTTAAATACATAGCACGATGCGATTTACATTAAAAGTGACCTGCCCCTATTTTGGTGAGTCCCAAGAGGGAGCGCTATAGATAGGTTCAACTTATTTAATGCTATTTTAAAAAGAAACATATCTTAAGCATGTAATTTTTCTAGACGGCTATCTATACAAATGGGTAGCACATAACCCAAGTATACAATGATCATCATGGTGGGTAGGAAGCGACTGATTTTACTGCAAGCACACTGCATGTCTTTACATAGACATAGATCTCTTTGAAATTAATAGTGATTTTTCACAAAAAAGAAACTTATGCGGGGAGGCTTTAAGTATTGCTTTATAATCATACGCCGCAGTCATTTATAATGTCTTTACATGTTGAAAAAAGTTCGAGACTTTTGTATTTACATAGGCCAGAGCCCGTTTGGTTACTCGCACTTGCTGGTGGGATTACACTTTTGCAAGAATCAGCGACCATTAGATAGCTTCTTTTTTTAAGTGTCCAATGCAGGATTCGATCCCAGGTTGGGACTATCGAAAATCGACGGTTTATATCACTCGTCCTCTAACCCCCTATCTATGCAAATCAATATGCTTATGTACATATGTGAAAATTGCCTTAAACTTCCCAACTGGGATGATTGAAACATTGTGGTTGATCAATTTTCATTTTAGCTGATGTCCTTATGATGTCGCGAAAATAAAGTATACTCTATATATATCTCACGTAGTAAATTGTAGAAGATTGGCTGTCGGGAATCGAGGGTTTTCTCCTCCTTACCTGTCCTGTTCCAAAATAACTTTATTATGTGCCGCTCAAAAAGGACAACCTAGCCTATGTTATTTACAATCAATAATATGAACAGGTTCTTCACAGAAAAAAGTGTACAATGCGGGATTCGATCCCGTTTCATGGCTGTCGGGAATCGAGGGTTTTAACCATTCGTTCACCCTTATTTGACCAATACCCCTTCATCACAATTGTCAATAATATTTTTTATAATATATAAATCGATCTTGACTGTTTGTCTGAAATTTGAGGATTTATTTAAAAGAAATAGATTTATTTTTAGCATATGTGCGAGACATATTTTATAATTATAATTTCAATTGTCATCTATCGGAAAAATGTAAAGAATATATTGGTAATAGAGGTTTCATATGACATATATTATCGAATATTAGAGAAAATAGAGGTAACCCGGGCTCCAGGTGCATATCGAATATTATCTCTACAGACCTTAGTGTAATGATAGAACATTACTAGACGAAACGGCTTGGCTTATCAATGATGAATCCTCTCATCTAATAATTTTATCATTGTATGATAGTAAAGTCTGTAAGGATATTATTTAATAACTAGCCGAATGACCCGGGCAACGCCCGTGTTTTACCCGATTGAATGTTTTGATTCAAATACTATTTGTTACAATTATAAATTGTGGTCATGTGGCCTAGTGGTCATGGCATCTGCCCGGTAAGCGGAAGGTCGTGGGTTCGATTCCCATCCCTTGACACTTTTTTTATTTTATCCATTCTGACCAAAATCTATCCGTGAACTTCACACAGTGAACTTCACACAGACAGAATAAGGCAATTATATAAGTAGATTATCATAAGAAAAATATTTCCAAAAATTATTATTGCATATTTGATTCATAAACTCCCGTTGAGTCTTCGACTCTCATATTTCAAACCAGACTGTTTCTTCGTATCCTCCAATTTTCCTATTTCAATTGATTTAAATCTCCTGGATATTAATAAAATATGCTACAGGTTTCTGGAGATGGGTTTCTTTACTAACATATATTTCTATGCACTCCTGTAGAAGGGCAGAGATGCCCGAAAGCTCGAGGTTACATTTAAGAAAGATAAAAGAAGTTCAACTCAAGAAACCTGTAGCATTTGCTTGAATATTGAATAATAATGTATAATAATATAATTGCTTGAATTTCCCCACTCACATCTCTAAAGTTCGGCATATTTGTAGGAAAAGGTTTAGGAAATGGCGATAAGGTTTGTATATAGAATAAATCCTTTCATTTCCTTTATATATCTATCTATATCTATATTATATATATCCTTATATCTATAAAAATGAAATCCAAAATAGATGTTTCTTATCGCGTTGCGCAAAATCTGCAGAATCAATCATTATGAAATTTCTCATGTAGGTAGATGAAGATTTCGTTTAACATATAGGCTATTCAAAAAACTAAAAAGGTTAATGTACTTTTTTTTAATGTAAAACCAAAAAGCGTTAGTTCTAGCCTTTTACCGCTTGGCGCCGCACTGGTCGCGACGATAAATAAATTTGATTGGTTAATAATTTTACACGTAGTTTGTTTACGCGATGAATGTTAGTTTGTTTACACGATGAATGTTTTTAAAGGGTAAGAATATCCAATCGCCGTAAAAATTCAGGAAGTTATTTACTATACTACTGGGAAAGTTTCTTTTTGAATTTGATTTTAAATAAATATCCGTTGCAATTTTATTTGCAAATTTTCTACTTTCACTTACAAGCAGCGCCTCTCGCGGCATCTGGTGAAATTACATTTATAAATTGTAAAAATGCTAAAATGTGTTCCAAGTATAATAAATTTAATATTTAATTTGAGAATTTAGTAATATAATATTCCAATGACGTTGTGAAAAAAACTTGGCATATCAATATTAATATATATTTAAAGAAAATATCTTATTCAAAATTTAATAAATGTTTTCAAAAAATTATGTGTTTAAAAAATATATTTATATAAACTCATATAACAATATTTATATACGTTTATAAATCTATATATAGGTTGATTGGATGTTTTCTAGAATCGTTTTAACAAATGTTCGTTAGGCAAACGAACGCCGGGTACATTCGCTAAATACAGTTATTTACAAATGTTCGTTTGTGACACGATACTATTCTTTCAACTTCAAATTACTGAGTGGACCAATTAATATTGATTTTATTCAACTTATCGAGTATTTTTCAAGGGACCGGGAAAAATTTCAAATTATCTCGAGAGTATAGACAAGTTTAGATTCGGTAGGGATTGAATGTTTGCTAGAATCGTTTTAACAAATGTTCGTTAGGCAAACTTTTACTAGGGTAAAAACCGGGAGAAGCCGGGAACATTCGCTAGTCTTCTATATATGGGAATCAGTAAATAGAGGCATTTGTATATTGGTGAAAGATTTTGGTTGAGGGGGGGGGGGGAGGCTGTATATAGAAGATTGGTATCTAATGATCAAAATTTAATCTATAAATTAAGACAAATTAAAACCCTTACCTTAAAAATTCTATCTCCATGTAAACATCAATAATCTATGGCAATAACTCTCGTTGACTAACCACATTGAAAAATCCCATGTGGTAATGAAATAGCGATGACCAAAGTCAAATTTGTGACTCTCCATATAAACTACATCTATGACATCTTCAAATACATCATCAGTCTAACTAATATATGGACGCCATCACTACTTTGTTCTAACAGAGGACCTACAGAGAATCCCTAAATTTGTAAAAATTATTTTTTGGCAATGTGTTTCGTATTACACTCAAGGAAGTGGATAGTATGTGATACTGGCCAGTCTATTTATTTTTTGAGGAGACACAGAACAAATGTTGTTCATACTTGGTTATCTCGTGTATCTTCAATAAAGGTCACTGTGCATCAAATATCTTTCAAAGTTATTGTCTGAATACCGATATACATACTAAAAGGTACAACTTCCTTAAGTTTTGTCCATGAGTGTATTTATCAAATATTACCTCTACAGAACTTATTATAATTTATAAAAATTATTAGATTTGAATTATTACAATAAGGTCTCCGTAGAAGTAATATTTGATAAATATATATATATATAATAAGAAACACATTGCCACAAAATTTGTAGACGAATGGTTAAAACCCTCGATTCCCGACAGCCATGAACTGGGTTCGAATCCCGCATTGTACACTTTGTTTTAATATGTGAATAACCTTCACATATATGATTCATTGTTGAAAAATCATAAGCTAGGTTGGTCTTTTTGAGCGGCACCTAGTAAAGTGATTTTGGAACCAGGAACCATTGTCAAATATAAATATTGTCACATTGAAAGAATAGTCGCCAGGAGAGGTAAGTAGAAAAGAACTTTATTAACACCGAACGGTCTACCCCTAAAATTAAAGATACACACTTTTATATAGATATGATAATTCAAACCAAACTATGCAAATATAATAACAGCTAAAACTTAAAATTATGTAAAAAACGAATAAACCACACTACAATATTATTACAAATTTTATCAATAGATGGCAAGAAAATCTATATTGAATTAGTAAAACATAGTATTGAAAAATTCTATTAAAAAATTACCAGCTATGAGCAGAAAAACAAACACCAATACTCATATACACCAAGAACATTTGTGAAGCCCTAATATCTTTAATGATTACCTGAGCAATTCGGCCATTTTGACTTAATTCCCAAAGTGGCAGCTTAAGACGGGTTGAAGTGGATTACTCAATTGTGGCAAAAGGATAAGATCAAGAAATAAACACTCATAGACAAAACTTAAGTAATTTGTACCTTTTAGCATGTATATTGGGATTCAATAACTCTTGAAAGTTATTTGAAACACAGTGATCTTTTTTTGAAAGCACACGAGAAATAACCAAGGGTGAACAAAATTGCCTGTATCCTTGCAAAAAAAACCTCAAGGACTTTCTATTTCTTTAAGTTTTGCACATAAGTATTGATCCAACAAATCTACCACAACGTTCCTATAGAAGCGATAGACATTATCATGGCGAAAGATCTCTAATCATTAGGTTGAACGCTGAAAGGCAACTATAGCCATCTCTCGGAATAAATATCAACTAATTTCCCCACGATTTTTCGTTTTTTTTTTTAATCATTAAAGAGAGAAAAATATTTTGGTTCTATTTCATTTATGATTTAATTTTTAAAATATTTTGAATCTCTAACGTTAACATTTATTCTTTAATAGATGGAGATAATAATCCGGAAACGCAGGGTCAAATGATCAGAGGATATCTTTTGTTATTATATGATGCCTATTTGGTCCACTTTATTCTTTTCTTCAAATATCACAAAATATTTTAAATTTGCGAAAGGAATGTATTCATGCGGGTAAAGGAAGAAGTATAAAATCGCATTGTACTGTCAACTAAGATCGACCTTACAACATTACTATTTAAAACATATTTTGGGCAGTTTTTTAGGCTGATTGAGAAGACTCCTTTCATTTGTACATAAGGCAATTGAAGCCTCCCCTATACTAATGAATGCCAAAACGATCGTGTATAGGAATGAAACCTTAAGGCACGAATGTTTCTTTTACACAATCAATCATAATTCTACTGTCCTTACTGCGATGAAAAATATTGGAAGGTCTTAGCTATCAGTGGTGAACCCTCCCAGCGGTTTGGTCAATTTAATCTACCTATTATTGGTATAGTTAAACCTGTCTATACCGCCTCCTCTAAATAGCGCCTTCCTCTCTATAGCGCCCGATTTTAAACATTAAAATATAAACATTTTACATTAAAAGTGACCTGTCTATAGCACCCCTTTTTATAGCACCCTATTTTGGTGAGTCCTAAGAGGGGGCACTATAAACAGGTTTAACTGTATATATTTGAATAATTTGATTTTATATTGGGTTTCTGCTTTGGGAACCAACTTTTGATACATCCCTGGTGTATATAGAAGATTTCCAAAATTATTGAAAAGGAAACTATTGCTTTGTACGTATGGCATCTTAGTAATTTGTTTATTCTTTTTCGACACACTTAAAACTTTGAGATTAAACCAAATCTATGGAAAATATACCTTGAGAGAAATAAAATTATTTGAACTAAATAAAAAAACACATAATTTTGATAGTCAAATTAGTAATAATGACATCTGTTTATGAACCCGGTTAGTTAAATAAATATTATTAACATCTATAAATTTCAGGAACCCAGAAATTTCAAATAAATATTGACCAATACTTAGAAGAGTTAATTGTAAATTTGAGTTTTTGACTAAGAAATTACAAAGATATAGCAAGAGATCGATTACAAAGATACCCCTACACCAAAAGTTGGCAAACTTTTGAGTCGGAAAAGTCAAAAATTACAATTTATAAAATTTCAAAGTTTTTAAAGAGCAACACATTTTTTTTCTTGCCAACAATAAATAGTACTCGAATAAATAATAATTACGTATGGAACTATATAAAGAGCCGCAGCTTCACATTCAAAGAGCCGCATGTGGCTCGCAGTTTGCTGACCACTGTCCTACACTTATAGACAAAAGAAAGTTTCATATTTGATATGGCCAGTTGTATATTTTTGTTTGTTTATTTTTTTAATGAGACAGAGGAAATTTTGTTCACACTTGGTTATCTCGTGTGTCTTCAATAAAGGTCACTTTGTATCAAATATCTTTCAGAGTAATTGTCTGAATCCCGATTTACATGGATATACATGCTAAAGGTACAACTTCCTTAAGTTTTGTCTATTAATGTATATTTTATCTCAATCAAAAGAATATGTATAATAACATATAGGTAACCCAGAGGCTCCTAGATTGTAAAATAAATTATATTACTGTAAATTAACTATATATAAACCCTGTCTATATTTAAATATTAAAAATAAATAAATAAAAATCTGTTTTCTATATTTATATTATTTTTTAAAATAAATATTAGGCTACACGTATATTTTTTTTATGTGAAATGTCTATATAGTTTATATTCATAAGCTAGATGCTACTAACTGTGTTTAACCCAGACGCCTGGAACGTTAAAAAGTCTACAATTGACAAACTAGGTAAAGCAATCTAAATATATTTTTATACCTATTTTCTTACAACATCAATTTTAATCTAAGCAGGAAATGGAGAGAAACATTTTCAATGATTTTCGCAATATATTCTGGAATTCAGACCATCAAGAAGAAATAAGCAGTGATGATGAAAATCCGATAGATTATTCAGTTAGGAACAATTCTTTTTTAAGTGAATTACAAGAAGAAATAAGCAGTGATGAAAATCCGATAGATTATTCAGTTAGGAACAATTCTTCTTTAAGTGAATTACAAGAAGAAAGTTTGAATAACAATAATATACTAGGTGAATCTGATAATAGAGAATCTGTTGTATGTGACCTCAGCAGTGAGGAAAGTGTCTCTGAACTCAGTTGTGAATCCTCAGATGGTGACATTCCGTTCTCCGCCCTACGACCAGTGGATATACCTCAACCTTTATTTGAACGACAGCCTATTTTTATGGATAGAGATCACCAAGAGAACGCTGTCAACTCTCAACTAAATAGTCAATCTCGGCTCTCAGAGACTGCGGCGGAAAGACAGGCCATCCGTGACCAAAGTGACCGCGAGTATCAGGCCTCTCTGGCTGCTGACAGAGAGAAAGCTCGCAAGAAAAGAGAAGAAGAAGACCTCCGCCGCCTGGAAGAAGAAAAAGAATGCCAGGCTCTAGAAGAGGACCTGAGGGAGCGGGAAGACATGAAGAAGAAGCTCCCTGAAGAGCCAACCTCAGGGGACATAATTCGGGTCAAGGTGAGACTACCCGAAGGTCGCTGTCTTCCCCTGAGGAGGTTCCTCAGGAGCGACCCGGTGATCTACCTCCACTACTGGGTGGCCACCCACCCATACAATACCCACTGGAGGAGGTTCGAGGTGTTCCAGACGTCTCAGCGCCGGGTCGTGGACTTGGAGGGGACCTTCGACAGTCTGCTGGGGCCTGGCGTAGCCGCGGAGGCTTTCTTGGTTCAAAATCTCGACTAAGCCCCCTTTTAAAATCAATATTCATGTAAATATTTTTCAAAATAAATATTGTATTTTCATTAGAGAAATAATAAAAACTGTGTCGGAGATAATTTATTTAATGACCCGCTTTTTTTTATTATTATTAAACGTAACTCTATTTTAAGTTGTTTATTTGGGCGATACAGGAGCGTATTCTTAGATTGCCAAAGAGAAAGATTCCGTTGTCTCTCATATAAAACTAGAAATAAATTTAAAACCTTGGAAGCCACTTTTACAATTTTATATCACCAAAAGAGCAAGTCACGTAATGCTAGGTTGCCTCTATACATAATGACTTTGTATTTATTTATTTATTGCCTATTACAGTTTGCAAGTTGTGAATAGTTCGCGAGTCCAGTTACTTTGATCTGGTTATTTACAAATGGCGAGTTTGCTGATAAAATGACCCTCCAATAGAAAAAGTACATTTATTCCTATCTAAGCATAAGATTCGTGCCGGGATGTCGGAATTGGGAATTAACATTATCTTAAATTTGAATAACTTTTTGGATAGTTGAATTTGATTAGCTTTAAATTTGAAAAAAAATAATTTACTAACTAGATACATCTTATCAAGGTTCGTAAACAGATCCTGTTAAAAATGTCCATTTTATTTTTTTCTTTTGTGTGTGAGATATATTTGCACCATACTGGAAGTGCTTACGTGATTATAGATAGTATGCATGTTTTATTCACGTATGATTGAACGAGTTTCTTAGGGTTATTTCGGAAATTTTTGCTTTCCTTATGCAAGTTGGATATTTAAACTTGAAATCAAAAATAACACCGAGATATACATACGCAAAAGCCTTTATTAGGGACTTGCCCCAATACAGATTCTCCCAATTGGGTAAGGTAATAATCATCTTGTATTATTTACATAGGTAGTGGAATAGAAATTGAACTGGCTTTACTCTTCGTCTCAAAGTCTTGACTGGTCCTTACATAATGATTTTCTAAAAAAATATATAATAAGCTATTACATTAGATTTGTTTGCTGATATTTTTGAAAGCAAGACGTAGGATAAAACCAAGATATTTTGAATGATCCACTCAGTTAAAAAGACTTGAAATTAATTTCAATTTGATTCGTGGTTTGAGAATTTATCGTCGAGAAAGCACGATAATTAGAGCGGTTTGAAAGTATTTGCATAACTTCCATTCATTACGTCATTCAATTGGATCTTTCAAATAATTTTGAAGGTGATAATTCATTAGAAAAATGGATTTGGAATTTGATAATAATGCAATGTCATCTGAAAAAAGCTTATTATAGCATTTTGGATGTATCGGAATATTGTTGATATATATTGAATGAGTAGGAGGTCCGAGGATAGATATTTGTGGCATTTCAATTTATAATATAATATAATGCGGCTTATGATTGTATAACGACGCTTGACAATTTTACCACAAATTTTTCTTTTGAACGAAAAACAGTAATTTATTTTAAGGAGAAATAACGACTATTTCTATCCTTAGGGATGAAGTATGAAAGGATGAATTGTGAAGATACATGAAGAATCTGTAAAGAAGAAATAAAACTGTCCATCCTCAAGGATAGAAATAGTCGTTATTCCTCCTTAAAATAAATTACTATTTTTCGTTCAAAAGAAACATTTGCGGTAAAATTGTCAAACGTCGTTCTACAATTTGAATTTGTGTTTGTTTTTTTTAAATTTTTCTTGTTTAAGGAAGAGGTCGTACCCTTTTAGGTAATTTTTCAAAAATCTTGACAAAGTCTCTTGGAAATTAATTTTTTATCAAAATCTTTAGTAAAGTCTAGAATATATCAGCGCCCACTTGTGGGATTCCTCGTGGGATCTTTTCTTTGGATGTAAGTCAATTACAGTAAGTACCCAGTACTCATAATTGATGGGTTGCGAAATGCTTCTTTCTTAAATCCAAATTGCTATGGAATGAAAAAGCTAGACCATTTCATATAGGTCTGCAATCTTCGAAGAACAATCAATCCTCTTGTATATGGTGAAAAGAAGACTGAAGGGATTGAGATCTTCAGATGATTAGAAGGATTTGTTTTATTGGTAATGAGGAAAGAATGTTGCCAGGAGCGTAAGTGTGGCATTGAAGATTTCAGAGAGGGAAATATTCGATTTGAATGGAAGGTTTTGGTTATTTGTATTGCAATGCTGTTTTGTATCCATGAGATTTATGATTACCTAATTTTTTAAATAACTTCTTGGGACGTTATTGTCGTATTTTATTATTGGAGGGAATTATATCCTTTTGCACTCCAGGAATCTGGGTTATAAATATCTCTTCCAGGGCTAAGTTTCTTGTTCAACTTTTAGTGCAAGAAACTTAGCCCTGGAAGCTTTATTTATTTTATAATATTATAAATAAGGGAAGAACGTTTATTTATAAATGCGAGTATTTTCAGTTTAAATTTATTCGAAAGATAGGATACTGTGAAATTTAAATAATAATTTTTAAAATACGGCCTCGGGTGGTAAGTTTCTTGCTTCATTTATATATTTTCTCAAGCTTTCGTACATATATATATATACTAGCCGAATGACCCGGGCAACGCCCGTGTTTTACCCGATTGAATGTTTTTATTCAAATACTATTTGTTACAATTATAAATTGGCGCCTTAAATAAATGCATATATTAGTTAATAACTATAGCTTATGTGCTTTATCTGTCTATGTACTGTTGGCTTCCGTAGGCATCTCATACTGGGAAAAATAAAGAGAGGATTCCATTTAGTTATTAACTAATATATGCATTTATTTAAGGAGCGACCCGCTCCAACACAATAGTTACAAAAACGAAAAAGCGAGTGGGGGGGAGGTGGCGTGATTGTAGCCAACCAATAGGAGGGCGCCATTCCAAAAAAAAAGCAAACGGTGACAGAGTTGATTAGGAGATGAGGAATGACGCTCGTAACTGTATATAGAATTATGAACCCTTCTGTGTCGCTGGAGACCTGCTGACGATTCTCCACCAAACTCTGCAGCGGTTGCAGAGGCATTCATTGTACATAGTAATTATCTTTTTTAAATAGTACAGACTGTACACTTTTGCATGTATTGACAAGATGTCAATAAAGTTATTTTGTCAATTGTCTAAAGGTGTATATACTCAGGTCATATACTCCTGTAGAAGATTTTATATAACCTGAAAGCTTGAGGGAATATATATATAAAGCAAGAAACTTACTCTCGGAGAGGCCATTTTTTATTATTAGTTTAAATTTATCCTTATTTATGTAGATAATCCTCAGGTTCCTGGAGCCTACAGAAGTCACCAACTACCCGACTTTATCCTTCTTCTTTTAAATGTTCCGAGTAGAAATCTGCAAATTCATTTCCAATTTATTTATCAATCAAAAGATTTTTTATATGAAAAATAGACACTTCGGCCAGTTAAGAGTTTTTTTTATTTTTCTCAACGTTTCGACAGAAATATTTTGTCTTCGTCAGGAGAATTAAATAAAAATTAAAACATTTGGCAAGGCGTTAAAAATTGTTCTATTATTCTAGAACAATTGCCCTGCCAAATGCTTTTTTATTTACTTCTCCTGACGAAGACAAAATATTTTCGTCGAAACGTTGAGAAAAATAAAA
Source organism: Cordylochernes scorpioides (assembly GCA_030710605.1). NCBI lineage: Eukaryota > Metazoa > Arthropoda > Arachnida > Pseudoscorpiones > Chernetidae > Cordylochernes > Cordylochernes scorpioides. The sequence continues at coordinate 78,617,228 of CP092870.1, forward strand.
AAAAACTCTAACAGGCCGAAGTGTCTATTTTTCATATAAATATGAATGACGGCCAGGCAGCCTCTATCAAAAGATTTTTGCCACTCATATTTACGAAACGCTATTTTGACACGTATGATTCTTTTGTAAATAAAAAAAAATTCAACTGCTCTTATTGCAATGATAGAATAATCCAATAAATTCAATTATTCTCTTATTGTAGTAAGGACAATAGAAAATTGTTTATTTTAAAAAGAATCACACGCGTCAAAAATAGTTTAGATTTCTGATAACAGATGTCGCGCCTAATGCATTACACTCGTATTTAAGTTGGAACGCAGAGGCCATGTTAACTGATCTCTGAATCTTGATCTTGATCACTGAAATGATCCCTTAACTATTTTTGTAGCCTGCGGCGCCTTAGTTGTGCTTGGTGCTGCCTTGGTTCCCTCAAAACGGCGCGCACTAGCCCTCCTCTCCCCCGGGGTGTCCACGGCCCTGCCGGCGCCTCTCCAGCCCTCTCCTTGGCCCTCCACCGCGACGGGCGCTTAGTGACTCCTAAAGATGAATCATGCCTTAAAATGCTTATCCGAAAGCGCGCGCGCATGTAGAAGGCGGATTAATTGTTAAAGCAGAGGCCATGCTAATCTTTGCTAAATTTGCTATTTATGCTAAATCTATCTTGCTATCTATGCAATTTTTTTGAACAACCATGGTTGCGTGCAGCACCTTGGTACTTTGACATAGGCCCTTCCAACAGTGCTTTGTATATATACCGCTTTATGCGTCCATCGGAGCTCAAAAATCATTCATTCTGGTTAGCAGCCCGGCAAATAAATATATTTCCAGCCATGCTAATCCTGTCGATTGCGTTTTTTTTTTTTTTTTTCTGGGCTCGAAGATCATATACTTTGGTTAGTATCCCATAAAGCTATATTCTCTCTTCCATGCTAATCTTCTCTATATCGTTCCAATTTACAATACAAATCTTCCACCAAAAGCATTGCATTGGGCTTTTTATATAAATTGAAGATATATGATGCACATTTCAAATTGTACCCTTTGGGAGTTGGACTTGATTTTTTCCACCGATAATGACCTTAAAGAAGAATCTTAGAAGTTGCACCTGACCAGCATTCATAGTTCTTAAGAATAAGAGACACTTATAAAACCTTTTCTGGCCGAAATTCATTTTTATATGTATGTTTTTATGATTATTATATAAATAATTATATTACATATATCAGGTTTTTAATATTCAGCATTTTTTGTTAATATATACAAGCGTTTTTCCCCCCATCCGGTTTGAGATAAAAGTTTATTATTTTCAGTTCATATATCAGCATATTTTATGTTATAAAAAATTAGAACGATGGCTTTTCTTCCATTCCTGTGATTCGGTGGTTTCTAACAGTTTGATATTTCCTAAGCTTAAGGTCAAGTGAATGCTTTAGATGGATTTCTCACTGAGAAATGTGCCTTTTTTAGTTTCTTTCAAAGTATGAAAAAACTTTCTTTTTTAAAAATCTAATTGCGCGACAATTCCAAATAACATTTTAAAAATTAAGTTTATAATTCATTGTAGGTATGTGTGTATATTGATTATCTGCAGTGGTTTTTTGCATAGAATCTGAATATCAGAATGAAAATTTCTAGTTTTATTTTTTTTTTTTTGCAACTTAGGGTAGCTTTAAAGCTGTCTTTTCAGCTTTTTGCCGTTTTTTCAAATTTCTTGAATGTCTGTTATTAGGGTGGTGTTGTCTAGGGTATCTTGGCTACTGTTTTAGGGATCCTGAAAACCTTAGGCAGTCGCGTTGGTTGGCTGTGTGAGCTTCTTAACAGTTTACAGACATAAGATCTATCTATTTATTCTCTCAATCCCTATATATATAAAAGTCAGTGTATGTATGTATGTATGTATGTTTGTTCCTATGCCGACTATACACGTCCACAATACGTAACTAATCTGACTGAAATTTTAACAGTATATAGAGTAGAATCTGGAAAAACTTATAGTGAAAATTCCAGGTCTTTATCCCGAATATTCGTCGAGTTATTTGCAAATTGCGTTGCAAATTTGCCCTTTCGCTCGCAAGCAGCGCCTCTAGCGGTGAAGATAGGAGTAATATCAACTGACCTAATGTACATGTAAAACGTGTTTTAACAGGAAATAGAGAAAATCTGGATGAGATATTTAGCCAAAGAAATTGAAATTGATAGATTTTGGGCAAAGATAGTTGTTTTTTAAGTCAGAAAATGTTGATGACAATATTGCTGTATCATGTTTGATTATCAGATACAAAATTATATCGGGAAAATTTCCAAAAAGCAGAGACCACTGGTGAAACCAGTTCATTTTTAGTATGAAGAAACAAAATTCTAACAGAAAAACATTCATTCGAGCAGAAGACACAAAGCCAGATCATCTCTCTATAAAAATATCGCTTCTCAGACACAAAGTTTGGAGCGGGACACAAGAGTGACATTCACGGCACCAATTTATAATTGCAACGAATAGTATTTGAAAATCAAAATAATAGAATTTTCAAATATCTTTGTGAAAATTTACATTTTTTAATTTTAAAACACACAAAGTTTGGAGCGGGACGTTTCACATGAGTGACATCCACGGCGGTATTTGAATAAAAACATTTAATCGGGTAAAACCCGGGCGTTGCCCGGGTCATTCGGCTAGTATATATATAAATGATAGCACCTCCACCGTACACTCTCATTTTTATATTTTAGTCATATAAAAGCATTTTTTAAAAATTCATATAAATTTGATCATATCAGCTTTTATTTCCATTTGCTCGTTCGCGATGACACTGCAATTATTTGAATTTTTTAAATATAGAACATATATGTGAAAAAACAATTTTAAAATATATAAAAAGGTCAGGTGTTAATATTAAAAGCAAAAGAAGCATATCCTGACCAGGATCACATGAACATATATATTAACAAAAAAATGCTGAAATTTTAAAACATGATATATATTTATTTATATAATAATCATAAAAACACACATATAAAAATGCATTTCGACCAGAAAAGGTTTTATAAGTGTCTCTTATTTTTAAGAACTATAAATGCCGGTCAGGCGCAACCTCTAAGATTCTCCTTTAAGATCATTAACGTTGAAAAGTCCAACTCCCAACGGTTCCAAGTTGAAATGTGCATCACATACAAACCCACACACAGGCATTTATAAATTACTAGCGGATGTACCCGGCTTCGCCCGGGTTTTACCCGAGTAAAGGTTTGTCTAACAAATCTCTCGATAAAGTGAACATTTTTTCCTGGCCCCTTGAAAAATACTCGATAAGTTGAATAAAATCAATATTAATTGGTTCCCTCGGTAATTGGAAGTTAAAGGAATAGTATTTTGCCTTGGAATTGTATCATTATTCTTGTCTCAGATAAATTGCCGTGTCATCCTGAATTTTGTCTTTCCTAATTTTCTACATTACAAAATCATCGTATCATCATGATAATATTTAGAGCAGATTGTTGAATTATAACAGATAAATTAGAATATTTATCTTGATTATTTTAAGGCGAAAAGTTATTTCAAAAATTTTATTTGCTAGAAACCTTCCCAGTACTATACTAAATAACTTCCCAAAGTTTCATGGCGTTCCAATGAGTGCTTTGGTCAGGCATAAAGGACAGACACACACACACATACATTCATTTTTATATATTTAGATATATATCATTCTCTACTTCTGAATATCACAGGCTCTATTATCGTTTTGTTTAGTAGATTTTTACATGATTTTTTAACTCGCTTTATCATTATTGGTCAAAACTTGTGTCGATTTTCGCCCACTTTTCGATGACCAATTTAAGCTGAAATTTTACAGTCAGCTAAATTCAAAGTCAATATATAAATAAATCACTAAAAATCCACATCATTCACACTCTGTAACAAATTTCGCTGTTCTTGGACGCTAAAAGCGCACTTACCCGTTTCCCCATTCGAAAAGTAAATTCCAATTATGCTGTAAAATTTTGCTTTTTTGGCCATAAAATTGAATTTGCCTTTTTTTTTTTTATTAGATGTTTATGAATATGTTATAGATTTGCATGTGCTCTCTGCACATTTGCATGCTCTTAGTAGATAAATATAATGGGTTTACAAATCTGAATGATGGAGGTTGCCTGGCCGGCATTCATTGTTCTTGAAATAAGAGACACTTCAGCTAGTATAATTTTTATTTTTTCGACGTTTCGACAAAAATTATTTTGTACTCTCGTCAGTAAAAAAATTAAATATTTTGATGTTTCTATGAATTTATTATCATTTATTTAGGGTTAACCCAGATTCTCCTGGAGCGTGAAGAATATGTGACGCTAACACTGGCGTTATGTTTTAAAACTGCAGATAAACTTCATGTAATCAAAGACATTCAGTCGTTTGAAGCTCCTCCTGAAGACTGGAGAGGAGGATTGTCCTGTTTGGGGCAAACAGCGTTTTTTTAGGAGGAGAATAGTGTTACGACGATTGTGAAGAAAAGTTTGGTAATTGTTTCACAAAACAATGATGCAAATTCGGTACAATAATTCGCAGTGATGATTCTTTTGTTGGCTGTTACAAGGATTTTAGTCAGTTCACTAAATATCAGAAAGGAGAGGGTAAAAGTCTACTTTAAACTAACTTTATTTAAAACATGTTAAGAGGACAGAGGAAAACATCAAGCTGGTCAGCAGACTGTCGACTGCGTTTTTTTTTTGTTTTTTTTTCTGGGCTCGAAATTCATATACTTTGGTTAGTAGCCCGTAAAGCCATATTCTTTCTCCCATGCTAATCTTCTCTATATCGTTCCAATTTACAATACAAATCTTCCACCAAAAGCGTTGCTTGGGCTTTTTATATAAATTGAGGACATATGATGCACATTTCAAATTGAAACCTTTGGGAGTTGGGCTTGATTTTTTTCACCGATAATGACCTTAAAGGAGAATCTTAGAAGTTGCACCTGGCCAGCATTAATAGTTCTTAAAAATAAGAAACACTTATAAAACCTTTTCTGGCCGAGATGCATTTTATATGTATGTTTTTATGATTATTATATAAATAAATATACACCTATCCCCCGATTTACACGGTACTTGTTTTACACGTTTTCGCTTTTACACGGTTTTCCAAATAAGTTTTTTTTTTTATCGCACTATACAAAATGCTACTGTGATTGAACACATGCGCTGTGTACACATCTCACGAGGAATCCCGAGCTTATGTGCTGACTTGCTGCACACGCACACTGTGTCTGTATTTCTTCGCATAAAAATTTCGCGAACATTTTAAATTTTCTATTTACACGTTTTTCTCAGGAACGTATCTACCGTGTAAATCGGGGGATAGGTGTATTATAAATCAGGTTTTTTAAATTCTGCATTTTAAAAATATATATACAAGCGTTTTTTTCCCATCCAGTTTGAGATTAAAGTTTATTATTTTCAGTTCATATATATCAGCATATTTTATGTTTATAAAAAGATAGAACAATGGCTGTCATTCCATGCCTGTAATTCTGTGGTTTCTAACACAGTTTGGTAGTTCCTAAGCTCAAGGTCAAATTAATGCTTTAGATGGGTTTCTCACTGAGAAATGTCCCTTTTAAGTTGCTTTCAAAGAGTGAAAGAATTTTCTTTTTAAAAATCTAATTGCGCGATAATTCCAAATAACATTTAAAAAATTAATTTTATAATTCATTGTAGGTATGTGTGTATATTGATTATCTGCAGTGGTTTTTCGCATAGAATCTGAATGCCTGAATGAAAAAAAAAATTTTTTTTTTCGTAAACTAGGGTAGCTTTAAAGCTGTTTTTTTAAGCTTTTTGCCGTTTTTCAATTTTCTTGAATGTCTGTTATTAGGGTGGTGTTGTCTAGGGTATCTTGGCTACTGTTTTAAGGATCCTGAAAACCTTAGGCATCCGCGTTGGTTGGCAGTGTGAGCTTCTTAACAGTTTACAGACCAAAGATCTATCTATCTATTCTCTCAATCCCTATATATATAAAAGTCAGTGTATGTATGTGTGTTTGTTCCTATGTCGGCTATACACGTCCACAATACGTAACTAATCTGACTGAAATTTTAACAGTATATAGAGTAGAATCTGGAAAAACTTATAGTGAAAATTCCAGGTATTTATCCCGAATATTCGTCGAGTTATTTGCAAATTGCGTTGCAAATTTGCCCTTTCGCTCGCAAGCAGCACCTCTAGCGGTGAAGATAGGAGTAATATCAACTGACCTAATGTACATGTAAAACGTGTTTTAACAGGAAATAGAGAAAATCTGGATGAGATATTTAGCCAAAGAAATTGAAATTGATAGGTTTTGGGCAAAGATAGTTGTTTTTAAGTCAGAAAATGTTGATGACAATATTGCTGTATCATGTTTGATTATCAGATACAAAATTATATCGGGAAAATTTTCAAAAAACAGAGTCAACTGGTGAAACCAGTTCATTTTTAGTATGAAGAAACAAAATTTTAACAGAAAAACATTCATTCGAGCAGAAGACACAAAGCCAGATCATCTCTCTATAAAAAATATCGCTTCTCAGACACAAAGTTTGGAGCGGGACACAAGAGTGACATTCACGGCACCAATTTATAATTGCAACGAATAGTATTTGAAAATCAAAATAATAGAATTTTCAAATATCTTTGTGAAAATTTACATTTTTATATTTTAAAACACACAAAGTTTGGAGCGGGACGTTTCACATGAGTGACATCCACGGCGGTATTTGAATAAAAACATTTAATCGGGTAAAACCCGGGCGTTGCCCGGGTCATTCAGCTAGTATATATATAAATGATAGCTCCTCCACCGTACACTCTCATTTTTATATTTTAGTCACATAAAAGCATTTTTTAAAAATTCATATAAATTTGATCATATCAGCTTTTATTTCCATTTGCTCGTTCGCGATGACACTGCAATTATTTGAATTTTTCAAATATAGTAACATATATGTGAGAAAACAATTTAAAAATATAAAAAAGTTCAGGTGTTGATATTAAAAGCAAAAGAAGCATATCCTGACCAGGCTCACATGAACATATATATTAACCAAAAAATGCTGAAATTTTAAAACATGATACACTGCGTGACATTGAAAATGGAACACCAAGAAATAGTGGCCAGAAAATTATGCAAATTTTAGGGTAGACGCGCCTAACCGAGTTATGCAAATGATGTAAAATGCGCAGCTCTCGTGCGCACATGGAGTAAGATATAAGGGAAGGAACTTGCAGAAAGGACAGTATTCGTGTCGTTATTTCTTCAAGGAAAATCGTTGTAGAAATTTTGTTCTTGTGTCAAAAGACACGTGTAATAACAGAGAATGCCAGGTCATCGTAAACGGAGGCAGTTCAAGCAGACAGACGCTTTTACGAGGGGCATGGTGATCGGACTGAAAAGGGCAGGTTGGTCCATACGTCAAATCGCAGCTGATACACACCTTGGTGCGTCCACGGTGCACCGACTGGAGAAGATGGTTGGAACAAGGAAATGTGGCAATTTATAGGAATGTCGGTGCAACCAGAGTGACGTCAGCACGTGTGGATCGGCGTATCCTTCGACAAGCAGTGGCGGCCCCACAAGCCACTTGTACCGCCATCCTGCAACATGTGCAAGACACCCTAGATCATTCCATCTCGACCAGAACCATTTCCCGTCGATTGGTTGCTAATGGCTTGCACTCATGCCGTCCGCTAAGAAGACTGCCATTGACCCCACCGAATAGGCGCCAACGTTTGGAATGGTGCCGGGCTAGATCGACGTGGATGACGGAATGGCACAGGGTCGTGTTCTCAGATGAGTCGCGTTTCTGCTTGTCCAGTGATAGTCGCCGTGTACGCGTGTGGCGTCGACGTGGAGAAAGGTCCAATCCGGCAACAATTGTGGAACGCCCCACCGTGCGACAACGTGGAATCATGGTTTGGGGCGCAATCGCGTATGATTCCAGGTCACCCTTACTTCGTATTCAGGGCACTATGACGGCCCAACGATACGTTGATGATGTGCTGCGACCGGTGACACTCCCCTACCTTCAGGGGGTACCCAATGCCCTTTATCAGCAGGATAACGCCCGACCGCACACTGCTCGCATTAGCCAACAAGCTCTGCAAGATGTACAGATGCTTCCCTGGCCACCGTACTCTCCTGATCTCTCACCAATCGAGCACGTCTGGGACATCATTGGACGCCGTTTGCATGCCTTGCCACAGCCGCGTTCAGAAGACGAACTGTGGCAAATGGTTGAGAGGGAATGGAGAGCCATCCCTCAGGACGCCATCCGTACTCTGATTGACTCTCTACCTAGACGTGTTGCTGCGTGCATCGCCGTCCGCGGTGGTCCTACTTGCTACTAAGCCGACGCCGTTCTCGCTCTGTATTATGACTATCATTTTGAAATAAAGATCACTTATTGTTCGTCCCTGTCTCTCTCTGTCTGCCGAGTTTCATCACTTTCTGGCCACTATTTCTTGGTGTTCCATTTTCAATGTCACGCAGTGTATGTATGTAGATAGCGCGTTATTGCTATGTATATATATGATAAGTATTATCATTTTCAAAATATGATCAAAATAAGTTGTTTATTGCGTAATTTTAGTGTTTGAATAGCCTATAGGATAATCCATATATTCAGCTATATACAGGAAAATGTTTCCTATGGTTTATTCAGTAGTTTTGGTTGAGAAAAGTAACAAACATCAATTTATATCTTGACAAGAGAGGATCAAATAGGAGGTAATGCTTGCCCCGCATTTAGCAAATATAAAAATTGCGTACCAAACTTTCGGTTGTTGTTGTTGTGTCCAATGAAGAGCCTCAGATGTCTCCATGCATCTCTATCACAGCAGCAGCAATTTCCACTATCTTGGGTGTGTAAAGCTGCTGCTCTGGGTCCATGTCAATTTTCTGCAAGGCTGCGGCCATTGCTGGACATGAGAATATGTGGATAGGTGTTATTTCCACACCAGGACAGTTGTTGTCCTATAGGTTCTTGTGCCATCTGGATGTATTGTCATTCCTTTATAGTGTTTTGTTCTGAGTCTTGTTATGTTTTTGTAAAACTCTCGGTGGAGTGCATGTATACGAAGAGGTTGTGGTGTGTCGATTTATTAAGTCCAGAGATGGTACAGAAAGTATTTCAAAGTTAGTGTTTATTAGTATTACGTATTAGCTACATTTTTATAGGAAGTCGATAAAGAAAGACAAAAGGAAAACACCCTAGAATGTCCATTGGGTTCTCATTGACTTCCGCCGATCTGCCACGCCACACAGCGGTGGTCATCTCCTATTTCCAGGCCCCGCTTGTGTGTTTGCCATGGTCTGTCATCCCAGCAAGCTGGAAGGAATCATCTAGGCTCCCACAATATGTCGTATTAAAAAAATAATAATAAAAAAATTTTTTAATCCGAACTTTATTTCGTACTAAAATCCACTCTAGCAAAGTTTAAATGTCTATTTTCTTGAAATGTAATCGACTTGTATGACTTATCTTTGGGAGTATCAGCAACAATTTATTTTTTTTTTCTGAGAATTTTCCATCAAACTTATTGCTTACATGACAGAATACACATATGATGATACTCCATTATGTTTTATATCTTCTTTCTTATTAGATACCATTCATTATTGTAAAATAGCAGTTTTATAATTTTGATAGGTTTATATTGATTACCCCGTTAAGCTATTAATATTTCTTAGATGGCAAGTATTATCCCTTTGATAAATAAGGCGATATATCGTCTCCTTGATTGAAATTAAATCTTATGGACATCACCAGCTAACGGAATCTATTTGTCAGAACAACTAGATGAATAAGAAAAACATCGATATTTCATTATTTTGACGGTTGCTTCTGGTGTAGTTTGAATCTATATAGGAGGTTTAGGGAAGGCCAGAACTCTTGGGAAATGTAGAATGTAATTGTATAGAATGGATGCTTTCATATTTAGCTCTGAGAATGTTTGAATTGAAAAAGTTTTCAATTTTTGAAGCGAAAGCTCCAAGAGTTCACGGGAGAATGGGTATATCTCTAACATGGTTTTTCCCATTGCTTCAGAGATTTTTTGAATATGACCAAGAAGTCTGAAGAGCCTAGACAACTTGGTAAACGTCGAGTGTGTATATTATACATTCATTGACAAAACTTAAGGAAATGGAAAGTCTTTGATGTTTTTTGAAGGAGACAGAGGTAATTTTGTTTACACTTGGTTAACTCGTGTCTTCAATAAAGAGAGGTCACTGTGTATCAAATATATTTCAGAGTTAATATCTAAATCCTCCAATATACTTGCTAAATGGTACAACTTAAGTTTTGTCCATGAGTGTATATAGCAATACCTTCGTTAATGCCTCTGAAACTGAAATTTAAATAAAGAGACTTGGAGAAGGCAAAGAGCTCTCGTGAGACTTCGACCGTAGAAAGCTTCTTGGCCTCAAGTGTTGTGCTGATATCTGGTCTTAAAAAAATGTTTTTTTTTTCTTTCATATGGCCAATCATATGTTGATCGTTTAATTATTTCTTCTTCTTCTTAACCATTCAGGTACCATAAAACATCATGTAAGAACCACTTTTTTTTTTTTTTTTTTGTATTTCCTAAACAATAGCGGCTTCTTGTTTCTTCATTTCCAAATATTCTTTGAATTTCTTCGCTTGGAATTTGATTAATTATTCTTCTTCTTTTATCTCCAAAAATACATATTTATCCATATATAAGCAGATCATTTAGAAAATATGAATAGACAAAGATCAGGATGACGCTAAACTATTTCAATTTAACAGACGATTATTATCAAATTTATTTTATTTTTGAAAGCGGATATATTGCTTTGGCAGCCGTTAATATTTTCCAATAAAAAAGTGCTTGGGACAGAAAGAGTGTGACTTATATCTTAAAAAAAAAAACATATTTCTCATCGTGCCACTGAGAATTGCTGATGGTGTTGAACAGCTGTGTTTGCATAAATATGAATTAACAAGTTTTACCGCAAATGTTTCTTTTTACAGAACGAAAAATCGTAATTTTAAAATATTTTAAGGAGAAATAACGACTATTCCTATCCTTAGGGATGAAGTATGAAAGGATGAATTGTGAAGAGTAATGATAATTCCCATCCCATGACACTTTTATTTTTCCGTTCATCATTACCCTTCACAATTCATCCTTTCATACTTCATCCCTAAGGATAAGAATAGCCGTTATTTCTCCTTAAAATAATTGAAATTACGATTTTTCGTTCTGTGAAAAGAAACATTTGCGGTAAAACTTGTTAAGCGTCGTTCTATAATCATAGCCGCATTTTAATGTATTATAAATATGAATTAAATCAAGAAAAGCCAACCACGCAAGCATCTCAAGGTGTTGACCTTTAACAGCATGCTTCAGACATAATCAGATCACATTTGCACAATCAAAGGAGATTTATTTTCTTTATTTTTCTCTCTCTCTCCATCTGATTCCAATATAATTACACTTTTGTACCATTTCTTCTATCGTTTAGCTTTTTTTCAATACTGACTAAGATAAAGGATATATAGATTCGCTATGAAACATTGGTTAGAATTATGAAAGTCTTTTAGGAAAAATTGTGATTCAATTTTAAACTTATTTAATCAACATTTCAGCGAGAGTAGGATCCTTTACAGATGTTGGCAACTACCAAATTGTCTTTCAAAAGTTAGAAGATATGATTTGTCAAATGACACCAATAAGATTTTTTTTTCTTGAAATTATTTCTAGAAATTCTGTATTTAGAGGTTCGGAATGATATATTTTAAAATAAAACACAGCCGGTTTTATAGATCTGAATGGCAAGCTATATAATTCAAACTTTTATTTTTGGTGCTTCATAAGAATTCTCGATGATAATAATTTCGAATTATGAATTCATACCAAGCATTTATAATCCAGAATGATTTTTTCTCAAAATGATTGCAGCTTTATAGATTTTGTTTTTGATTTTATCTTTTTTGATAGCAAAAATATTCTCCTATAAATATATGACTTCCCAAAATCCATTGATAGAGAAATAAAAGAAAGTAATGTTGCTATAACAGCATAATCAAAAGTGTAAAAAAATATTTTAAATTTTATGATATTATCAGTAGAACAGAGTTTCCTGGTATTTCCTCTTATTTTTACTGGGCGGACCAGTTGAAAAAACAGTGGCGCCACATAGAAGGTAGAAAACTCAGTTCTCCCCTCTTGCTCTAAATGCTGGGTCGATTTGGCTCATGTACATAGTAACCTTTATTTTATATTTTAAATCTTTGATATAACTAATTGAATAAATATTTAAAGTAATTCGGAAGCATATTTAATTATTTTTCATCGCGACAATGTTATCTTTTGAAATATTTGATTTTATTTGTGAAGGAATAAAACTTTTTTGTTTTTATCCCATGGGTAAGATTACACCAGGTAATGAAGGTTGAAAGCAATAAAGGTGAAAGGAATAAAGTTATACCCCCAGATAATTCTAATCCAGTATTAACTATGAAATACGAAGTCTCTCCTCCATAGCCTCTTCTAGGATCCCTAGATAATAGAATAGTAAGTCTTCTATATAGCCAATGTTTTCGAGAATATTATTAAGAAACAATATTTTTGACTCCATTTTATCAATTTTTATTTTTATTTTTTTTTATTTAAAAAATAAAATAAAATTTTGAGCTGAGCGAGGTGCTCCCCGGCGATTGGCGGAATCATCTTCGCCGGGGTGAGCGGCGGACTGGTGGAAGAAACTTGGTTCGGAGCCCGGGAGGTGTAGTGGGGACCGAGGGCGGAAGAGCGGCCGGCAGCGGAGGACGGCTGCGACAGGCCGGCGAGGAACGGCGACGGTGGCCGGGCGGTGATGGCTAGCGGTGGCGAGGAGCAGCAGCACCGCGGGCTGGCGGATGTCGTGGCCCGCGGTGCCTCGGCGATGACCTCCGGGGGCTGCTCCTGGACATAAACCAGGCCGTGTTGGAAACAACGTGAGGACTGAATTGGGAACCTGGCTTACCTCGCAGCCGCCCGGGCTTACACCGTCGCAGGCATTGGCCTGCCGCTGCAGCTGCTGGACGGTGGCGGCGCCTCAGCAGCTGCGTTGTCCTCCTGATGATAGGCCCCGGGGGCATGGAGGGGGGTGGTGAAGATGGCTGGAGGCCCCCGGGGCTGTGGCCGCCCTCCTCTGGCCTGATGTTGTTGGTCTTCCTCGGTCCCACTGGATGGTAGAGCTCTCCCGGCTGAGCGGGTGGGGGATGGTCGGGGATGGTGGGGGCGGGTGGACACTTGAGACTGCCCCCACCTCGCTGCTATTCCGAACCAAGATATCTTCTGGGGCCGCCGCTCTCAGCAACCTCGCTCAGCGATGCCAATAGTTGGAGTGAATTTATTCCCCCATTGTTGCCATTTCTTCTATAAGAATCATGGGTAATTTGTAAACCACGCGAATATGGGAAACCATATAGGTCGAGATGTCCTGCAGTGGGTCTGTTGACAGCTAGAACACACAACTTATAATATGTCTTAGCGTCACTTGTGATAGTTATATGTTTTTGTCATTAAGTTGACAGCCAAAAGCCAAAACTTCAGATATGTCTTAGAGTCAGCTTACAACAAGAAAGCACAACTTCTGATATGTCTTGGAGTCAGTTGACAGCTAGCAGACAAAAACTTCTGATATGTCTTGGAATGGGTCAGTTGACACTAGAACACACAAATATTTGGTAATATGGCTGGCACAATTCCTAACTTTTATTAAAATAAAAAAGAAGCAAGCTCTCGAATACTAAATGCTCGACTTCGACTGACTTTTTAATCCCCAAAAGAGACAAACAAAAGGCAGATGTTAGACTTTTTTCAGCGTTGAAGAACATTTAGCTTGTAAACGTGCTCGTTCTTTTTAAAAATAAAAATTGCCAGTCCATGTGTCGACATTTTCTAGCAATATTCTATTATTGTTCTAAGACACAATTCTCCCTCAAATTCTTTCAAGAAACATTCTAGAAACAGATGGCCTCCCAGACCTTTCGGCCCATAAGCCGGCTGCCTCAAGAGACATCCTAAGATTGACTGACCACCCAGACCTAGAAGGTCCTCAAACCGGCTTCCTCAAGAAACCGTAAATCCCAATATCAGAGCTATTCGATTTCCAAAGATTGCCAAGGCGTAAAGACAATAATTATTCTGATCCCAAAATAATTACCACCATAAGAATGTTCTTGTTACAATCTGCTTCCAATAAACTTCACTAACATTTATAGAAATAGAATTCGGTTCCAAAATCACTTTATTAGGTACCGCTCAACAAGAGCAACCTAGTTTATGATAATTGAAACAATGAATAATATGTGAAGAGTTCACATATTAAACAAAATGTTAACGCGGGATTTGATCCCGGTTCATGACTGTCGGGAATCGAGGATGTTACCCACTCGTCCACCGATAAATTAAATACTTCAGCAGAATGCTGGTACGCAACAATAAAATTTAATTCATAGGGATTTTTAAATGAGCACGAGGTTTTGGCATACCTCTTGTCTCTGAGACTGGCACAATGCCCCATAGAAGGAAGATATCTAATTACAACACTATCTGACAATATAGACTTTAAGGACAAGGTGAAGGAACAGCAATTTTTATTGACAAGAGACGTGGAACTATAAACCTATATAAGTTTTCTTGAAATTTTATATATTCAATTCACACAGTTATAGAAATGAAATCACATCTTCTTCTTCTTTCTTATCTCTACTCAATCGTATTAGGATATCAAGCCTGGTGTCTGAAGATGATTGGGTGAAATAGAATGCGGCTGCTTTTGTTTGGCCGACTTAGCTCCAAAAGAAATGGTCGCCTCTGACATGAGGAACAGACACCATGTGCAGCCGCTCCACACAAGGAATACAAACGCTGCTCATCTGGTATCCCTGGATCAGGAGCCCTTACAGGGACTATCAGCCGGACCAGCTGAACCTAAGTTCTTAACGAGCTTTCTACTTCTCCCCCTCCTCCTTTTTCTTTCGGGTTTTGGACCAGCAAAGGCAGAGTTAAATATAATTATTAATGGGGACTTATTATATGTTTCCGTGGCGCAATCGGCTAGCGCGTTCGGCTGTTAACCGAAAGGTTGGTGGTTCGAGCCCACCCGGGGACGTCTTTTTTTTTTTAACAATGAAATATAATTCTTCCATTCCCTCTCACACCACCACATATGATTTATTAATTTATTCCACTAGTTTACTGTAGATATAGAAGTTCAACGTTCTCATAGATGATAACTGAAATCGAACATCTCAAAGATAAACGCTGCATGGCCGGCATTCATAGTTCTTCAAATTAAAGATACTTCGACCAGTATAAATATTTTTATTACCTCGACGTTTTGACAAACATCTTGCCAAATGTTTTAATTTTTTGTTTGCTCCTGACGATAACAAAAGATTTTTGTTCGACCAGTATAAATATTTTTATAACCTCGACGTTTCGACATAAATTCGTCAGGAGCAAACAAAAAATTAAAACATTTGGCAAAGCGTTTGTCGAAACGTCGAGGTAAAAAAAAATATTCATACTGGCCGAAGTATATTTAATTTGATTAAATCGAACAATGTTTAAGGGACAAAATGATTATATGATGTATAGAGAGCGTTCTCTCTCTCCTTCATGAAACATGAGAAGACGTGAAACTCTGCAAGTTTATAGTATGCTTGGGTATGTTAGTGTTCGTCAAGTCGAATTTGGATGATGCTTGGATAGCAGGCGGCAAATATATCAAACATTTACTGGGTGGTGAAAGAGCGATGTTCTTTTGACAATATCAGTGTTATTACACTGTTACACACATTATTGACTGTATTGACTCATCCATTGATGAGCTTTACTCTTCCCCGGTACACACCATCAAAAATTCTCAAGCTTTACAAGCTTGATACCTTAATATGATTGAGTGGAGATAAGAAAGAAGAAGAAGTGTTATTATAGGTTGAGAAAGAGCAAGATCCAAAAGCTCCCAATAAATTATATTAAAACTTGCAGTAAACTATTTATCAAATATAATCAACCAATTATATCCCTCAATTGTCAAAATTTCAAGTAGTAAATATATATTATTGTGTATATTACTAATACGCGCAAATTTCACGGGAACTATTGGTACCATATTACCATAAAACAGGGGTCTGCAAACTGCACAAGCCGGATGCGGCTCTTTGGATGTGAAGCAGCGGCTATTTGTATAGTTTCATACGCAAATATTATTTATGTGAGTACTATTTATTGTTGGCAAGAAAAAATGTTATGGCTCTTTAAAACTTTGAAAATTTGTAAATTGTAATTTTTAACTCTTCGGTCCATCATACATGGTCATTATCATACAGTGCCTTTTCCAGAACGCCACATTTCACCCTATTATATATGTATATCTCTTTTTTTTCATCATTTGGAATCATTTATTTTAGAGAAAGAGAGATAGTATTTAGTAAATTAAACAAAAATAGTTTATGAAACAAGGTATTATATATTTGTGATAATTCAAGCTATTTTTGACGTGTATGTTTCTTTTTGATATAAACAAATTCTATCTTCTTTCTGCGATGATAAAATAATGGGATGGCCTGGCACATCAGAGAGTGGCGCTGTAATGCATCATTTAATCATTTATTTATTTATCAAATCAGACGCGATATCCCTACAAGGGATGCTTGCGTCAATAACAACACTAAATTCAGATACTATATTACAAAAAAAAAAATTAAATAATTACAAGATTTGAAAAGATAAGAAAGAGGACATTAAAATCATTCTTGATTTTACATCACAACCAACAAAATAAACAAACCAAAAATATACAAATAGGTAATAATTAAGGTTTTTTTTAACCAAGAGAGAAAATCATAGATATATTTACAGAATTTTCTAAATTTAAAATACGAGTCCCTACTATTTACAAACATAAAAAGATCCTTGCATTCGATGTTTTCCCGGTTTCTGTAGCTCTGGAAGATTGGGCACTCAAGAAGCAGATGACTGGAATCCTGCTCTCTCTTTCCACATAAACATCCCGGATCGTCTATAGCTCCTATTCGAAACAGAAAATCTCCAAAATTTCCATGTCCAGTAACGAATTGCACATTGTAAAAGTCAGGGCGGAAATATTTTGGAATGCCCAAAGGGAAAAAGAGACGAAAGTGATCACTTGTATTAGAAAACATCTTCCATTCTTGTTCTTAAAAATCCATTTATTATTGAAGGAGAATGTGGACTGAACGTTCGTTGGTCTTCCTCGCTTAGTTGGTCCAATTCATATTTAATCAATCTTGATTCAATAAAATCAGTCAGGAATGGGAATGCATTATGATAAAATCTCTTTCCCTCTTTACATTTTCCCATTCTGGACAGATCTTCAAACCGAACAGAGTATTAAACTAACCCTTCCTTTATAAGAAATTAAACTATTTTAGCGTGATGCGTGTTTACTTTTAATAAAACAGTTTCTTACTATCCTTATTGCGTTGAAAAATTATTGGGAGGGTCTGGCTCATCAGTAGTTTTCGTCGCATTAAGGAGAGATGGAAATTATTTTATTTTAAAATAAAAATTTCTAAAATAGTATCATTTTAGATGGCGCGTATATAATTTATGTTTCATCTTTCCTTTGTTTATATCTGTTCATTCATTCTTGAAGGTTAAATTTTTCAATATGAGGAAGAAACGGTCTCTTGATAATTCTAGGACAGAGCGTGTAAGCCACAAACTTCCATTTCCTTTTATTACCTTATTTAGCTGAATATTGTTTTCAACGTTTATTTTTCATGGGCATTTTTTTTTCTGGGCGAATATACTTCGAGAGAGTTGAGATTCCCTGAACGTCATAAAGGACCTACTGTATATAGACTCGGTTTATACCATATTTGAAGTGTTAGGACACCTCGTGACCATATCATGCCAAAATCACCCAGAACCCCACCTAACCTAACCATATCCCACCTTTGTTCATCTAAGCCACAAACCTCTGGTGATTGCGAGGTGTCGAGATGGAGCCTGAAGCCGCCTTTAGCCTTGGCAGCACCGAGCCAGAGACTGAGATCCCCTTCCTGTAGTCAAGCCACCTGACCTGTGGTGGATGACCTGGCCCTACCAAGCTAGTCTGAGATGGACTCAGACACCCCTTCCTGGTGGTCGAGCCACATGTCCGATGGTGGCCGACTTGACCACAAGCCAGAGTCCAAGATTGACTCAGACGCCCCTTCCCTGTAGTCAAGCCACCGACCTATGGTGCTTGACCTGACTCCACCAGTATCAAGCCAGACTCCAGCATGCCTATGGGCAAGCCACAAGCTCATGGTGGGTGTTATAATCACCATCTTCATGCAGAACACCAGCTCCACCACGAGCCCTGAACCTTTTCCAAGATGCCCAGATCCAACAATATTAATTATATATTTAAAATTATTATTTTTTTAATTCAATATTTTCGTTTTTTTTGTGAATTTTTCTTTAATAATTTTTATATTTTCTTTATGTTTATTATTTTTAAAGATACCTTTTTTATTTTTATTTTCACAGAAAGAAGGGGATGATAGCCTTGGGGGGTGAGTCCAGCAACACTGGGGTAAGGAAGCGGGGATATTTACATTTTTAGTGAGAGTTAGATATTTTTTCTTACTGAGAAGCTGAGGGCTGGGAGTTGCTGAGGGCTCAGGCCGCTGGCTGCGGCCTTAGCCGCCCCTTTTCGAATCCTGGACTTGGGTGGTATCCCGAGGTAGGTGGGGATAATCTGGGACTTTGGCATAATAGGCCCCTTTTCTTCTTTTTTTAAAGTTTATATTTATATATATTAAACTCCTCCCTTTTAATCTTATATAGTTTTTTAATCCTTTTTTTTAAATCTTATATATGCGGTATCATATTTAAGTATCTTTATTTTTATCTAATATCTGTTGTACATTGAAAGATTTTATTGGTCTAAATAAAAATTTGTTTAGCCAAAAATGATTGGTTAATTTCCCCTTCAACATTAATTGCTAGCCGGCACAGCTTCAGGTCTCTACATGTGCCATAGATGAATAAATTTGTGGTCTGCTTTTCTGGAGCCATTGGCGCCCGGATATTTAGACATGTAGAGATCTGGAAATAGTTTATTTAAAAACAACAGCAACGAAAAACATATAAAATCATCACGATTTTAACAAAAGAAATAAAATTATTTAATGATAATCATGATGGATTTTTCAGGGTAGTTGGGATATGAACATTTTTTCGATTTTATCTCTCTCTCCATGGGCTCCAGATTCTGGTGGAATCGTTTATTTTTGCTTGTTCTTGGTGACCCTTTCTTACATTCAGAGAGTGCTGGTAAAATATTCACCAAGTGCCTCAGAATGGGTCTATACTCCTCGCCTATGGAAGGAAGGACGCCTCATACTTCTGCATGAAGCCCTCAACTCTGCCACTAATTATCTAGATAGATTTCTACCCATCACTCTTCTGAACTCAAAATTATTAAAATGTGCATACTAGCCAGACCCTAAAATGCTTTATCCTCTTTAACTATTTATTCAAGTCTTCTAATCAAGAAGTAATAGTGTCAAAAATCAGGGAAGAAGGGGTGTAGGCCATCACTGTTATCCTTTTTTCCCCCGAAGAAACTAGTTCACGGAAATGGTCTTATTGAGTCAAGCTTTCTCTTGGAGAAAGACGAAGTCTTTGGAATGCCACAGATAAAGCATTTTTATCCTCACCCCCTTAGAAAATAACAGTTCCAGAGCATATTTGTAGACTTGAGTCTGTCCTTCAGAAATGAATTCATAGTGAAATAATTCCTTTGAATCGAAAAGAGTGATCAGCTGGTATTCACAATAGTCAGGACTACGCCCCTCTATGCTCATTATTTTGTATTCAGATTAATAAAAGCAATCCCATGCTGTAAAAATTTAGTTAAATAAGCTGTTTTCCTTTCATAAATATTCAGGATATCCTCACAAAAGAGTATTTGCAATTTGCTTCTCTTTTGGAGCACAGGATTTTGATATCTTGAAGCGGGAGGTTGTCTGGCCGGCATTCATTGTTCTCGAAAAAAACGACACTTCGGCTAGTATAATTTTTATTTTTTCGACGTTTCGACAAGAATATTTTGTTCTCTCGTCAGGAAAAAATTAAATATTTTGATTTGTCTATGAATTTATTATTATTTATATTTGTAGCTAAATCCCAGAGATTTCTGGAGCTTAAAAAATATGTGACGCTAACCCTGGCATTATGTTTTAAGACTGCAGACAAGTCTCATGTAATCCGAGACATTCAGGAGTTTAAAGCTCCTCCTGAAGACTGGAAAGGAAGATTGTCCTGTTTGGGGCAAACAGCGTTTTTTAGGAGGAGAATGGTGTTACGACGATTGTGAAGAAAGGTGTGATAATTGTTTCACAAAACAATGATGCAAAATCGGTACAAGAATTCGCAGTGATAATTCTTTTGTTGGCTGTTGCAAGGATTTTAGTCAGATCACTGAATAGAAGAAAGGAGAGGGTAAAAGTCTCCTTTAAACTAACTTTATTTAAAACATGTTAAGAGGACAGAGGAAAACACCAAGCTGGTCAGCAGACCAGGCTGTGCGCTAAACCTTTGTTGCCGGCTGGCGCCGCTGGCGGGTATGTTTGTTTGCTGTCACCCAATCCGTCTGGCCGACGTCCCAAAGTGGAACTCCATTATTCAACAACGATAAAGCGTCGGCAATGCCATGGTAGCAAGCAGGGTCAGTTTGACTGCATATGTTCACTCCTGAGAATACCTGAGGCGCGGCCGATGGATCAGTCAAGAAGAAGAGCCCCCCCCCCCCCCCCCCCTCCCTGGAGTGAAGTCGTCCTCCCTGACGGCGGCTGTTGAATAATGCTCCCTGTATGTCACTTGCTTTGTTCTCCGTGAATGCACGAAGGTAAATAAAGAGCAGGCGAACAGAGATCTGTACCGATACCTGTGCTCATTTGACCATTCTTGACACCGAGGCGATTGCGTAACAATATACTCAGTAGAACAAACTCCCTGTAAAGGACAACACCTAATTGCAGAGCCAAAGTGTCCTTTAGGGAGAAGTTTACTTTTACCGGAGAGTTTCTAAATAGTAAAAATGGTAAATTTTCAAATATAAACTGTCCTTTATAGAGAGGTATCCTTTAGCACGAGTGTCTTCTCATGGAGGTTCTACTGTATAGCTAACTGAATGAACATGGCAACGCCCAGGTTTTTCCCGAATGAAATTTTACCTGAGTGTATATGTATAACATAAAATGATATGTGTTTTAAATCGAATAAATTTTCGACAATTATATATTCTGACCCGGATTCGCCCATGTTCTCTTCGAGTGAATGTTTGCCAAATGAAAAATGCTTCAACAATTATTATCGTGCTAAAGTGAAATAATTAAAAAAAAAATGAAAATAAAAATAGAATAATGCGGGTGATTAAGATAATAATAATGGTATACCTCTATTGGAATAATTAATACTACTAATTTTAGAGAGAGTGTGTGATAATGATATAATTCTAATAAGAAGCATTTGTTAAATCAAAATCCTATTGGAAGACATTAACTAGGGAAAAGCCGAGCGAAGAGCTGGATAATTTAGAGTCAGTATATAATAAGTATAAAATGAAGGGATTTAAGCACGAATGTTTCTTTTATTTACAACACAAACTTCTACTGACCTTACTGCGGTGACAGTAGAAGTTTGTAAATAAAAGAAACATTCGTGCTTAAATCCTTTCATTTTATGTATATAGATAGCGCGTTATTGCTATGTATATATGATAAGTATTATCATTTTCAAAATATGATCAAAATGAGTTATTTATTGTATAATTTTAGTGTTTGAATAGCCTATAGGATAATCCATATATTCAGCTATAAACAGGAAAAATTTTCCTATGGTTTATTAAGCAGTTTTGGTTGAGAAAAAATTAACAAACATCAAGTTATATCTTGACAAGAAAGGATCCAATAGGGAGTGATGCTTGCCCCGCATTTAGCAAATATTAAAAATTGTGTCCCAAACTCTTGGTTGTTGTTGTTGTAGTGTCCAATGAAGAGCCTCAGATGTCTCCATGCATCTCTATCACAGCAGCAGCAATGTCCACTATCTTGGGTGTGTAAAGCTGCTGCTCTGGGTCTATGTCAATTTTCTGCAAGGCTGCGGACATTACTGGGCATGAGAATATGTGGGTAGGTGTTAGTTCCACACCAGGACAGTTGTTGTCCTATAGGTTCTTGTACCATCTGGATGTATTGTCAGTCCTTTATAGTGTTTTATTCTGAGTCTTATTATAGTTTTTGTAAAACTCTCGGTGAAGTGCATGTATAAGAAGAGGTTGTGGTGTGTCGATTTATCAAGTCCAGCGATGGTCCAGAAAAGTATTTCAAAGTTAGTGTTTATTACTATTACGCATTAGCTACATTTTTATAGGAAGTCGATAAAGAAAGACAAAAGGAAAACACCCTAGAATGTCCATTGGGTTCTCATTGACTTCCGCCGATCTGCCACGCCACACAGCGGTGGTCATCTCCTATTTCCAGGCCCCGCTTGTATGTTTGCCATGGTCTGTCATCCCAGCAAGCTGGAAGGAATCATCTAGGCACCAACAATATGTCGTATTAAAAAAATAATAATAATTTTTTTTTTTAATCCGAACTTTATTTCGTACTAAAATCCACTCTAGCAAAGTTTAAATGTCTATTTTCTTGAAATGTAATCGACTTGTATGACTTATCTTTGGGAGTATCAGCAACAATTTCTTTTTTTTTCTGAGAATTTTCCATCAAACTTATTGCTTACATGACAGAATACACATATGACGATACTCCCATCATTTTTTATATCTTCCTTCTTATTAGATACCATTCATTATTGTAAAATATCAGTTTTATAATTTTGATAGGTTTATATTGATTACCCCGTTAAGCTATTAATATTTCTTAGATGGCAAGTATTATCCCTTTGATAAATAAGGCGATATATCGTCTCCTTGATTGAAATTAAATCTTATGGACATCACCAGCTAATGGAATCTATCTGTCAGAACAACTAGATGAATAAGAAAAACATCGCTATTTCATTATTTTGACGGTTGCTTCTGGTGTAGTTTGAATCTATATAGGAGGTTTAGGGAAGGCCAGAACTCTTGGGAAATGTAGAATGTAATTGTATAGAATGGATGCTTTCATATTTAGCTCTGAGAATGTTTGAATTGAAAAAGTTTTCAATATTTGAAGCGAAAGCTCCAAGAGTTCACGGGAGAATGGGTATATCTCTAACATGGTTTTTCCCATTGCTTCAGAGATTTTTTGAATATGGCCAAGAAGTCTGAAGAGCCCAGACAACTTGGTAAACGTCGAGTGTGTATATTATACATTCATTGACAAAACTTAAGGAAGTGGAAAGTCTTTGATGTTTTTTGAAGGAGACAGAGGTAATTTTGTTTACACTTGGTTAACTCGTGTCTTCAATAAAGAGAGGTCACTGTGTATCAAATATATTTCAGAGTTAATATCTAAATCCTCCAATATACTTGCTAAATGGTACAACTTAAGTTTTGTCCATGAGTGTATATAGCAATACCTTCGTTAATGCCTCTGAAACTGAAATTTAAATAAAGAGACTTGGAGAAGGCAAAGAGCTCTCGTGAGACTTCGAGCGTAGAAAGCTTCTTGGCCTCAAGTGTTGTGCTGATATCTGGTCTTAAAAAAATGGGTTTTTTCTTTCATATGGCCAATCATATGTTGATCGTTTAATTATTTCTTCTTCTTCTTAACCATTCAGGTACCATAAAACATCATGTAAGAACCACTTTTTTTTTTTGTATTTCCTAAACAATAGCGGCTTCTTGTTTCTTCATTTCCAAATATTCTTTGAATTTCTTCGCTTG
Source organism: Cordylochernes scorpioides (assembly GCA_030710605.1). Taxonomy (NCBI): domain Eukaryota; kingdom Metazoa; phylum Arthropoda; class Arachnida; order Pseudoscorpiones; family Chernetidae; genus Cordylochernes; species Cordylochernes scorpioides. The sequence continues at coordinate 78,641,142 of CP092870.1, forward strand.
GAATTTGATTAATTATTCTTCTTCTTTTATCTCCAAAAATACATATTTATCCATATATAAGCAGATCATTTAGAAAATATGAATAGACAAAGATCAGGATGACGCTAAACTATTTCAATTTAACAGACGATTATTATCAAATTTATTTTATTTTTGAAAGCGGATATATTGCCTTGGCAGCCGTTAATATTTTCCAATAAAAAAGTGATTGGGACAGAAAGAGTGTGACTTATATCTTTAAAAAAAAACATATTTCTCATCGTGCCACTGAGAATTGCTGATGGTGTTGAACAGCTGTGTTTGCATAAATATGAATTAACAAGTTTTACCGCAAATGTTTCTTTTTACAGAACGAAAAATCGTAATTTTAAAATATTTTAAGGAGAAATAACGACTATTCCTATCCTTAGGGATGAAGTATGAAAGGATGAATTGTGAAGAGTAATGATAATTCCCATCCCATGACACTTTTATTTTTCCGTTCATCATTACTCTTCACAATTTATCCTTTCATACTTCATCCCTAAGGATAGGAATAGTCGTTATTTCTCCTTAAAATAATTAAAATTACGATTTTTCGTTCTATAAAAAGAAACATTTGCGGTAAAATTTGTTAAACGTCGTTCTATAATCATAGCCGCATTATTTTGTATTATAAATATGAATTAAATCAAGAAAAGCCAACCACTCAGGCATCTCAAGGTGTTGACCTTTGACAGCATGCTTCAGGCATAATCAGATCACATTTGCACAATCAAAGGAGATTTATTTTTCTTTATTTATCTCTCTCTCTCCATCTGATTCCAATATAATTACACTTTTGTACAATTTCTTTATATCGTTTAGCTTTTTTCAATACTAAGATAAAGGATATATAGATTCGCTATGAAACATTGGTTAGAATTATGAAAGTCTTCTAGGAAAAATTGTAATTCGACTTTAAACTTATTTAATCAACATTTCAGAGAGAGTAAGATCCTTTACAGATGTTGGCAACTACCAAATTGTCTTTCAAAAGTTAGAAGATATGATTTGTCAAATGACACCAATAAGATTTTCTTTTTCTTGAAATTATTTCTAGAAATTCTGTATTTAGGTTCGGAATGATATATTTTTAAAATAAAACACAGCCGGTTTTATAGATCTGAATGGCAAGCTATATAATTCAAACTTTTATTTTTGGTGCTTCATAAGAATTCTCGATGATAATAATTTCAAATTATGAATTCATACCAAGCATTTATAATCCAGAATGATTTTTTCTCAAAATGATTGCAGCTTTATAGATTTTGTTTTTGATTTTATCTTTTTTGATAGCAAAAATATTCTCCTATAAATATATGACTTCCCACAATCCATTGATAGAGAAATAAAAGAAAGTAATGTTGCTATAACAGCATAATCAAAAGTGTAAAAAAATATTCTAAATATTATGATATAATCAGTAGAACAGAGTTTCCTGGTATTTCCTCTTATTTTTACTGGGCGGACCAGTTGAAAAAACAGTGGCGCCACATAGAAGGTAGAAAACTCAGTTCTCCCCTATTGATCTAAATGCTGGGTCGATTTGGCTCATGTACATAGTAACCTTTATTTTATGTTTTAAATCTTTGATATAACTAATTGAATAAATATTTAAAGTAATTCAGAAGCATATTTATTTTTCATTGCGACAATGTTATCTTTTGAAATATTTTATTATATTTGTGGTGGAATAAAGCTTCTTTTTTTATATATATATATGTGTGGGTAAGAAAGATTACACCAAGTCATGAAGGTTGAAAGCAATAAAGGTGAAAGGAAAAAAAGTTATACCCACAGATAGTTCCAATCCAGTATTAACGATGAAATACGAAGTCTCTCCTCCATAGCCTTTTCTAGGATCCCTAGAGAATAGAATAGTATGTTTAGTTAAGTCTTCTATATAGCGAATGTTTTTGAGAATATTATTAAGAAACAATATTTGACTCCATTTTATCAATTTTTATTTTTATTTTTTTTTTATTTAAAAAATAAAATAAAATTTTGAGCTGAGCGAGGTGCTCCCCGGCGATTGGCGGAATCATCTTCGCCGGGGTGAGCGGCGGACTGGTTGAAGCAACTTGGTTCGGAGCCGGGAGGTGTAGTGGGGACCGAGGGCGGAAGAGCGGCCGGCAGTGGAGGACGGCTGCAACAGGCCGGCGAGGAACGGCGACGGTGGCCGGGCGGTGATGGCTAGCGGTGGCGAGGAGCAGCAGCACCGCGGGCTGGCGGATGTCGTGGCCCGCGGTGCCTCGGCGATGACCTCCGGGGGCTGCTCCTGGACATAAACCAGGCCGTGTTGGAAACAACGTGAGGACTGAATTGGGAACCTGGCTTACCTCGCAGCCGCCCGGGCTTACACCGTCGCAGGCATTGGCCTGCCGCTGCAGCTGCTGGACGGTGGCGGCGTCTCAGCAGCTGCGTTGTCCTCCTGATGATAGGCCCCGGGGGCATGGAGGGGGGTGGTGAAGATGGCTGGAGGCCCCCGGGGCTGTGGCCGCCCTCCTCTGGCCTGATGTTGTTGGTCTTCCTCGGTCCCACTGGATGGTAGAGCTCTCCCGGCTGAGCGGGTGGGGGATGGTCGGGGATGGTGGGGGCGGGTGGACACTTGAGACTGCCCCCACCTCGCTGCTATTCCGAACCAAGATATCTTCTGGGGCCGCCGCTCTCAGCAACCTCGCTCAGCGATGTCAATAGTTGGAGTGAATTTATTCCCCCATTGTTGCCATTTCTTCTATAAGAATCATGGGTAATTTGTAAACCACGCGGATATAGGAAACGCTATAGGTCGAGATGTCCTGCAGTGGGTCTGTTGACAGCTAGAACACACAACTTTTAATATGTCATAGTTATATGTTTTTGTCATTTAGTTGACAGCCAAAAGCCAAAACTTCAGATATGTCTTAGAGTCAGCTTACAACAAGAAAACACAACTTGATATGTCTTGGAGTCAGTTGACAGCTAGCAGACAAAAACTTCTGATATGTCTTGGAATGGGTCAGTTGACACTAGAACACACAAATATTTGGTAATATGGCTGGCACAATTCCTAACTTTTATTAAAATAAAAAAGAAGCAAGCTCTCGAATAATAAATGCTCGACTTCGACTGACTTTTTAATCCCCAAAAGAGACAAACAAAAGGCAGATGTTAGACTTTTTTCAGCGTTGAAGAACATTTAGCTTGTAAACGTGCTCGTTCTTGATTTAAAAATAAAAATTGACAGTCCATGTGGGTAATATATTGTCGACATTTTCTAGCAATATTCTATTATTGTTCTAAGACAATTCTCCCTCAAATTCTTTCAAGAAACATTCTAGAAACAGATGGCCTCCCAGACCTTTCGGCCCATAAGCTGGCTGCCTCAAGAGACATCCTAGGATTGACTGACCACCCAGACCTAGAAGGTCCTCAAACCGGCTTCCTCAATGTTGAAGTTTGAGATTGAATCAAGGAATAAAAAGATTATTTATTAAACAAAGTAACTTAAAACAAGATGTTAAAGAGTAGCAAAATTTTAAAGGCAAGTCTATATAGGAAGGCGAGGGACAAAGACTAAATATCTTGACGTCGACCGCAGCGCTGCCGCGGCCGTTGATTGGTCGATCCCTCAATGCTCCCCGCAGAGGTCCGTGGATCGCTATTCCAACACTCCCTCTCGATCCAAAATGTTCAGTAGACCTCTTAAGTAGTGGAATTTGTTTCGTGGAAGAGGTTTAGTCATTATATCAGCTAGCTGTTCTGAGCTGCAAACATGATGTACTTTAAGTTCACCTTCTTCATGTTTGGATCTAATGAAGTGGTAGCGAACATCAAGTTGGTCTTGTCCAGTGAAGAGAATTCCCATGTGTAGAGTGCCTTTCAGATAACGGAAAATATTCTTCACTGTTGTACAACGTGCAGGTCCTGGATATTCTAGGAATTTACTCACTTGTGAAACTGCATAAGTGATATCTGGACGTGAAACACATGATGCAAAATAAGGGATCCAACAGCTTCTCGAAAAGGGAATTTAGGCATCTTTTCCTTTTGTTCTGGAGTAGGACAGTCCTGCTTTGTTAAGATGACAGAAGGATCCATAGGCACCGAAGCAGAAATACAGTCAGCCATATTAAATTTACTCAAAATTTTGTGAATATATGATGACTGGTGAATGAAAATACTTGCCCTATCTTCTGACTGCTCTATTTGTAGCCCAACAAAAAAGTTAACACTTCCAGATGTAATATCAAATGCGTGTTCTAACTCATCCATTATAATAGCTATTGCCTCTTTATCTTTAGATAGAATAATTCCATCATCAACATAGAGAGCTAAGATAACATTTGAATCATTGTGTGTTCCAATGAAAATGCACGGGTCGGCGTCTGATGTTTTGAAATTATGGCTATTCAAAAAATTGGTAAATTTCTTATTCCAATTTCTAGAAGATTGTTTAAGACCATACAGACTTTTATGTAATCTATAGCAGCTATTATCATCTCTCTTGTAGCCTTCTGGTTGTTCAAGATAAACAAGTTCCTCTAATTCGCCATTGAGAAAAGCTGTCTTTACATCGAATTGCTTAAAAAACATCCTTTCAGAAGCAGCGTGTGATAAAAGAATGCGTAACGAATCATACCTGACTACTGGGCTAAACGTATCGAAATAGTCAACATTTTTGATTTGAGAATAGCCTTTTGCAACTAATCTGGCTTTGAACCGTTGAATTGTACCATCGGACTCCGTTTTAATTTTATAAACCCATTTACAACCGATAGGTTTACGACCATCTGCCAAACGTTCTAAAGTCCATGTTTTATTTTTATTTAATGCATCAATCTCTTCATCCATGGCTAATTTCCATCTTTCTGAATCTGAACTCGTTATTGCATCTATATAGTAACTGGGTTCATCAGCGAGGGCAAAGTTACATTGGCTATTCGAAACTTTAGAGCGTGTTATCATTGGATGCGAACTGATATCGGATACTGGCGGCATTTCCTGCACTGGAATGTTTGCTGTCGCAACTGGTGATTCATCCGGAGCGCTGTTAATCTGAAATATTATTTCTTTGGGTTTGGTAGATTCTCTATCTGAATGTGTAGTAGCTTTCTCATCGAATGTGACATCTTTAGAAATTCTTATTTTTCTAGTTTTCCAATCCCATAATCTAAAATTTTTGCTTGTATTCTCATAACCTAAAAACATAAGTTTTATCGATTTATTATCCCACTTTTTACGGTTTTCTTTGGGAATATGCATATAAGCATTACAGCCAAATATTTTATAGTTAGCTACATTAGGCTTTGTGCCAAAGAAAAGTTCATAAGGTGTCGTTCCAGGGGTTTGCTTAGTCGCACTTCTATTTAGAATATGAGTTGCTGTGTTACATGCCTCAGCCCAAAAAGATCCTGGAAGATTTCGTGAATTTAGCATGGACCTGGCTGCTTCCACAATCGTACGATTGTCTCTTTCTATACGTCCTATCTGTTCGTGCACATAAGGTGCAGTGAACTCGTGAATTATCCCAAATCTTTTCCATAAATCTGCAAAATTATCGCTTTTGAATTCTAGCGCATTATCAGTCCTAAAAACTTTTATCTTATTTCCAGTTTGAGTATAGATTAGAGTAGCATATTCTTTGAATATATCTAGCACATCTGATTTATTTTTAATAAAATAAATATGGCGATAACCACTAAAGTAATCTTTAAATAAGCAGAAATACAGATATTTACTTAATGATTGAGTCTGCATTGGGCCACAAATATCAGCATAAATAAACTCACCTAGCTGGTAGTTTTTGCCATCTGAGGGATAGCAGGACTTTCTATGGGCTTTTCCAAGTTGGCATCCTTCACAGAAGAAAAATTCTCCCTCTAAATCTTGAGGCTGCAGACCATCCACCAATCCTTTGGTCGCCATCTCTCGAAGTGTAGCAACTGGAAGATGCGCAAGTCTCTCGTGCCACAACTGAAGCTTGTTCTCGCTGGTGATGTATCCTTGTGATGATGACGTAACCTTGAAGAGCATCCTGTAGAGGTCGTCATGACGCACTCCTACGGCTTTTAGGTCATTATCCATGAAGATCTGTAGCTTGTCATGTTTGATAATGACGTTGAATCCTCTTCTTGTGGACGTAGAAAGGCTATACAAATTTTTCTTTAGTTGCGGCGAGTAGAGCACATTTCTTATGTACGTATTTTACCATCCACCGTCGACGTAGGCTTGAATCTCGATGTCTCCCATGCCTTCTGCAAGAAGTGTCGAGTTGTCTCCCAAGTGGATTGGATGATCACTGGTGAACGGCGTGTAGGTCTTGAACCACTCTCGTCGAAATGTCATGCTGCAGCTTGCACCGCTGTCAGCATACCAAATATCATTGGGCTCTACTTGATTATCGCACAAAATAAGTCCATAATCACTTGAACTTCCTTTTGAATCATGAAGATTTTTGGATTTATTTTTCTCATTAGCTAATCTTTTTCTACATTCGCGGCTCCAATGTCCAATTTTGTGACAATAGTGGCATTTAGTGTTCTTCTTGGCATCTTGAAAAGAACGTTGTGTATCTTTAGGCTTAGTTCGTGCTTGCCTGTGTAATAAGGCCTCATCTTGTTTAGAAGAACCGCTTTGTTGATTCCTTGTTTCTTCAATCAAAAGTCTTGCAGTTAAATTGTTAAGAGTTTGAGCTTTCGGATCTAACGATTCCCACGCTGCAACAAAGTAGCGCATACTCGAAGGCAAAGTATTTAAAATTTTTGCTACCTTTTGATCTTCCGTTATGGTTCCGCCCATTTGTGAAATTTGTGCAGAAATATTTTCAATTTTTGCTATGTAATCACTTATTGTTTCCGATGTCAATCGTGCATCGAAGAATTGTTGCCAAAGTAGGCCAATAGTAAATTCGGATTTTTGTTCATGAATAGGAAGTAATTTCTGCCACATTTGTGAAGCGGAAGTACAGTTCATCAGGGGCTGAAGAAACTTTAATTCGATTGCCTGTGATAATAACATCCTTGCCTTAACGTCCTTTGATTTCCAATTCTGTAGTGAACTTTCAGAGTTACTGTCGAGGAAACAACATTCGGCTTTATTTCTAAGCCTTCCAATAATTCAAGTAATTTTTGTTGTTCCAAAAGAAGCCTGAATTGGAATTTCCATAGTGAAAAGTTTTCACCATTAAAAACTTTAATCCTTAAAAGACAATCTTCGCTCATCTTCTTTGTCTTGGAATCGGCCAACGACAAAAAGAAACTAGGGTTATGGTTGGCGGTTGACGCCTAAACTTCGAGCAAAACAAAGGCTTACTCACTGCTGGCGGTTAATCCTTTTAGGCGCAGTGGAAGCGTGCTGGGCCCATAACCTGTTGAAGTTTGAGATTGAATCAAGGAATAAAAAGATTATTTATTAAACAAAGTAACTTAAAACAAGATGTTAAAGTAGCAACATTTTAAAGGCAAGTCTATATAGGAAGGCGAGGGACAAAGACTAAATATCTTGACGTCGACCGCAGCGCTGCCGCGGCCGTTGATTGGTCGATCCCTCAATGCTCCCCGCAGAGGTCCGTGGATCGCTATTCCAACACTCAAGAAACAGTAAATCCCAATATCAGAGCTATTCGATTTCCAAAGATTGCCAAGGCGTAAAGACAATAATTATTCTGATCCCAAAATAATTACCACCATAAGAATGTTTTTGTTACAATCGGCTTCCAATAAACTTCACCAACATTTATAGAAATAGAATTCGGTTCCAAAATCACTTTATTAGGTACCGCTCAACAAGAGCAACCTAGTTTATGATAATTGAAACAATGAATAATATGTGAAGAGTTCACATATTAAACAAAATGTTAACGCGGGATTTGATCCCGGTTCATGACTGTCGGGAATCGAGGATGTTACCCACTCGTCCACAGAGAAATTAAATACTTCAGCAGAATGCTGGTACGCAACAATAAAATTTAATTCATAGGGATTTTTAAATGAGCACGAGGTTTTGGCATACTTCTTGTCTCAAGGAGGGTCGGGAAGAGACCGCCGACAACGAGCGTTCCAGGAGACCGTCTACATCAACCACGCCTGAAAAAATAGACAAGGTGTTGGAACTGGTGCGTGAAGACCGACGAATAACTGTCAGGCAGGTCGCCGAAGAAGCAGGGATATCATTCGGCTCCGACTCAATCGATAATGAAGGACATTTTAGGAGTGAGAAGACTCAACGCCGTTCTCGTTCCCAAAGATTTGACTTTTGATTATAAGAACGCCCAGAAAGAAACGGCCAGTCTCAATCTCGAAGCGACAACCGACGACCCCGAATTGCTAAAGAGGGTCATTACTGGAGACGAAACATGGATTTACGGCTTTGATTCGGAAACTACCCAACAGGCATCGGAGTGGCGCTTCAAAAATGAGCCGAGACCAAAGAAAGCGAGGAAGGCTCCCAGCGAAGTCAAGGTCATGTTGACGGTGTTCTTCGATTACCAGGGCATCGTTCATCATGAATTTCAACAACAAGGCTCTACAATAACTTCTGACTCCTACCTGGGAGTTTTGAGGCGATTGAGGGAAGCTATCTGGCAGAAACGGCCAGAGCTGTGGAGGAGCAAGTCGTGGATCCTCCACCACGATAACGCGCCGGCGCACACAGCCCTCAAAATCTCGAAGTTCCTGCAGGACCACTCAACCTCTGTATTCCCTCAACCACCCTACAGTCCCGATTTGGCCCCCTTCGACTTCTTCCTTTTTGGAAAGCTCAAAAAAAAGTTAAAGGGTCGGAAATTTCAGAGCATAAAAGAGATCAAAGTGGAATCGAAGAAGGCCATGAAGGCGATCCCGAAAACAGACTACCAGAGGTGTTTTGCCGACTGGAAAAAAAGGTGGCTGAAGTGCATCGCGGCCAACGGGGACTACTTTTAAGGGGACAATTTGAATTTGGTAGAAAAATAAAGTTTTTTTTTAACTTATGAGCAGAGTGTCGAAACTTTTTGATCAGAGTAGTATATACCCACATGCCTTTCATTTAGACTATAAGCCCTACACATAATTCGCTTTGTTATGGAGAGCAAAAGAGAAAATAAAACAAGATTATAAAAGGAGAAATATTTAACAAATTTTCAATTTAGAAGCTTTATGAAAATTATATATACTCATGGCAAAAAAAAATGTTTCCTATCAACTTAGATAAGAGAGTTTAGAGCGCGAGAGGGAATTGTGAACATCCAATTCTGAACAAAAAGGATTCCCTATCTCTTATAAAAGCTGCTCAAATGAGCATGTAGTGGGATATTACAAATTAAATGTTCAACTTTCAGAATGCACATATTATTTCATTTATGTTTTTATCATATTATGTTATGTCTTTACCATATATGGTTTTCCCTAAAAAATGGGTACTTATCTGTGCAGTGCAACGCTTTGTAAGCAGTGAGAGATCACAGAGTAAGTAATCCTCAATGGTAAAAGAGTATGCATAAATTGGTAAAGTGGGTATATCTTTGAGTTAGCTCATTTTGTTAGGCATTTTTAGTTGATTTTTCTGCTGCTATCTCGCAGTGTTTAAGCCAGGAAATCCATCAGAGTCTAAAATGCGAGCCAGGCCACTTTGTAGTTCTATAGGTGTTATTGTTGCCTCTATCATTTCCCATAGTAGGTTTAGACAATTAGCTCTATCCAATTTTAATATTCTAAGTAAGAACTTTAAAATTCATGGCTGTTACTTGCAGCAAAAATAATCAATTCACTAAAAATGCTGAGGTTTATCTAGGAAGGTTAGTAAATAGCGTAAAAAATTGTCTTGTATTTGGGCTATAATTCTATTTTGATCCATTGACCAAATTGTTAATTTTATGTGTGAATATAAATTCACAAAATAATATTAGGGTACATTTATAGGGAAATAACAGTTTTAAAATAAAAGAGGATGCAAATTTGTCTTTAGAGAGACAAACCTCTAGTGAGATATATCAACTCCTTTCATTTTAATTGAAGATGTGTATGTATAATAAAAATTCTCTATTTTTAGTAAAAATATTTATTATTACTTCTTCATATGCTTTTTTAAAAATTATTTTTCTATTTTAAGAAACTAAATTATAATTTTTCGAATTTAAATAATTATTTTCGCCTACTTTTTTTAAGCTTCCGAAAAATATTTTTTAGAATCCTTATTTCTACGCATTTAAATAATATCTCCACTAAAACAGATTTTAAAAATATTAATAAATTTATTTATTATAAATTATTACACACGCGTACGTCCTATAGATGGCGCTTTAAGATGAAAAAGACGTCAGTAATCGGTCTATTTCTCCACCCCATGTGAAATTGATTCTCTCTAGAGTTCAAGATGTTAATAAAAGAATAGTAAGTACAAATTATATATACTGAGTAAATATATGTAGGTTTGAGGCGTATATATAATGTTTAGTAAAAAATATGTATGTTTATTTGAATTATGCCATTAATTTGTTCCTTATATTCGTTCTATTTCAAATCTGCCTATTCCATAATAAATCAATTATAATTTGAATTAAGTATTTTCTTATACTTAGAATGTTGAACCAAATTTGACGCGCCTTATTTACAAATAGACTGAGATATTGTTGTTTTAAAATACAATTGTGAAATTCATTCAATTAATTTTCAAAATACCCATTTAAATGCCTTATCAAAGCCTAGCCCAAAACTTATCTCAATTTTATTTTGTTTTTCATTAACTTCAAAAATAATTTTTATTTATTATTTTCAAACAATCAAAAAAATATATATTTTTAAATTTTAACTTACAAATTTCATTACTCCTCTAAAAGTGCTTTTTTTTTCCCCAACATTATGTGTTAAAATATATAATAAAGGAAGGACAAGCAAAAAAACATTTTTTGACATCCATATATAAGTAACATTCATATATAAGTTTTTTTTACCTGTTCATTTTATACCATATTTACAGTCATATTTTCCAAATAAATAATCTTATATAATTAATATTTCTTTTCTTTTTTTAAATTATAAATATGTTTGTAAAGAAAGGTCACCCCTTTAAAATTATTTTTTTTTCTCCTCACAATAAAAGATATTGAAAGATATAAATGGACAAAAATAGACATTTAAATAATTTAGTTTCTAATGCTAGTTTTTAAAAATAAAATTTTGTCATTACCAGTCATTTAAGATAATGAATTCTTTTGTTATCCAAAAACACTGGTAGATAATTTGATGCCAAATTATTTGGTACCTGTTACTTAGTCTGTTGAACTGTTGTTGACACAGCTGTTGTTAAAACATGGCATAGCACTCTTGAATTTGATCATAATCTTTATAATTGTTTGTAATTATATAGAGATACTCTCTAATTATAATAAATTTAAGCGTATTTTTGACGCTTATGTTAATTTTTAATGTTTTTTTTTTTTTGCTTATTCTTCTCCTTTCTTATCTCCACTCAATCATATTAAGGTATCAAGCATGTAAAGCTTGACAACCATCATGACTGAGTGAAGTAGAATGCGTCTGCCTTTGTCATTAAGACTGGGACCACTACTCACTGGCAGGCCGACTTAACTCCAAAAGAAATGGCCGCCTCTGATATTAGGAAGAGACGCCATGTGCAGCGGCTCCTAACATGGAGTACAAACGCTGCTCAACCTGTATCCCTGGATTAGGAGCCCTTACAGGGTACTATCAGCCGGGCCAGCTGAGCCCAGGTTTTTTAGTGAGCTTGTTACTGCTCCCCCTCCTTCTTTATCATCCGGGCTTGGGACCGGCAAAGGCGGAGTTTTTTGCTTATTCCTAGTACAAATGGTACAGGCCATGTTAATCATGGTGGGTAGAAGTTGGCGACTGCTTTTACTATAAATGCACCACATATCTACATATGTGAAAAGCAGTTTGACTTTGCACTTACAAATGTGCCAGAGCCCCGTTTGGTTACTTGCACTTGCTGGTGGGGTTGGACTTTTGCAAGAATCGGGGGCCATTGAAGCATTTATTTTTTTTTATCAGAAAAAAAGTGCCCAATGCGGGAATCAAACCCAGGTCCTAACGGTCGAAAACCAATGGTTTAGACCATTCTTCCTCGACCCCCATTTTTAATGTAAGATAATTTTATATTGCCTTTACTGCAATGATAACATAATGGAAAGGCCAGGATCATCAGTGGTAAACCCTCCCAGCAGTTTCGGCAGTTTAATCTACCATACCATTGTAATATTACATTGGGCTGTTTGCTTTTATACTAATACTAAAGCTTTAACTCTTGGAAAATATACACAAGGTAATAAGACCAAATCCAAATAAATAGTGTGTGACGTTTCGGTAACAGTGTTATTATCTTCAGATTATAAACACAATGTAATAAGACCAAATCCAAATAAATAGTGTGTGACGTTTCGGTAACAGCGTTGTTACCATCTTCAGATTATAAACACAAAGTAATAAGACCAAATCCAAATAAATAAATAGTGTGTGACGTTTCGGTAACAGTGTTGTTATTATCTTCAGATTATAAACACAATGTAATAAGACCAAATCCAAATAAATAGTGTGTGACGTTTCGGTAACAGTGTTGTTATTATCTTCAGATTATAAACACAATGTAATAAGACCAAATCCAAATAAATAGTGTGTGACGTTTCGGTAACAGTGTTGTTATTATCTTCAGATTATAAAGACAAAGTAATAAGACCAAATCCAAATAAATAAATAGCGTGGGACGTTTCGATAACAGCGTTGTTATCATCTTCAGAAGAAGTCTTATTACCTTATGTTTATAATCTATAATCCAAATTATATGCCTTATCTTGAAAAATGTATTTTAAATGAATTATGGACATAAACTTTGCGGACAGTAGAAATACATACAATTATAAATATATTGTTTATGAGCATTACGAGAAACATACTGCCTGCGAGAGCCTATTTGAATTGGACAAATTTACACGGAAGAGAGGGAGTTGGGATGGACATTGATAAACGTTGCATCTCCTATATTTGTAAGATCTAATTCCCAATCAACAACGTAAACAATTAAAGAAGACCCTAAGGATATGTTCTGTCTCAACCATTTTTCATTAATTTTGTTGTATTGACTTGGGTTGGTAGAGAAGGGGGATAAACTATCCATTTTAAACAGCCAATTGATCCAGGATTGAATCCTGCATTTTATTTTTTCTAAATAAGAAATTGCTTTAAAGGCCTTCCAGATTCTAGCAGCAGTTCAGCCTTACCAGTAGGTGAAAGTAACCGAATGGGACTTTTGTCACTTGTGCAAAAGTCAAACTGCTTTATACATGTGTATTACATGTAACAGTGAAAGTAGTCACTAACTACCCACCATGATTATCATGGCATGTACAGCGTGTACTTGGGATAAATAAACACAAATAAATAAATAGTATGTGATGTTTCTGTAACACTGTTGTTACCATCTTCAGACAAAAGTACTGAAGTCATTCACTATTTATTCACACTATTTATTTATTTGGATTTGGTCTTATTACTTTGTGTTTATAATCCAAATTGTACCTTATCATTGGGATAAATAAAAAAAAATTGTTGCATTACCTAATTGGTCAACAACCATTATATCAGTTTTTGTTGAAGATATCGGATAATGAGTGTCTGAAAATTGTGATTTTCATTTTTATCCATCAAGTTCCAAGAATGGTATAACCTGCGGTACTTGTGGTTATTCAACCATGTCCTGACTTCCAGTCTATCAAATAACAAATGTTAAATCAACCAAATGATAATTTGACACCATAGTTAATAATTTGAATGCTTTTTTAAATTAAATTTCAACAACCATAGATACTTCTTGTTTGAATACAAATTTATTGGTAAAAATACAATATTTTGACACATAGGGACAACAGCGGCTTGAAAGTGTCACAAAGCGTCGCAAATATCGCCACCGATGTGGCACGCAATTTGTTTCTTCCAGGACAACTTAGGCCTAGTTTAAGCCTCTATTAGTCACTGACATAAAGTTCTTCTTCTTCCTTATCTCACAACCATCATGATTGGGTGAAGTAAAATGCATCTTAAAGAGTTGTTCTTTTGCTAAGAGAGCAGCTAGTTTGTAAAAATGATTATTTTGGCAATTAAAACTGTCCTTTGTGTTTAGAGAAGTGTCCATACATTTAAATTTGGTTGAAATCTCGGGTCCCACTTAATATAATTCTCCTAGGTAGTAGTAAAGAGAATACCTTACCATTATATATACTCACATAGACAAAACTTAGAGAAGTTGTACCTTTTAGCATGTATAGCAGGATTCAGACAATAACTCTGAAAGATATTACAGTGACTTTTATTATTGAAGACACATGAGATAACCAAGTGTAAACAAATTTGCCACTGTCTCCATAAAAAAAATAGACAACTGGCGACATCAACGATTTTTCTACTTCCTCAAGTTTTGTTCATGAGTGTATTTATAATAGGGCACACAAATATGCTCTTATATTTTACACAAATAAATTTACTGGCAATGCGTTTCTTTTAAATATCATCAAATATTATCTCTACAGACCTTACTGCAATGGTATGAGTTATTGAATGTATGTAAATGTATTTACACATTTGTGTAAAATATTAACGATAGATGGCAATAAAATTTAATTTAATAATATGCTCTTATATATAACATTTGCTATTATTCATACAGATGACTGGCAAATTTACTACATGGAAAATATTATGAATGTTTTATTACATTGCAGATTTTTTTTTCTATACTTGTATCCGAAATTAAATGGACAAAAAAAAATTGAATATTTTCAAACCAACTTATAAAATGATAAAGCACAATTTGTATTATAGATTATAGCGACAAGAAAATAAGACCTAATCCAAATAAATTAAGTGTGTGATGTTTCAGTAACAGCATTGTTACCATCTTCAGACAAAAGAATAAATGAGAAAAATATCACATGTTCTTAATATGTTCTCTCTCTCTCTTTTCACACTTGATAAACAGAACTATTTAAGAGGGGGGTCGGTGGAAGGCTGGTTAAACCGTTTGGTTTACGACCACTACGACCCGGGTTCGATCCCAGCATTGGACACTTTTTTCTGTTTAAAAAAAAAAAAAAAATGCTCCAATGGCCCCCCGATTCTTGCAAAAGTCCAACCCCACCAGCGAGTGCAAGTAACCAAACGGGGCTCTGGCACATTTGTAAGTGCAAAGTCGAACTGCTTTCACATGTGTAGACATGTGGTGCGCTTACAGTAAAAAGCAGTCGCTAACTACCCACCATGATTATCATGGCCTGTACCACGTGTACTAGGGATAAGCAAAAAAAAAAAAAACTATTTAAGAACATTCGCTGTGATATTTTTTCTCATTTATTCTTTTGTCTAATGATGGTAACACCGCTGTTACCGAAACATCACACACTATTAATTTATTTGGATTAGAGGTCTTCTTGTAAACTTATAAAAAATTATGAAAGTTGGTATACAAAAGTACAATATAATGTTTGTCTTGAAATTGTCATTCTAGTGGCATATAAAAGCCCATTGGAGAGCTGAGTAACTGTCAGAACCTAAGCAGTCAGATGATGGTCATCTTAGGCCCTGGTGGATATTTTTTCAACTCTGACCTGGTCTTCTGGTGATGGTTTTATTGAATTGTTTTCTGACAACCATCATGATTGGGTGAAGTAAAATGCATCTGCCTTTGTCATTAAGACTGGGAGCACTACTCAGTGGCAGGCCGACTTAGCTCCAAAAGAAATGGTCACCTCTGACATAAGGAACAGACGCCATGTGCAGCCGCTCCTAACATGGAGTACAAACGCTGCTCATCCTGTATTCCTGGATTAGGAGCCCTTACAGGGTACTATCAGCCAGGCCAGCTGAGTCAAGGATTTTTAGTGAGCTTGTTACTGCTTCCCTCCCTCCTTTTTCATCCGGGGTTGGGACCGGCAAAGGCGGAGTTGAATTGTTTTCTGATCTGGCAGACCAAAATTTGGTTAGGGTTGAGTCATTTGGCGACTTCAGTCTGGGGTTGGCCTGCTTCCATCCTCTCAGTAGCTCCCCATTGTAAAGAATCTCAAAAAAGGATTAGGTGAAGCCATCTTGCAAAATGTGCGAGATTCTAAAATAATACAGTAAAACCTCCATGAGAGGATACCCGAGCTAGAGGACACCTCTCTATGAAGGACAGTTTTCATTTGAAAAATTACCATTTAGCAACTTTCTTGTAGGAGGACACCTCTTCCTAAAGGTCACTTTGGCTCTGCAATTAGGTATCCTTTACAGAGAAGTTCTATTGTAACAGATATGATTTGGTAATGGAGAGTAAGTGATTATCAAGAATTATTTGAGAAGTGTAAAAGAGCAATTCTTTTATTTACTCATTTATTTTTTTCTTTAAATAGGAGTTTTATTGTACATTTTATTTCAAATACAGAGTAGTACCTCTCTGTAAAGGACACCTAATTGCAGAAGCCAAGTGTCTTTTAGGGAGAGGTGTCTTCTTACCTGAGAGTTGCTAAATAGCATAAATGATAATTTTGGTGATAAAAACTGCCCTTTGTTGAGAAGTGTCCCTCTAACATGAGTAGCCTCTCATATACAAAAAATGGAACCTTGTTATAACAAGTCTCATTTATAACAGCAACTTTGTTAAAATATCATTCTTCTAAGATTCCAGGTTTTGTCCCACAATTGTGTTTTAATTATAGTTATATAACTACATAAAAATCAATGTTTGTTTGTTTGTATGTCCGGTATACAAATTCGCAGTAGTTCACTAATTCAAACTAAAATTTCCATACATAGGTAAAAAAATAGGGGGAAGACGATAGGCTATTTTAAAAAATATATAAATCAATTATTAAAACTATATATTCAAATTATTCTACTTAGCTCACGAACAGCGCCCTCTATCAAAGATTAGATTAAATTATGCTGATGCAAACAAATAGATAATGCTAATAACAAACAATTATTTAAAAAATCATCTAAATATATATCACTCGGGTAGATATGCACACGGGTCAATCCCGGGGCGAAGCCTGGGTCACCCGTCTAGTCTCTATATATATAAAAGTCAATTCCTGTCTGTCTGTCTGTTTCGCGATAAACTCAAAAACTACTGAACCAATTGGTTCCAAATTTTACATGTCGCTTTTTATAAACCTGAGGAAAATTTTTGGCTACATTTTGCTTATTATTTTTAGCTATTTCTTTTTTAATTTGAAGAACTATTTTTTTACGCGGACTAATCCGGAATGGAATGAATACCTAAATATGGCCATTTTTTTTTAAAGCATCGGTGGCTTAGTGGTAGAATGCTCGCCTGCCACGCGGGCTGCCCGGGTTCGATTCCCGGCCGATGCATTTTTTTTTTACAATTTTTAAAACTAATTTATAAAAAATATAATATAAATATATACTATTATATCAACTATATGAATTAAATCAAATACCTAAACACTAATATAATACAATTTTTGCCATCACACACACTTTTTTCCTGTAGTTTATGTGTTACTTCTGTATTGCTATTCTATGGCACTTCTAATATTTATTATTGATATACTTTTAGTATGAAGGAAATTGCACCCAAGGGATTTCTCGGGCGAAGCCGGGTCATTCGCCTAGTAACTACATAAAAATCATGATGTCTCAAGTCATGTTGTTATTGAAAAGTTCGACTGTTAGAGTAAAATAGATTAAAAAAAAACTGATTGAGGAAATAAAATAAGACCTAATCCAATGCTATAACAATGCTGTTACCGAAATGTCACATACTATTAATTTGATTGAGGAAAGATATGTTAAATGTTTCAATATATTTTTCTTTCAAAAGCACAAGCATGCTCCAATGTTGCAGAAAATTTGAGCTCTCTTTAAAGTGTATCAGGATAATTGTGTTACAAGCTGCAGATAAGTGAGTGACTGTTGGGCATTGTCTCATCGTCCCATCCCAAGGCCAAATTCCTCACATTTGCTAATCAACCTGCCTCCCCTTGAATAATTCCAAGTAGAGGATTTTCAATCTTAATTGTATCTACTGAATTCTGCTACAGTAACAGGACACTCCCGCTAGAGGATATCTCTAAAGGACAGTCGTTATTGCCAAAAATTACCATTTTTACTTATTAGCAGCCCTCCGGTAAAAAGACACCTCTCCCTAAAACACACTTTGGTATTTTAACTAGGTGTTATCATTTAGACATAGGTAGTTTAACTGTTTTTCAATTTTTTTGTTATTGTTCCTTCAAATTTCTATCAGCTGTCAGTTTCCAATATTATTTAGCATTACTACATCTATCCCCCGATTTACACGGTAGATACGTTCCTGAGAAAAACGTGTAAATCGGGGGATAGGTGTACACAGAAATAAAAATAAAATGCATTAACAGGTTAAAATATGTAGTCAGCACATATAAGCTCGGGATTCCTCGTGAGATGTGTACACAGCGCATGTGTTCAATCACAGTAGCATTTAGTATAGTGCGATAAAAACAAAAAAAAAACTTATTTGGAAAACCGTGTAAAAGCGAAAACGTGTAAAACAAGTACCGTGTAAATCGGGGGATATGTGTATTACTATTAGCTACTATTACTATTTTATTAATACTATTACTATTAGCATAACTATTATAGACTCATATGATTCTTTTTAAAATAAAACAATTTCTACTGCCCTTACTGCAATGGAAAAATTAATGGCATGCTAATGCATCATAATATTATTTGGCATTATATATTTTTTTCAGATTTCTTTGCCCTAAATAGCTTGTTATGATATAAGGTACAATTTAGATTATAGCTTAAAAACACAAGGTAACAAGACCAAATCAATAAAATTGTGTGTGATGTTTCAATAACAGCATTGTTACTATCTTCAGCACAAAATACTTAACCATAATTGAATCAGTATTGACACATCGCTTATATGTTTATAGATTGTCTTGTTACGCTAGGGTTTTTAAATGGCTGATTCTAATTAAAATATGAGATATTTAAGCTACTATCGCCAAGCATTTATTTATTATTATATATAAAAAAAATGAGCACTAGCTTTCAAATCAACAGCTTTTCTTTGAGGCATTCAATTCTTCTTTCTTATCTCCACTCAATCATATTAGTGTCAAGCTTGTAAAGCTCTAGACTTTTGATGGTGTCTGTTGGGGATGAGTAAAGCACATCAATAGATGAACCAATACAGTCAATGATGTGGTTTGGAGTTGCAGGTTGAGAATTGTACTTAGTGAGGCATTCAATGAACTGTTTTATCAAGCACAAGGCAATTTTTTATATTTTTTTCCTACCAGTCACTCTGATTGATAAAAGCACATTTTCTTCTATCTGTAAAATCATTTTTACTAATGACTTTTCAGTGATTTTTTTTGGCACGAATGTAAACAGATATTCTGAGATGTAATAAAAAAGAAACTATGTTGATAAGTATCTAAAGATGTGGTAGAGCATTGGTGCTACAGTCTAGTTTGCATAGTTTCACCAATTTGCATGTTGGAATGTGCAGTGCAGCTATAGTACTGTCTCATAGTCTCAATTTGATATGTAGAGGAGAACTTTTTAAAAAGTTGGAAGACACACTTCCAGAATTGTGAAATAGTAGGTTGATAGGTCTATTTCTTTCTTGCCATGGCAGCCAACTCTTTGTTGGGGAGGAGGGAGGATGTGTGGAATTGTCCTGGGGAAGAATCTTCTACCCATGTAGATATGTAAATAAAAGGGGAACAAACTAAAATAATCTATTTCCATGAAAAATAGACACTTTGGCCAGTTAGTTTTTTATTTTTTCGACGTTTCGATAAAAATCTTTTGTTTTTGTCAGGAGAAGTAAATAAAAATAAAGCATTTGGCAAGGCATTAAAACATTTTCATAGAGATATGAATGCCGGCCAGGCAGCCTCTATCTTTACAATAAAATAATCTAGATGTGATGTTTCATTAGAGCAGAATTGCTACAGACATGATTCTCTTATAGAATCAGAAATACTGATTCCCCACACAAGGGGATAAGAAACAACAACAGAAATACTGATGCAAAACCTCTCACACTTGGCCTTAATTATTTTAATTCAAGCCGAGGATGGTATATTCATTTAGCAAAAAAAAAAAAAAAACTCATTTCCCTTGAAACAAGTTTCCCTATGTGGAATTTCTTTAACATTTTTTTTCTCTAGAAAAACCTATGCTCTGGAGGGGGACATCACAAGGTATGTGTGTTGTTTTTATATTCCCAACCCTCTCTATCTAGAGATGGATTTAGATATTCACTCCACTTCAATTAGATCATTCCAACTTGCATATATGCATTTTTTTTCCTATGCAACTTTTTCAAGGTAACAAGACTAAATAGGTATTTATATTTTATATGTATTTATATGTATTTTGGTAACAGCAGCTTTAAAGTTTTTATGGTAGCTTTATAGACTTCTTGTAAAGTTAAGGGTTTGCCACCTAAAATAAGTAAGTTGAAAATGGTAACACAATGCTGGTATCAAAGTGCCACATAAAAATACTTATTAGGATTTGGTCTTGTTGTTTTACCTTGAGATTCTTATCTACTCCTCACAAATTGTACCTTATCAACACTGCTTTCTGTATGTGTGCAGACCATTTTTAGCTTTCCCCTAGTAGAAGGTTTTTTTTTTTGTTGTTATTTTTTAGTTTCCTGTACCAGTTTCTGTAACATCCATTTTTTCCCCCTTGTCCATAGGTGAGAACTCGGGGTGTTTTATTATGCATGATAAAAACATTAATATATTTCTCGTGAGTCAGCAAAAAATCATCGATGGAAACACATGGTTCTCATTTCTAAGCAACTTTAGGTAAAATGGTTGTTAGATGTTGAGGAGGGGGGTTATGGATTCTTGCTAGAGAGAACCCATAGGTTTGATAAACAGGCCCCGTGTGACATAACTGTTTACTGTACAGATAGCCTTGTCTGAAGATAGCTCAAGTCTGATTTTAGCAATATCTCACCTTAGAGATCTCTTGTTTGGGCACCTTTTTTTGTTTTTTTTTTCCAGTGGCCATTGATAAGGTACAAATTGGATTAGAAACAAAAAGTAACCAAATTATTGAAATGCTTGTGACAGCGTTATTACAGGAATGTCACGAGCATTTGAATAATTTGGATTTGGTCTTGTTTTGTCTTCAGTGAGCATTCAAATTTTTTATCTTTGGAAACCTATAGCTAGCAAGACCAAATCCAAATTAATGGAATATTTTGTGGCGTTTTGGTGACAGCATTATTACAGAAATGTCAAGAGCATTTGAATAATTTGGATTTGGTCTTGTTTTGTCTTCAGTGAGCATTCAAATTTGTATCTTTGGAAACCTATGGGTAGCAAGACCAAATCCAAATTAAAGGAATATTATTTTGTGCCATTTTGGTGACAATGTTGTTACTCAAATGTCACAAGCCTTAATTTAGATTTAGTCTTGCTAACTTAGTTTCTATTCTATAATCCAAATTTTACCTCATCAAATTGTCTCTTTGTTTGACTGGGCCCATCATGTTAGGTAAAAAAAAAAGAATAGTTACCATATTATATTCCATATGGATAGGCTAAGATTCACAGAGTAACAAGACCAACTCCAAATAAGTAATATAAGTGATAAACACAAGGTAATATGACCAAATATAAATAAACAAATAGTGTGTGACGTTTCAGTAACAGTGTTGTTGCCATCTTCAGACAAAAGTACTGAGTATAAGTGATGTTTTGGTATCAACTTTGTTAACATCCTCAGACATGTTGATTCCGTACTTTTATCCGAAGATATCAACAATGCTCTTACCTAAACATCAGATACTGTATATAGGATGACATTCTAAAATTATCCAGCATGTGTTTCTTTTGAATGAAAAATCGAAATTTATTTCAAGGAGAAAACGATTAATTTTCAACCTGAGGGATGAAGTATGAAAGGATGAATTGTAAAGAGTAATGATGATAAACGGAAAAATAAAAGTGTCCAGGGATGCGGGATAATTTTCGAATGTCGTTCTACAATCATAAGCCACATTATATTGTATTATGAATTACTTTATATAATAATGTATATAATTAACTTATTTGAAGTCAGCCTTATGATTGAAATTAAAATTAAGAAGGCAAGTTATAAGTTTTTTTTTTTTTTTATGAATTAGTTGATTTGATGGTTTAATTAAATCCAAATTTTCTGTGATTGAAACGCTTGTAATAGACAAGTAACTTGAGCCTGGACCGTAACTTAAGATAGAAGATATGTAACCCAAGTGAACACTTTTTATTGAGAACTTTTATATTGAAGTTGAATAAAAGAAAATAAGAGACCTAATCCAAATAATTTATTAGTGTGTGACATTTCGGCAACAACATTGTCACCATCATCAGACAAAAGAATTTTTGATGAGAATGATTGTGTCTGATGATGGTGACAATGTTGTTGCCGAAATGTCACACACTAATAAATTATTTGGATTAGGTCTTATTTTCTTTTATTATAATCTATAATACAAATTGTGCTTTATGATTATATTAAAGTTAAGAAAAAGGCTTCTCCTTATCGTGCAACTGAAAGTTGCTGATGGCTTGTGCCATTTATCGGAATAAATATCAACTATTCTCATTGATTTTTAATTATTCCAGAATTGGCCAATGAATGGGTATTTGGCCAATTCTGGAATAATTAAAAATCAATGAGAATAGTTGATATTTATTCCGATAGATGGCGCAAGCCATCAGCAACTTTCAGTTGCACGATAAGGAGAAGCCTTTTTCTTAATTTATGCACCTTATCCCAGTACAATATTACATTTGTACTATTTTTTTTTTATTTTTTATATTGAAGTTGTTTTGTTTCTTTAAAAGAGTCACCAAACTTTGATGTGAAAGACTTTAGATGACAATGAAAACTCCATTAGAGGGCACCTCTCTACAAGTTTTCATTACCAGAATTACCCTTTTAAAAAAAATGTATTACTAAATACTCTCTGGGAAGAGGATACACTTCCATCATAAAGGACACTTTGGTTCTGCATCTAGGTGTCCTTTTAGAAGGAGGTTCTACTGTACTACCTAAAAAGTAACTCAAAAGTTTGTCCATTGCATTCAAAATTGTGTTCTCTCTCCCTTGAGGCAACCTGGATTCCTGGAGCAAGAATTAATTCAATTAATTGCTAACTATTGATAAAATATAATGAATGTTTTGTTTACTCAGAAAGCTCCAATTAACGAGAGAGTTAACAAAATAATATTAAAAAACAAAATTCAGTACTTTTGTCTGAAGATGGTAACAACGCTGTTACCGAAATGTCACACACTATTTATTTATTTGGATTTGGTCTTATTACCTTGTGTTTATAATCTATAATCCAAATTGTGCCTTATCAAAACAAAATTGTGTTTAAATTATTTTGTTAACTCATTGGAGTTCTCTGAGTAAACAAAACATTCAATATATTTTATCAATAGTTAGCAATTAATTGAATTATTTTTTTTATATATGTGAGAATTTGTGAGATTGAGTGTTATAAGTACCCTTTATGTTATTTGGAACACTCCTTATATAATTGGAACATGTTTAAGAAAGGTATATGCTCTTGCAATGGCTAACTTGACAAAAATGCTGAGGTCAAAATCAAAAGATTGTCTTCTTTCTTATCTCCAATCAATCATATTAGGGTGTCAAGCTTGTAAAGCACTGCACAACGGCCGATGCAGCTTAGTGGGGAGATCAAAAGATTTTTAAACAGCTAGAAAGATAGAATATTTTAGAGGATAATGCTCTGTTCTTATGGTACAAAAATGTGGCTTGAAAATGAGAGATAACCATATAACTTATCTAATCGGAGCATCAAATGTATTAACCATTGAGCTACAACAACCGTGGTCTAGATGGCAGCTAGCGCATAAAACTATATTCAATGAAGATAGAGGCTGCCTGGCCGGCATTCATATTTCTGTGAAAAATAGACACTTCGGCCAGTTAGAAGAGTTGACGAGTTTAATATTTGTTTTTGACTCTTGCTTTAGATGTTGTACTAAATTCGAAAAATTGTGTGAGAACACCCTTGCAACCTCAGAACCAATTTTTAACGCCTTGTCAAATGCTTTATTTTTATTTCTCCTGACAAAGACAAGATTTTTGTTGAAACGTTGAGAAAATAAAAAACTAACTGGCTGAAGTGTCTATTTTTCACTGAAATATTGCCTTGTATCAATATTGAGTAAATCAGGCCCCCAGGGACACTTTTCTCTGGAAGCCTGATTAATTTTACTCAATAAAACTATCTATTCATAGGTATATCAGATATATTCAAGTAGACAAGCCATGTAGACAAGCCATTTTTGAAACAAATAATATATCTACATATACAGTAGAACATACTCCATGAGAGGACACTTGTGCTAGAGGACACTTCTCTACAAAGGACTGTTTTACATTTGCAAAATTACCATTTTTACAATTAATAACTCTCTGGTATGAGGACACCTCTCCCTAAAGGACATTTTGGCTCTGCAATTAGGTATCATTTACAGGGAGGTAGTTCTACTGTAGTCCGGGTGATGCAGGATGGACCATTCTGTATATTGATGAGACAGAAGTAGGGATGTAGGTCTCAGAGGGTTTATTATAGGGAATAAATTAGCCTCTGGTGGGCCACAGTCAATAGGGGCTGGTCCAATACTGGGTTCTAGGTCCGGTCTGGAGGGGTCGTTGGGTCTTGGGTTCCGTTGGGTCGTTAAATGTTTTTCAATATATATTCATTGAGTCTTTAACAAATAGAAAATTCAACTATCAGGTTTTATCTCTGAAGAGGTCTTAATAAAAACATCAATCAAACATGATTCAGTGAAATCTTTTTCAGCTTCTTCAATAAAAAACTCTTCAGAACCTCCATAAGAAAAGCTACAGTAGCAGAGTTGTTACCAAAATGTCACACCCTTACAGCGCCCTGTCTTGGGACTCACAAAAACAGGGTGCTATAGACAGGTAACTTTTATTGTAAATCGCATCGTACTACGTATTTAAAATCGGGTGCTATTTAAAGGGGGTGCTATAGACAGGTTTAACTGTATTTAGATTTGGCCTTATTACCTTTTGTGGATAAATATTTGTACAAAAATTCAATGTTTTTCAAAGAGAAAAGTACAGTTGGTACAATAAAGGAGGAGGTGACCGCAGAGAGTAATCTTTGTGGGTTAGGAGGAGAACTTATCTGTGAGTGGAGGGAGATCTCAGCTAGATAAGTTGGGCAAAGATTTCTCTATCTCCACCTCCACAGAATTCTTTTTTTGGAATACAGTACAACTACCTCTCTGTGTAAAGCACAACACTTAGTTTCAGATCCAAAGTGTCCTATAGAGAAAGATGTCCTTTTGCCAAAGAGTTACTAATTAGTAAAAAAATGGTAATTTTGGTGTGTAGAGAGGTGTCCTCCACAGATTTACCATCACAGAATTCGTTTTTTGGAATACAGTACAACTACCTCTCTGTGTAAAGCATAACACTTAGTGTCAGATCCAAAGTGTCCTATAGGTGTCCTTTTGCCAAAGAGTTACTAATTAGTTGAAAAATGGTAATTTTGGTGTGTAGAGAGGTGTCCTCCACAGAATTCTCTTTTTGGAATACAGTACAACTACCTCTCTGTGTAAAGCATAACACTTAGTGTCAGATCCAAAGTGTCCTATAGGTGTCCTTTTGCCAAAGAGTTACTAATTAGTTGAAAAATGGTAATTTTGGTGTGTAGAGAGGTGTCCTCCACAGAATTCTCTTTTTGGAATACAGTACAACTACCTCTCTGTGTAAAGCACAACACTTAGTGTCAGATCCAAAGTGTCCTATAGAGAGAGGTGTCCTTTTGCAAAAGAGTTACTAATTAGTAAAAAAAGGTAATTATGGTGTGTAGAGAGGTGTCCTCCACAGAATTCTCTTTTTGGAATGCAGTACAACTACCTCTCTGTGTAAAGCACAACACTTAGTGTCAGATCCAAAGTGTCCTATAGAGAGAGATGTCCTTTTCCAAAGGAGTTACTAATTAGTAAAAAAAATGGTAATTTTTGTGTGTAGAGAGGTGTCCTCTTGTGATAGTTGATCCTACTGTACTATGCTGTAATCTCACCTCCCACTGTAGGAATGTAATCAATCGACTGATAGTGAGCTAAAATAAAACTAAGAGCTCTTCACTCTGGATGAGACAAGATGGACTACCACAATTAGGGATTGTATATATAAATGTCATTTTACACTTTTACAGCTTGTTTTTTTTTTTTTAAAGATGTGTTTGTATTTTTACCTATTTTTCATAAAAGAGGTAAACACTAGGTAATAAGACCAAATCCAAATAATCCCAATTATTACCTTGTGTTTATAATCTATAATCCAAATGTGCCTTATTATAAAATGAAGTTGAAAAAAGAATATGAAGTTAGTACAAAAGTGAAATTATACTGGGATCTGGTTGATAAATTAAGAGAAAGGCATCTCTTGATTATGCACCATCTTAATCTACAAATAATGCTCTTAGTTATATACAGTAAAACCTCTCTAGAGTGCGGACCCCAATTGGACTGAATCTTTTGTTCACTATAGCCCTGGTTTGTTATAGCCATAGTTCAATGTATTATAAAATGAAAATGGGGATTATTTCAGGTTTGTTATAAGAGAATGTTCGCTATATACCAAGTTTGTTTCAGCATTATTTTACTGTATATATATATATTTTGGGGCAGAAATATTTTTCAACTCTATAGTTCATTTCGTTTAGAGAGATAAACCTTAAAAGCTTAGTTGATTTGGATTATAGATTATAATACAAGAAAATAAGACCTAATCCAAATAATTTAATGCTGTTACCGAAACGTCGAGTTGTGGAAACAGCCTGCTTGTTGAAACACATAGCAAACTTCAATGGCTGGTATGACAAATGAGTGTAATTAACACATTAAATAAGCTCTTAATGAAGTTTTATGTAGATTGCTCTAACTTCTTTGTTCTAGCCACACACAGGTGTTACTTTACATCTTTTATTTATTTATTTATTTATAACGCTCTTCTTTGGCTCTGCTCAAAAAATGAGCTAATGCCTCCTCATCCTTGTTTTGGTCAGAAAAAAAAAATTATCTCTCTGAATGGCTATCTTTGAATGTTCCAATCTATTTTTATAGTTTTATCCATCTCGAATAAGAAATGTCTCCCACACTGTGCACCATCTTAAACTAAACAGAATGATTAGTTATCTAGAGTAAAACACCTCTATAGCGAACTCCAATAGGACTGATTCTGTAGTTCACTATAGTCATGGTTTGTTATAGCCATAGTTCACTGTATTACAAAATAGGGATTATATATTTTGTTATAAGGGAAGTTTATTCCTGATTTGTGTTTTAACGAGGTTCTGCTTGTTTTTTGTCACTGACAGTTATATCCATTTATATATACATATCTATTTTCCTACAATTAAGCAAATTTTCATATTTTCTATTCTATAGTTTTTCCTTTTTTTATTTTTATCATCCCTAGTACACGTGGTACAGGTCATGATAATCATTGTAGGTAGTTAGCAACTGCTTTTACTGTAAGTGCACTACATTTCTACACATGTGAAAAGCAGTTCAATTTTTGCACTTACAAATGTGCCAGAGCCCCGTTTGGTAACTTGCACTTGCTGGTGGGATTGGACTTTTGCAAGAATCGGGGGGCCATTGGAGCATTTTTTTTTTTTTTTTTAATTAGAAAAAAGTGCCCAATGTGGGATTCAATCCCGGGTTGTAGCTGTTGAAAACCAATAGTTTAGGCCACCCATCTACTTGACCCCCTTATAGTTTTCCTTCCTTAATTTGAAGCATTTGATATATTGAGGTTAAAGGAGAGTAAATACAGCAACACCTCTCTATAGTGAACTTTAATGGGATCAAACTCTTGGAACACTATAGCTATGGTTCACTATATGGTATCACTAATATTGGGAATTATCTTTGGTTATAAGGGAAGGTTCTCTATACCACCCCCCACCCCCCTTTTTTTTAATTATTATTGTTATTAACCTAGTTGCAGAGCCAGTATGTGTCCTCTTATCGGAGAGTTACTAAATAGTTTAAAATGGTCATTTTGGCACTGAAAACTGCCCTTTGTACTTTATTAGTAAAGGCTGGTTATATCTTGAAAGTCATAAAGGTTGGGTTTGTAATAGGATAGTTAAATTTGTTTTTTGTGTATCATTTTATAACTTGAAGAAGGCTTTTTTTACCCATTATAGTTGTATTAGAGAGAACACAGGCGTGGGCATTACATTTTTGTATACACAAACACACAGCGTAGTGTTATAATATCACAGTTGAACACGTTCAGCCGACCGAAATATTGGCAAATAAATCTTTTATTCAATTCAATATTTCCCTTTTTATTATCTAATGATTTAAGTATAAATTGCTCTATTTTCAAAGCATTATAGTTATATTAGAGAGGACAGGTTTTGAACAGGTTTGTTATTGAGGTTTCCCTTTTTAATTTTTACAGGAATCTTAAAACCTTCCATTGATGCTGCTGGTATTAAGAAATGTTGTGTCGTGGAAATGAAACAACTAATCTGGGAGGGAACAAAGGAAGAAGCCACTGTCACTTCCTCTTCCAATCTCAAAAAAAAAAAAAATCTACGGCTGTGAAACTATCTTCTTGGCCATCTCAATGCTTCTCTCTGCCGGATAGTATTTAATCTATGCTCATTATTCAGCACATATACCTTCTTATGATGGGGTTGGTGTGATGAGTGGTCTGAACAGTCAGTTTTCAACAGTCACAACAGGATTGAATCCTGCATTGAGAACCTTTCTCTAATCTTCTTCTTTCTTATCTCCTTTCTCTAATGATTCTTGCAAAAGGTCAAACCCATCGATGAGTGCAAGTAACCAAACTCTAGCCTACTTGTAAGTGCAAAAATCAAACTGTGTTCTACCTCTGTAGACATGATGCACTTCCAGTAAAAGCAGTCAGTGTACTATGGATAATAATAAAAGTGATGAGTGATATAAACCGTCAGTTTTCTAAAGCCACGACTCAGAATTGAATCCAGCATTGAGAACCTTTCTCTAATGATTATTGCAAAAGGTTAAACCCATCAGTGAGCGCAAGAAACTAAACTCTGGCACACTTGTAAGTGCAAAATTCAAACTGCTTTCTACCTGTGTAGACATGGGTTGCACTTCCAGTAAAAGCAGTCATGGCCTGTACCATGTGTACTATGGATAATAATAATAAAACCTTATGGTAGAACAGAAGAGATAGGCAATTTTTTCTTCTTTAATTTTTAAATAGCATTGTGTGTGTTAGTGAGTAAAAATAATAGTGTTAATTCAGATTGTACGACCCGGGTTCGATTCCCGCATTGGACATTTTTTTTCTGATAAAAAAAAATGCTTCAATGGCCCCCGATTCTTGCAAAAGTCCAATTCCACCAGCGAGTGCAAGTAACCAAACGTGGCTCTGGCACATTTTGTAAATGCAAAGTCGAACTGTTTTTCACATGTGTAGACATGTGGTGCACTTACAGTAAAAGCAGTCGCCTACTTATACCCACCATGATTATCATGGCCTGTATCACGTGTACTAGGGATAAACAAAAAAGATTGTTCACTTTTAATCTGTAAAGATAGAAATTTTACCAGAAGGAAATTTTTTTTTATTTAAAAGGAAAAGCTATACACTTCCTATCAAAACAGACACTCTGTGCCATCTAGTATCCATCTGTGTAATCTAGCTGTCGGTGACAGCCACAACACTAGCTCTGGTGAATCCTGACCATCCATCATTGTGTTGGGCTATGGTAGTCGTTAGTCTGCGGCAGACTTTGATTTCATGCAATTCACAAAAGATTCCTGAATTTTTTACAATTTACCTGAGGTGTTTAGCTGGTAAATTGGCCAAGCTAACTCTATTACCAAACTATAGGTGTACATTTTTTTCAGAAGGATATTTTGATCTAAAAAAAAATACCCTCTACTGTCTTCTTCTTCTTTCTTATCTCCACTCAATCATATTAGGGTATCAAGTTGTGACCCTTGATGGTGTCTGTTTGACAACTATCATGACTGGGTGAAGTAGAATGTGTCTGCCTTTGTCATTAAGACTTGGAGCGAGCACTACTCAGTGGCAGGCAGACTTAGCTCCAAAAGAAATGGCCACCTCTGACATGAGGAACAGACGCCGTGTGAAGCTGCTCCTAACATGGAGTACAAACGCTGCTCATCCTGTATCCCTGGATTAGGAACCCTTACAGGGTACTATCAGCTGGGCCAGCTCAACCCAGGTTTTTTAGCGAGCTTGTTACTGCTCCTCCTCTAGTGTTAAAATAGACATACCTTTTGCATCTTATTTTAATGGAATATAGATGGCTTTTAATTTTATAAATGAAAAACATCCAGTCACATGATGAGGATATGCCATTGTAACATTCTGCATGTAATTTCTTTATATTTACTTTTTTTTTTTTAATGATAAACTTACCCGTAGTTGAAAAAAAGAACTTTTTTTTTTACCTCTCATTGAGTGTTTTTTTTTTCAGTTTAGGCACAATGCCATGGTTTGGCAGAGTGTAAAACTTTTTGTGTGTGTCAAGTTGGCATAATTCAACAGGAGGTTTCCTTCTTTTAACCTGCTGGATTATATACAGTCGAACCTCTTTAATTCAACACCCCAAGGGATCAGAGCTTTCGGTTGAATTAAAGGAAGTGTTGAATTAAGGTTAGATGATTAGCTAATCATCTAACTAGCTAAAATAAAATATATATATTTTTATAAATAGCTTTGTAATATAAATTAATGATATTAATTGAAACCATTGTGTGTGTACTTTTTATATTTATTTTTTTATTTTCATGATTAACTTTTAGTATCTGGGACAAAATGGCAATAATACATATTTTCGAAACAAATAATATTTTATTCCAATTGGAATAATAGTTTAAAGAAAATAAATATGGAAAATAAAAATAAAATTAAAAAATATTATTTGAAAAGAATCAAGATAAAAAAAAATATATATTTTATAGATGTCTGTTTTTTCTCTGAAATCCTATTCAGGATGTATTCCAGATAGTCTATTTTTAAAAGACATGCATGCCTTTCTTCCTCAGATATGTCTTTTAAATAACAAAGAGTTTTTATTGTATTAAAGGCATCCACTGCTGCTGCAGGTGTTATTGATGTTTTGTTTAAATCTTTTTCTGTTGTCTCTACCTCTTCATCTTCTTCTTTTCCCATTACCTCCTTTACAATTTCTTCAATGGGCTGTTCCCCAGCAACTTGCACATCTTTATCAACTTCCAAGAAGTCAATATAGTTGACATCAATGGCTTGATGTTTTTTTAATGCCTCAAAACATCTGTTCATTTCTTCTTCAACAACTTCTTCCATTGCTTCATCCATCACAAATCCTGAATGAGAAAACATTTGTTTTATTGTGGAAGAACTAACCCCAACCCATGCAGCCTCTAGCCAGCTAATTGCAAAGAGTAAATGTACTTGAGCATTTTTTTTTCTTCCATGCAAGTGAGAAGATACGTTATCATTCGTTTCCTATATTGGTCTTTTAGTGCTTTAATGATACCCATATCACAGGGTTGTAATGCACTTGTAGTTAGGGCGGGCAAAAATCTTATTTCAATGTTCTGTAACCCTTCAGGTATTTGGTGGGCTGGGCAATTATCTAAAATTAAAAAAAAAATTCTTTCTCTTCTTTTGAATATTTGGTCCAATTTTTTCAGCCAATCCATAAAAATTGCCCCAGTCATCCAGGCTTTTTTATTAAAATGATAATTTGAGGGAATATTCATGCCATGGAAGCATCGTTGTCTTCTATATTTCCCAATATAAAGTAAAGGCAGTTTTTCACTTCCATCCATATTACAGCATACCAACACTGTAATTCTCTCTTTAGACTTCTTACCCCCTTCAAATTTCTCACCTCTGATAGTCATTGTTTGATTAGGCAAAAGTTTATAAAATAACCCTGTTTCATCAGCATTGAAAATGTCCTGGGGCTGTATTTAGCTAAAAGTGAAGGAATAATCTCACCTTTCCAAGTGGCTACACTATTGGCATCCACACTTCCAGCTTCTCCATGAAGTCGTTTAAAAGCAATATTCCTTCTGGCCTTGAACTTTTCTAGCCAGCCATTGCTAGCTTCAAAATTATCTTGACCCATTTTTTCAAGGCCAAGAGTATAGCCTTTTCTTTCAAGATATTGCCATTTATGGCAAGTTTCATGGCATTTGCCTGCCTTATCCACCTAAACAGGGCTTCTTCAATATCTTGGAATTCCCCGTCACGATCACGTTTCAAGGTAGAGCTAAAATTAGATTTTAAAAGGCAGATTTTATGGCGAATTTATTTTAAAAAATTGTGCTAATGGTGGACCATGGAATATTTCTCTCTCTGGAAACTTGACTATGTGATTTTCCTTGTTCTATTTCTTCTATAATTTTCATTTTTTCCACATAAGTGAGCTGGTGATACTAACTACGTTTCCAATTTTTTTTGGCAGAACCTGACATTCTTGCCCCACTCATTTATTCAAATTAACACAGAATATTGAATTAAAATGTTATCATAATCATTGTTGGATCATTTTATAAAGATTTATTTATTTAAAAAGAAATTATTTATAAATTAAAAAATAGCTAAAATATTTCAATGTTAAAAATAAAAAATAAAAATTATTATTAGTTAGCGCATGATGCCGAAATTCCTGCGTAAAAAAAAAAACAACAACAATAACATCCGCGAAATTGCGCAAAGGCACTGCAAAGTGAAACTTAAACTAACCAGAAACCAAAAGTGCGCAGGCGCGATCCTATCGGCGCCCGCCGATGCCGATCGTCGCCGCCGTAATTACCGTTTAGCGGTAAAGTTGCATGTAAAATAACATTCAACTGTCAATTCGAATTTTAAAATGGTCGAACTATCGGAACTGTCGTATTATCGATACTGTCGAATTACGGTTTGTTATTTGATAGGCCGGAGGTCGGGACATCGGAACATGGTTGAATTATCGCCGAGTGTCGGATTGGGGTGTGTCGAATTAACGAGGTTATACTGTATATACAGTAGAACCTTCCTGTAGAGGACAACACCTAATTGCAGAGCCAAACTGTCCTTTAGGGAGAGATGTCCTCTTATTGGAGAGTTGCTTAATAGTAAAAATGGTGATTTTGCAAATGAAAATTGTCCTTTATAGAGAGGTGTCCACTAAAGGGAGGTTCTATTGTACTTCTCTCCCTTATTTCTTTACATTTTTGTTTTTCTTGAACTTTTAGCAATGTATTTAGAATAAGGGAGATTTAATATCCCTATTTGGACCTATATTTACAGTAAAACCTTGATAAAACAAACCAGGGATTATAGCAAACCTTCCTTTATAACAATCCTGAAATAATCCCCACAATATTAGTGATAACTATGCAATATACATGCACAGCATAGCACAGCCTGTATGTAGAGGGTGGAGGCATTCAATGCCATAATAGTTTTTTTTTTTTTTGCTTATCCCTAGTACACGTGGTACAGGCCATGATAATCATGGTGGGTAGTTAGCGACTGCTTTTTACTGTAAGCGCACCACATGTCTACACATGTGAAAGCAGTTCGACTTTGCACTTACAAATGTGCCAGAGCCCCGCTTGGTTACTTGCACTCGCTGGTGGGGTTGGACTTTTGCAAGAATCGGGGGGCCATTGGAGCATTTTTTTTTAAACAGAAAAAAAGTGTCCAATGCGGGGATCGAACCCGGGTAGTAGTAGTTGAAAACCAAACGGTTTAACTAGCCTTCCACCGACCCCCGCCATAATAGTAACCATGGCTATAGTTAGGTTATAGCAAGCCAAAAGTTTGGTCTCATTGGGGTTCTCTTCAGCAAAGTTTTAATTTTTATCTATTTTTGACTCATATATTCACACAGAATTGTGAAAGATAATGCATGTAAGCACATTCATGCACTGGTGTGAGATAAGCATTATAAATTGATATGGTTTGTTTGGCAAGACATTTTTCTGAGATTTTTTTTATGTTGTTGGCCTTTTTTTTATTTTCAAAAATTTGTATCATTCTTCTCCATATATTGGGATATACATTTTGTGTGTCACAAGTCTTGTATATGTAGTACCAGACACGGGTACATTTTGAAATGTCAATTTCACCCTCAAGTATGACAACTTTTCATGATTTGATCATTTCTAGAGTTTTCTAGGAGCATATGTAGATTTGTGAACTATTTTGTCTTTTAGATGAATTTCAGTCCTATCATTTAGAGCCCCATCTGCTCTTGGTTTGAAATCTGAAGTTTTTCTTCTCGATGAACATTCAGTTTGGACTAAGGATCTCTGCCCTGGCTTTTACTTACCAAAACCCCCACCCTGTTGTGTCTAACATATCTACATTCAATTTTACATAATTAGGAGTCACTGAGAAAGCAAGAAAAGGAAAGATTTTAATTACCCGCCCTTTCAATTAACCAAATTTATGGGATTTAAGTGTATTTTAAACTCTAGACAAATTCTCATATTAATGAATGGACCACCACCACCATTATTATTAAACAATTATCTCCATTACTATTTATATAGGTTAACTGACTTCATCCTAGTAATTGTTTGATCAACTAAACCTGTAACTTCCTAGAATAAAACCCACAATCTTATATTAAATATAGAATTTTGATAGTTGATGCCTCTAGGCTAAATAAACATTACAGGCTATTTGTCTAATGTACTCGAATGGCAGTGAACAGCCAATCAGTTTACTGTCACCTGACCCTAACTAGCCATTAGAATACTGACTGTATATTTAAATGTTCATTTATTTATTGGGGGAGATATTTGAAAATTGTAAGTTATTTACTCTTTTAAAGTTATTGTTGCCTCACACGTGTATTTTTTGGGAAGATGTTGCAAACAGAGCTGGCATCATCAAAAGGTTGGTAACCTTGACACCTAGAATGACATCATTTCTTCCTTTTGTAATTTGTTTGTTTGTTGGATTCAAGGGAGGGAGAGCATCCATCGCTATTGGTTGTTGGTTTTTGACATGCCTTTCACAGCCTTTTGCTTTTAATTTCAGTGGAAAACTACTTCATTGATCATTTTAGTACCATAATTGCCTCTCATTAGTTCTCAGGAAAGAATAAGTCCTAATTTAGCAGTTGTCCCTTAATCTGCATCCCCAAAACCACATCATCAACTTCATTGGCTTATCCATCGATGAGCTCTACTCCTCCTTAACAGACACTATCAAAAGGACCCACAAACTTGTCATCTTAATATGGTTGCATGAAGATAATAAAGAATAGCAGTTGTCCCTTAATCTGCATCCCCAAAACCACATCATCAACTTCATTGGCTTATCCATCGATGAGCTCTACTCCTCCTCAACAGACACTATCAAAAGGACCCACAAACTTGTCATCTTAATATGGTTGCATGAAGATAATAAAGAATAGCAGTTGTCCCTCAATCTGCAACCCCACAAACCACATCATCAACTTCATTGGCTTATCCATCGATGAGCTCTACTCCTCCTCAACAGACACTATCAAAAGGACCCACAAACTTGTCATCTTAATATGGTTGCGCGAAGATAATAAAGAATAGCAGCTGTCCCTCAATCTGCAACCCCACAAACCACATTGGCTCATCCATCGATAAACTCATCCCAGCAGTCACCATCAAATACCCAAGACCTAAATACTCGAGACTTTAATTATGGTTAAGTGGAGATAAGCAAGAAGAGCAGTTGTCCTCAAGAGATTTTCTAAAATGCAAATTTGTGTTCTAAATCATCTAATAATTTGTTCTATTAAAGCCATTCTAAATAAACATTCTTTTATTGGGGTTACTGCTAATTGATATTAATTTTTGTCCTTCCAAATGAGTTCTTTCCCAAAGTTGGAAATTAACTTTGTACGAATGTATTTAATTTTAAATCGTCTACTCTTTGAAACTCATTTTATATCCCAAAATTGAATTTTGAAATAGTTGAATCTATATAAGTAGAATATGGGTGATGTTTTGGTGGCAGCATTTTACCGATCATGTACATTAGAACAGTGGTTTTCCAGCCACATATTTATTTAAATATAAAAGGTCGAAGGTGCAAATAAGAATTGCTCACTGAATTTGTCACCTCTATATATGTGACACATTTCAAAAGAACTTTTATCATATTTGACTCCAAATTGTGTTAATACTTTTAGAGTATAACCACTTAATTAGGATGTATTTTCATCTGAAGCTTGACAACAACTTTTATAGATTTTTTTTTATCACTCTACACTCCTTTTATAAGGAAACCTATAAACAGGAACAATGGGCTGTGGCAAAAAAAAAAAAACAAACAAACACTGAAATGAACTATCCAATCAAAAGGCTCTTTCTCTTTTTCCTTTTTCCTGATTGAATAGCTCTCACTTGCCGCCATTGATGAACGGAACGTTCTTCCATAAATAATTCTACGACACTGCAATGACTTTGCTAAATGGATGCTTGTTGATATATATATATGGTATCTCTCCCATCTTTTGTTGTTGTCTTTGGAGAGCTTCTAAATGAACAACTTTTTTTTTTTTTTGCTTATCCCTAGTACACGTGGTACAGGCCACACATGTGAGAAGCAGTTCGACTTTGCCCTTACAAATGTGCCAGAGCCCCGTTTGGTTACTTGCACTCGCTGGTGGGGTTGGACTTTTGCAAGAATCCAGGGCCATTGGAGCATTTTTTTTTTTTTTAATCAGAAAAAAGTGCCCAATGTGGGAATCGAACCCGGGTCATAGCGGTCGAAAACCAACAGTTTAGACTATCTTTCCACCGACCCCCAAAAATGAACAACATTGTATGAAGAGAAATGTAATCACGATATGTGTGTTAGAGGCTGAGAATGTAGAGTTGGTCAGTAGTTTTTGTTCCATTGTTTGTTACTCCAAGATGGCAAATATTTCAACTACTTTTATATATTAATACATAGCATTAACCCGCCATCTATATAATACAAATGAAAACACCAAAACGCGAATGTTTCTTTTCACAAATAAATCAAACTTCTACTGTCCTTACTGCGATGAAAAAATATATTGGGAGGGCTTAGTTCATCAGCGGTGAACCCTCCCAGCGGTTTCGCCAATTTTTAATCTACCAGACCGCTTCTTTAGAGCTCTAATAGTGTATTGGATCATTCTACTTTTATATGTAACACTGAAGTACATATATATATATAATATCTTTTTTTTTTTAATTATCCCATTGTACAAGGTCATGGAGACTAAATTCCTAAATCAAATTTACAATCTTGGGAGGGTTGGAATATAGGTCCCTGTCTTGAGGCCCCCATACATTCCAATAGGTAGTCTGGTGAGACCTCTTTGGTCCTGCAGATAATGCAATTTAAACTCCATGATCCAACTGACTATAATTCCACTATTATTCTCAAATTCCAACTCAATAACCTACTACAACACAGAGTTTAATTCAACTGGAACACCACCTTAGGGTATTGAAGTTTGAAAAGGTTCCACTCTAAACACACTCTTATTATAAACACAAGGTAATAAGACCAAATCCAAATAAATAGTGTGTGACATTTCGGT
Organism: Cordylochernes scorpioides; assembly: GCA_030710605.1. Classification (NCBI taxonomy): domain Eukaryota; kingdom Metazoa; phylum Arthropoda; class Arachnida; order Pseudoscorpiones; family Chernetidae; genus Cordylochernes; species Cordylochernes scorpioides. Next base: position 78,678,756 of record CP092870.1, read on the forward strand.
AACAGTGTTGTTACCATCTTCAGACACTGTTCAACAGTAACTATTTAAAACATGCTAGGGTAAAATTTCTCATTCAGTACTTTTGTCTGAAGATGGTAACAAACGCTGTTAACAAAATGTCACACACTATTTGGATTTGGTCTTATTACCTTGTTTTTATAATCTACTAGCTGAATGACCCGGGCAACGCCCGGGGTTTACCCGATTAAATGCTTTTATTTAAATACTATTCGTTACAATTATAAATTGGCGCCGTGGATGTCATTCTTGTATAATATATAAATGAGTTTTAAAAATTGTAAAAAAAAAAAAAAAATGCATCGACCGGGAATCGAACCCGGGGGGGCGCCCGCGTGGCAGGCGAGCATTCTACCACTGAACCAAAAGCAAACGGTGACAGAATAAAGGACACATGACGCTGATAACTGTATATATTAATAATCCAAATTGTGCCTTAACACTCTTATTGTATAACTGGCATTTGTAAGACCATTCCTACAATAGATATTTTATAACAAACTATGGAAACATTTTGTATTTTATGGTTTGAATAGCAGCCTCTTGTTGAGAAGGGGGACATTCTCACTAGAGGTCATCCCACTATAATCACCAAGGGGGACATCTCCCCCTTTACAGAAAGGTAAATCAACTGTAATATCTTCATTCTATAGTCCCAAATTTTAAGTGCAAATTGTTTCAACCATGGTTATAAAAACAAAAAAAATCTTGGCTTTTCCCAAGCAGTATTTGTTAGGACATGGTTTGAAAATTAGAAATATTAAAAAAAAAAAGCTACTTGAAAGTTATTTCTACAACCCTTATACTGTCTTCTTCTTTCTTATCTCCACTCAATCATATTATGGTATCAAGCTTGTAGAACTTGAGACTTGACAACCATTTGATGAATAAATATTGAAATAGGGAGGGCGTGGTTCATCAGTAGTGAATCCTTCCAGTTGTTCACACCACTGATGAACCAAGCCCTCTCTCTCTCTTTCTTTCAATTTTTATCCATCACAGTTTAAGGGCTGTATAAAACAGTAAAATCCCCCATTAAGGTCTTTATGAGACTGAGGTTGATATATAGGAGACCTTAATAAAGGTAAGAAATTGTATCTTAGACGACTTCTACTCCAGGCTAATATATCCCCATCAATCTTTTTTTTCTTACCTTTATTATTCATTTGATGTTTTGAATTAGCTGCCAAACTTCTGAGAATAATTTTAAGAAACAAAAAAAAAAAGGTATTATAAGGTATAATTTGGATTAAAGATTATAAACACAAGGTAATAAGACCAAATCCAAATAAATAAATAGTGTGTGATGTTTCGGTAACAACGCTGTTACCGAAACATCACACTATTTATTTATTTGGATTTGGTCTTATTACCTTGTGTTCATCACCAGATGTAATAAACCAAGTTTGTATAAAGTAATTTATTTGTGATCTTTTTGTAGCAGTGTTTAATACTCATGTCTGAGGATAGTACTGTTATCAATTGTTGTACCTATAAATCTATATGTAATATATAAATGGTTTTGTTACCATACTGAATAAAAAAGGTATAATAAGGCACAATATGGATTATAGATTATCAACACAAAGGTAATAACGACCAAATCTAATTAAATAAATAGTGTGCGACGTTTCATTTGGATTTGGTCTTATTGCTTTGTGTTTTAAACACTTTGTGGTATAGAAACAAAAATTGGATCTGTTATTTTAATTTTATATTTAGGATCCATTCTCTTATCTATTCCATTATAAAACAATAAATAGTTAAATTTCACACAGTTTTCCAAATTTTGAATTATTTTCACATCCATTCTTGTTTTTATTTTTGTAATTCTGTATATTTTTGCCTATTTATAAGTGTGGAAGGTTGCATGGTTTAAGAAAGTGGCCATGTAGCCAGTACTCTCCCCCCCATTGTGTTTCATTAATAGGCAGAAGTTTCCTTGTGAGATGTTGAAATCTGTTTTTTTGCCTCCTCCTCCTCTTTGGCCTATTTTCATACTCAATATACTATCTGGGGCAGCTTTTTTACTATTTTTTTTCCCCTCAATGTGTACAGTGATTAATGAGGAGGTCTTGTGTTATTATAGGCTCTCTCTTTTACAGAGGTTGATAGTCACATCTGATTCTTGGTTTTAGATACTTGCAGTCTTCTTGAGGTCATTCTCCCGTTTGCCTGGGTCTAACTAAACATATCTCTTAGGTGATACTTAATATTCTTTATGTTCATTATTTCTTTGGTTATCTCTAAGATCTAGCAAAAAAAAAGATTATCCAACTAGCTTTTTTTTAGATATATATTTTAAATATACAATAGAACCGCCATGAGAGGACACTCGTGCAAAGGATACCTTTAAAGTGTCTTATATAAGTCCATATACATATGTGTGTGTGAAAAAAATAATAGAAAAAATAAAAAGGTCAGATGTTGATATTAAAAACAAAGAAGACATATCCTGATCACGAGCACATGTGCTTTTTAGAGACCAGGTTAAATCAACGTTTAGTTGATTTCTCTTCTACTAGATGATGCTCTGCCATCTAAAATCTTTATATTCTTTATATATAATGTGAGTAAATGTAAAATCACTCTTTACAATATTGACATGTAATAGAAACTCTAAGGCATACTTGTAAATATCAGCAGTTTGTAAGATTAGTTCAATTTCTAAATATTTACAAATTTTCTCCCTAGAGTTTGTCAAGATTGTCACAAGAATGATATCCCTAATTGTGGAATATACTCTCTGTAAAATCCTCCATTATCACCCTCCCTCTGTGTATAGAATAGACTAATTATGAAGGGAGTTTATGTGACCTGTTTGGAATGTGAACATGTTGGCTGCAGGTGTTTTGTTTCTATTTCTAGCAATGTCTATGTAGCGTGGCTGCTAGCTCACAATTCTACACAGTTCTTTTATCTTTGTTTAGAATTTGTTCCCATCCAAATACAGTGGAACCTTAATAAAACCAAATTAATAGAGTGGTGAAACTCTGTTGCCGAAATGTCACACACTTTAATTTGGATTTGGTCTTTATTACCTTGGGTTTCTAATCTATAATTCACTTTATCCACTGTGGAACCTTATAACACCAACTTGGTTATAAGTCTTAAAGTCATAGGTTTTAACCCTCAATTATTTTAACTGTGTTTATAACAACAGCATGGTTATGGCAACCTAAAATCTTGGTTACCAAGTGATGTTATAGCGAGGTTGGCAGTTTTTTAGAGATGGTCACCATCTCTATTTGTCTCAATTTTATTGGAGAAGGTGTCATCTTGTTTAATTTAAAAAAAATTCTTTCTGTTAGGGTGTCCTATATGGGGGCCGGTTGTCCCCTCAGAAAGTTTATCAAGGCTTTAATATTGCATAATTACAGCTTTCTCATTTGAATGCGCCACATTATCTGTGGTGGAATGGCTTAGGATTGTAAATACTCAAAAATCCCTTCATTCAGCCTTCCTCAATATCTATAATAGGTTTAATTAATATTGAATGGCTAGGGAAATTTAAACAATAATACCACTTATACTAGCAATAATAGAATTTGACCCAATCATAATGTAGTGCTTTAGAAGTGGTGGACATTATGGAAAGTCACTTTTCTGAGCAATTCTCTCCATCTACTCCAGACTTCTGCTCCAAGTGTATCTACAAATGTAACCCTTTTTTCCATTTATTAGCATGGAACATATTTATCTTTTATGACTTGCCAGGATTTTAACAATACTTTTAAACTGTATTTATGCTAATGCAGTCTGAGGATGGTAACAATGTTCTTACTCGCACATTCCTTAGATGTGGATTCGGTTGGTGAATTTATCACACTATAAGAACATCCACCTCTTTTCTAGCTTTGGGGGAGAAACAGATTTTTTTAAATTTACAATTCCATCAAAGAAAAGCCTATAATTCTTTTGTCATTTTATCTCGTCTCGGGGCTGGAATTCTTTATACCCAAGTTTTACTATATGGACTTTGTGCTGCTAGATGTTGGAAACAAAGAAAAGGAAATTGACAATGTGCCAACATGGATAATAGATTGATGTGGGAGTTGGCCAAACTACTCCTCCATAATGCTGCTGCTCTTCCATAGAATAGTCTCGATAACTGGAGGGTGTCACAAATTAGGGATTATTAGGACAAGTTAATATGTTCATTGGTTTTTATTGCATATTTTGGCAACAAAAAGAGGGAACTCTTGCCTATATCTGGAGCAGAATGGTCTTATCACTGTGGTAAAATATGCAGAACAAATATTATAGGACTCTCGAACTCTGAAGATTGACTGGGAAGTGTGGGTTTGAGATAGTGTTGCAAAATTTTATGCTATATTAAAAGCAAGCAATCTGTCTAAAAATGGCTCTAGCGATTTCAACTATATTTTCTATATAGGGATACTTTGAGGTAATAAAATCATCTAGACCGATGTCGTCTCCCTCAAAATTTGTTATCTTTCTATCTTCTTCTTCTCTTCTCACTGGTCACTATATCCTTAAAGGGGGGTTGGTGGAAGGCTGGTTAAACCGTTTGGTTTTCGACCACTACGACCTGGGTTCGATTCCTGCATTGGACACTTTTTTCTGTTAAAAAAAAATGCTCCAATGGTCCCCGATTCTTGCAAAAAGTCCAACCCCACCAGCGAGTGCAAGTAACCAAACGGGGCTCTGGCACATTTGTAAGTGCAAAGTCGAACTGCTTTTCACATGTGTAGACATGTGGTGCGCTTACAGTAAAAGCAGTCGCTAACTACCCACCATGATTATTAATCATATCCTGTACCTCGTGTACTAGGGATAAGCAAAAAAAAACTATCCTTGCACCATCACTTGATATCACTCCCACATGTGGAACAACTGGGCTAAATGATGTCTATGGTGTGTTTACAGCAGAGTTATTTTGCCCATCACAGTTGAAGAGGTAAGTCTTCTTTATGTATAATGGATTCATGCCTAATACTTTGAATAAGAAAAACTAGCTTTTGGGCAAATAGCTTCTTCAATTATTCTTCAATTTGAAAATTCAAAACTATTTTAAGACGCGTAAGATTCTTTTTGAAATTAAACAATATCTACTGCCCTTACTGCAATAGAAAAATTAATGGGAGGGCCCCTTACTGTTGTTCTATTGCAGTAAGGGCAGTAGAAATTGTTTAATTTCAAAAAGAATCTTACGCATCTAAAATAGTTTAGAATTTTCATAACAGATGGCGTGCTAGTGCATCATAATATAAATATTCATCCATTTAATAAACTCTCTTTGCCCAAAAAAGCTAGTTTTCCTTATTCAAATAATTTCTGGATAGCTATTTCTTGCATAAAATGCTTAATAGACCAGGTACAGTAGAACCTCCCCAAAAACATTAATAGATTCTTGGTGTCTCCTGTTGGTGGTCTCTTATTGGAGATGTCGTTAGTTTAGTTCAAGTCTTTTGTTGTTTATTTTGTTTTGATTAAAGTGTAGGTGTCAACAGATAGGCCTGCTGATTATGTTGTGAATCCAATTTGCTGGTAGCAACTAACCAATCACCTTTGAATAACAACAATCAAACCAAACACTTGTTGTCTTCCCAGATTAAATCCATTTATAGGCCTGCTGATTATGTTGTGAATCCAATTTGCTGGTAGCAACTAACCAATCACCTTTGAATAACAACAATCAAACCAAACACTTGTTGTCTTCCCAGATTAAATCCATTTATAGGCCTGCTGATTATGTTGTGAATCCAATTTGCTGGTAGCAACTAACCAATCACCTTTGAATAACAACAATCAAACCAAACACTTGTTGTCTTCCCAGATTAAATCCATTTATAGGCCTGCTGATTATGTTGTGAATCCAATTTGCTGGTAGCAACTAACCAATCACCTTTGAATAACAACAATCAAACCAAACACTTGTTGTCTTCCCAGATTAAATCCATTTATATATTGTGGAATGTTCACTTCTATTCAGTTATCAGTGATTTTAACTTCCATTTATTTTGGAATGAATTAGCATTATCATCATAGCCTTAGCTTCCTATTGTTTAAAATTGAGATATTTTTAATATTACTTTTTCTCCCTCTTAAAATTAAAAAAAGCTATGCTGAAATGGTTAAAACTTGAATTATGATAATCCAAATTAATTTTGAGCAGTCTCTGGAATTTAAACAAGCCAGACACCATTAGAAGATAGAAAATATTGTTGAGCCTTGACCTTCAAATTTTTTTTTTCATTATTGCAGGGTCTGTAGAAATTCTTTTTTTTTTTTTATATCATTCATATAAAAATAAAATAGCTTTACAATTTGCCTCAAAATTCCCACTCATCTTTATCTTTTATTCACATTCCATCTCTTATATGCTATATCTATTTCTAGTAGCCTCAGTGTGTTGTCTGTCTACCACTTCCTCCACCTTGGCTTGGATGATGTAATTTGTTATTACGGGAGGCAAAAAATACATTTCTCTTTTCCTCATTGATTGTAACCTTCTTATAGGTGTGTGTACTCTCTAGATATGTGTATGTACTAGACAGGTATGTTGTCATCTTTTAGTATCAGATAGTACAGTAGAACCTCCCTTTAGTGGACATCCCACTAGGGAGCACCTCTCCACAAAGGACAGTTTTCATTTGCAAAATTACCATTTTTACAATTTAGTAACTCTCTGCTAAGAAGACACCTCTCCCTAAAGAACACTTTGGCTCTGCAATTAGGTGTTGTCCTTTACAGAGAGGTTCTACTGTATTTAGCTCTACAAGCTTGATGCCTTTATATGATTTAGTGGAGATAAGAAAGAAGAAGACTATGCAATCTTGAGATGTAGATCTCCCCAGTGAAGGTATTTTCTGCGTTAATTTAAAAAGGAAAGTGAAATAATGTGTATTCTCACTGTTATGGATAATCAGAAAAATGAGCTGATGTATCTGCTTCCTATGTCTAATGTTGGTGACATTTTAGTCCTCATTGTTGTAACCTAACTGACAATGGAGTTATCACCACAGTGATAAGACCATTCTGCTCCAGATATATATTTGAGCCTATCAGAAAGATAAATCAAGATTCAAATTCTAATAAACGAGACTGTTGAACTTTATTCTCTATGGGATTCTAGGAGCAGTCTCTTTACACTGTTCCATTCTCTTCTCTCAATCATTAAAAAGTGTCCTGTCCATGGGTCTTTTTTTTTGCTTTTCCCTAGTACATGTGGTACAGGCCATGATAATCATGGTGGGTAGAAGTTGGCGACTGCTTTTACTGTAAGTGCACCACATGTCTACGCATGTTGAGTTTTATCATTGAGGGAAATGTGCCTGCTCTTTAAAAGATTGGGAGCACTCCTCAGTAGCAAGCTGATTTAGCTCCAATATTGAATGGCTGCCTAACTTGGAGTACAGATGCTGCTTGCTCATCTTGTGTTACTAGATCAGGAACCCTTAGCTAGGTCAGCTAAACTGAGGTTTTTTTTTTCAACAAGCCTGTTGTAGCTCTATCCAAACTGACAATGTGAGATTTTGTCAAACCTCTTTAAGTGACATTATTACCACCAATTAAGTGGCCACTTTGATGATAACTCTGAAACTCTTCCAAAACATTCTAAGTATTTATGGTCTTGGTGGTGGTGGTACCATTACATATTTAGGTCAACTATCTTTTTAGGATCCAACTATCCATGTATCAAATAAAGAATAAAAACATTACACTAAAATCTATGTATATTGTTGTGGAATGCCATCAAAAATGGTTATTGCTCTCGTTTCATCTAAAATTGAATCTTTCATGGGTGGTCTGTATTTTATCCATATTTTGCCTGGGTCTCTTGAACGATTACTTCTTTTGATAGTTCTTTTAATTTCTATCATCTTTTTATTATTTTACTTATCACAAGTACAAATGGTATAGGCAATCATAATCGTGGGTAATTAGCAACTATTTTTATGGGCCGTGCAAGAGTCGATGGACAAGTGGTTAACACCCCCGATTCCCAACAGCCATGAGCTGGGATCGAATCCAAAGTTAACATTTTGTTTAATATGTGAATAACCATCACATATTATTCATTGTTGCAATTATCATAAACTAGGTTGCTCTTTTTGAGAGGTACCTAATAAAGTGATTTTGGAACAAGAAATGGTCAGTGCACCACATGCAGACCAGTGTGCCAGAGGCCCTGTTTGATTACGTCCACTAACTGGTGAAGTTAGACTTTACAATAATCCTGCCCATTGAAGAATTTTTTTCTTTGGAAAAAGTGCTCAATGAGAGATTTGAACCCAGGCTGTGGTAAAAAATGTACAGTTTGTACTATATTCATTCCTCCACCAGCCCCCTTCAATCAAGTAAAGGTGTTTAAGTAACTTGATGTGCAGTACCAAGTGGGGCAGCTGTACTCCGTAGCGGAGGCCAGCAAGAATGAGACGGGTGGAGGTGAAGGCATTGAGGTGGTGAAGAACGAGCCATTTGAGAACTTCCCCCTGCTAGGAGGGCAGTTCACCAAGGGCCAGTACACCTACAAGATCTACCATCTAGCCAGCAAGGTGCCCCCCTTCATCCGACTCCTGGCACCCAAGGGTTCGATGGAGATCCACGAGGAGGCTTGGAATGCCTACCCCTACTGCAAGACAGGTGCGATTGGCTTCTTGCTGACAACTTTTTTTTTTTTGGCTTTCTGTTTAAACAAGGCTTTTGGCTACCTGTTTAAACAAGGCTAACATTTCCTTTAAATACAGTCATTTGCAAGATATCTATATCACTAGAGCCTGTCTTACATTAAATGAAGAAATTCATAGTTCATGGAATATGCTAACTTGGTATCTGTGTGTGTTCCATGGTGTTATCCACCTCCAGTCTTAACGGTGAGTAATTTGACCTATTTACATATATTCTTTCTTTCCTCCTCAACCCACATTTATTTTGAGGCAGTTCTCCCTTTTAATGATTTGAACAAATCTAAATTCTCAACATACTTTTTATTTTATTGATGTTTGGTATTTGATTTTTATACTCATGGATACAAAACTTAAGGAAGTTGTACCTTTTAGCATATATATCAGGATTCAGACAATAACTCTGAAAGATATTTGATACACAGTGACCTTTATTAAAGACACATGCGAAAACCAAGTGTGAACAAATTTGCCTCTGTCTCCTTAAAAAAATAGATGACCGGCAACATCACACAGACTTTCCACTTTGTCCATGAGAGGATACTCCAGAGATAAATGACCCTAGATAATATATGATCAGACTTTACTATCAAGTTCTATAAGGTTAGCTTGTATCCCTGTGTTTTAAACTTGGAAGAAGCCATTTTACAAGATGTCACAGGATTCCTACAACTTGAATGGAACCATATTCTTAAATTTTGTTGCTCAACTTTTCCTTCCATTCTCGAGAACCTTCAGCATTCTAACCAGGTTATTCTGGGGTCTTGAACAAAAGCATACTATAAGCTCTATAGCATCATCTTATTGGCGCTAGAAATAAGCATAATAGAGAGCATTATAACAAAGTTTTACTCTAATATACAGTAGAACCTCTCTCTAAAGGACAGCACCTAATTAGAGAGCCAATGTGTTTTAGAGTGAGGTGTGCTTTCCGGTAAGAGAGCAGCTAATTGGAAAAAATAGTAATTTTTTTGATGATGAAATTTTTTTTTTTTTCATATAGACATAGGTGTTTGCTAACAGAAGTGTCTGTTCATGAAGGTTTTACTATATCTGCATCCGTTGATTCAAAGAACTTACACCACAATTAAAAAAAAATATATTTTTTCTACAGCTGCTCTACTGCAATGGAAAAAAAAAATCTATATATATTGGGAAGGGCTTAACTTACTAGTAGCAAACCTTTTCAACACCGATCCAGGATCTCATTGCAGTAGATCTGTAGAAAAAAAAATACACTGTTAAAAAGTTTTCTATTTGACTTGCAATACATACAAACTGGAAATAAAAAATATTCTGGTACAGCAGAACCTCCATAAGTGGACATCTATTTACAAATTCATTGCCAAAATTATCATTTTTTACTAATTAGCAACTCTACAGTAGGGGGCACTTTGGCTCTGCAACTTGGTCTTGTATTTAAGAGAGAGGATCTACTATATGTAATTTAATGTAAAGAAAATGATATGCTGATAAGGCACAATTTGGATTATAGATTATAAATACAAGGTAATAAGATAAAATCCAAATAAATAAATAGTGTGTGATGTTTCGGTAACAGTCTGAAGATGGTAACACTGTTACCGAAACGTTACACACTTAATTTGGATTTGGTCTTATTACCTTGTATTTAAAAGGAAATGCTGTTAGATTTATGTAATACAAAGTTCAACTTTATTATATACATACCATCTGAGATGTGGTGTTTTATCTCCGTGGTTATTAAATCACTTCAAGAAGTACACTCTCAAGTTCAGTGATTGGAGGATTTATAATAAGGCTCGGAGAAAAAATATATATTCTGTGGTTTTATTTGGAATAAAACACAATATGATCCAGAGCCCATTAAAAACTGTGCTTTATGCCCCAAAAAGCATTGGTGTATACTCTTGAGGAATGGGCTATACAGTTAAACCCGTCAATAGTGTCTCCCTCTCTATAACACCTAATTTTAAATACGTAGTACGATGCGATTTACATTAAAAGTGACCTGTCTATAGTCCCCCCTCTCTATAGCACCCTATTTTGGTGAGTCCCAAGAGGGGGTGCTATAGACAGGTTCAACTGTATATACCTTTGAAGAATCAATGCAGACCCCTCACCCTACAAGACTCTAAAGATGTCCTGTTGTTGTGTTTCAGAACCCCGACTACATGAAGGGAAACTTCTTTATAAGCATTGAAACCATGCATAGCCCAGACAGAGGGGATCAAGAAAATGTAAGCAGATCTCCTCAACTAGCTAACAAGACAGATGTATCCAGTGGTATATATATAGGCCAGCCATAGGGTTGACCTTTATGGCACCAGATTCTGATAACACATCATACCTGGCTAACCCAATCCAGCGGGTTAACCACTTTAATCTACCAGACCTGTTTTGTGTCCAGTACTTTAGTGGAATTCTTGGTGAAGGTGTGTTGTTGTTGGTGTTTCTTATCCCTTTGTGTAAAGATTACACAAATTCCATGAGTTCATGATCTCATGGAATGGGATGTAGGGGTGCAGCTTTCGTTGATCATGGCACCATGATCCAGGCACACTGAAGTGAAAGTGACTTTTCCTGTGGCAAAGGTGTATATAAGGAAACTATGAAAAGCTCTGAAAGCAGTATAAATATTGTTTTGAGTATTAACAGCTAATAAATCAAATAATAGGGCCTTTCTAGCACCAATTATTTACATGATATAAGTGCACCATTACCATTCAAAATTACACTTTTAGTGCTTATATATACCTCGTTTAAAAATAAATAATTATCCAATTCCTACCTTACAGCAATAAGAAAGAAATACTGAGCTGTGAAGGCTGAATACAACTGGTGTTAAATATCCATTATAGTGGGCGAGCGGCTCGAAAACACGACCCCATTGAGCAACACGTGGTGGCGGCGGGCGTGGTGTGCGCCTGCGCAGGATCGAGTATAGAACAGTTGCTGGCAGACAAAGAAAAATGGTGGTTGCCAATGTTTACGTTTTTTTGGTTTCTATTTCTTTTGTTCTTTAGTTTACATGTAGTTATATGTGTAAATAAATAATATTATCTTTAATATGTTTAAAATTCAATTAAAATTAAAAGCAATAAATAAAGGCTTTTTGTAAATTCTATTTATTTTTGTTATTAATTAACGACTGGCTTATTGTGTCATTGAATGCTCTGACTAGAAGAATATCAACCTAATGTTCAGCACTGATGAGCCATGCCTTCCATTTCAATTTTTATTATTTTACTTTAAACCTAGTTAAGGAATAGTTTATAGTTATATATATTAAAAATAAAAGGGGCGTTTTAACTAAATTTTTGGTTGATGAGGTAAAGCTTGCACCATACTGATGAGGGCCAATAGCCTGAAACGTGTTCGTGGTTAGCCATTCTTGATTTATCAAGAAATTGGGTTGGCCAAGTATCATGAAACAAGTTGAATCAATGTTTAGTTGATTTTTGTTCCACTACATGATGCTCTGCCTTCTAAAAATGCTCATGTGAACAGTAAGGATATGTCCTTTTTATTTTTAATATATATATATATATATGAAAAAGTAAGAAAAAATATAAATTTTTATGTGAGCGGTCAGGATATGCCATTTTTAAATATATATATGTGGTATGAAAGGTTGGAGAAAATAAACACACCACAAGTTGGAAGAGGAACCCAGGCAACCAGAGAGAGAGAGAGACGGGACCGGCACAGCCGGGCGGCCGTTCGTGTCGCACACAATCCCCAACTGTCTTAAAAGTCCCGAGGTGTTAACTAACGGGCCCCAGTGGGTCGCCCCTTGGAATGTCACTGGTGTCTCAAATGACCGGACTTTATACTCCCATCTCTCTCTGGGTTGTCTGTAGGTTGGCTTTATTATTCCTCTTGAAGAGTATATATTATGACATCTAAAGTAGTGTTTGTACCAACTACTACTGTGTGACACCCAGCCCCATCTCCTCCCCCCAGAGAAGCTAAAACAGAGAGAGGTGATCGTCATTGACATAGCCAAAGACCCCGTGTCACACAATGACTACAAGGAGACAGAAGATCCCGCCAAGTTCAAGTCACAGAAAACTGGAAGGGGACCTCTAGTCGGAAACTGGCAGGTAAATAGTCTTGTCAAGATTGTGGTTTCCCAAGTTGTTAGGGCTACAAGATGATGTGGCATACACACAAGCTACATTATCAGATGCTTTTTAAAAATATATTTTTTCATCACCTCGATTCTCTCCTTCCTTTACTTCTCTTTTTTTCCCCCCCTTCATACAAAGAAAGACATATTTGAAAAATCTAATGGCCCTAGTGAAATGGGCTGGATATGCTATATACAGGGGAATCTTGTTATAAGAGTAACATGGTAATATAACCATATAATTATAAAGTTTGAATTTTGTTAACCATGATTATGACAACAATGCTGGTGTTATAACAACATAAGTCCCAAACAAAGTTGTTATAGCAAAGTTCAAATGCATACTTAGTGATCTGAGTAGAGTTTTAAAATGCCTTTTTTTCCCCCCAAAAATATGAAAGTTGTACTCATATTCAGCACTTCTATACTGCCCTTACTGTATCAATAAAGTTATTGGGGAAGGCCATCTCAATAATTGTGAACCCTCCCAGCGGCTTTGCCATCTTACAATTTTATAACTGCACTTAGAAAATTCTTATTTAAAAAATAGAAGAAACTTCACGCTAATGCATTCTATTTGAGCTGCCAATAATGTATATCTACCAAGAGAGACCCAACTTTTGCTGACTTTGCGTGGGTGTGTTGCAGCAAACAGTGGATCCTGTTATGTGTGCGTACAAGCTGGTCACAATCGAATTTAAGTGGTTCGGACTCCAGAACAAGGTGGAGTCTTTCCTCCAAAGGGTAAGTCCAGTACTGCTGCATGTCCTGGTGCCCTTTACCAACAACTTGGCATATTTGAGCGGACCCCCCCCTGACTTGCAAGGCTGGGTCTTTGGGCAAGGCCTGGGTAATGACACCATAGCCAATCTCACCTTGGCCAAAGGTGCTACATTTATTCACATGTTAAAGTCTAGAGATGTGAGAGAGGATTCCAGGGGGACCCACTCACTGTCTTTGTTGGTTCTTCCAGCCTCCTTTATATTTTTATTGCTTCATTCATTTAATATTTATTCTTTAATAATTGAGACTGATGTGTCAATTACATTATTTTCAATTCAATTTGGGGTCTGGCACACTAGGACTAGAATTTAGAAACAAAGAGAATGGTGCCACTTTTTACCTCTTTGCGCAGGAAACAAAAAGTCCATATAAGTAAACTAGCAGAACCCCAGAATTTTTACCAATTTCAGGGATTTGTGACAAATAAGTAAATTATATTTATATTTCAATCTGTTTTTATTTAGTCCAAATTTTTTTTAGAAATTTGATTTCTAGTCTCTTTAATGTTGAGGTTTATTATTTTTTCTATTTAGTGATATATCCAATAGTCTTGTACTCACTCATAATACTCCTTTCATTTTATATGTATAGATGGCGCGTTATTGCTTTGTGTTATTTTATGTCTAACTGACCTTGTCTTTATTGTTTGCTGAAGAGTATTGCTCGATGCAAATATTTTAATGTAATTCTACTGTCCTATAAGCTTATGTCCATAGTGTTCTTGAAACCCATTTCTGAGATTCCATCCTTCAGTGCTGCATATATAAGTAGAATCGTCCAATACAGTATTAGAGCTCTGAGAAGCGGTCTGGGGGATTAAATTGGCGAAACCGCTGGGAGGGTTCACCACTGATGAGCCAAGCCCTCCCAATATATTTTTCATTGCAGTAAGGGCAGTAGAAATTTGTATTATGTATAAAAGAAACATTCGTGCTTTTAATTCCTTTAATTTTATATCACTCATGATAGCTTAATTCCTAGAAATCCAATTTTAAAAAGACAAATATTGGAAAACAATTTTTCACAAAATGTGGCTGACATCTTTGTTTTTAGAAAGTGGCTTCTCTGTCATGAGTGCTATTTAACATTGTCCCTTCCTCTTCTATGTCTCAAGTGAACTCTTTTAGCCATCTGGCTTGAAAAAAGCTGCTTACATGGGTGTTAATTCTATTGATTCAAAAGATCCTTTGGAACTTTGAATCTCTCTAAATTTATAGAGGAACATGTCACAAACAAATCACCATCCTTTGTAACAACAATCTGATTATAACCTCATAATTTTAAAGTTTCAATTATTTCAGCCATGGATTTAAAACAACAACAATCAAGTGTTGATGTTATGGCAACTATATATTGAGTTTGGGGGTCGGTGGAAGGATGGTCTAAACCAGTGATTCTCAACCAATGTGCCGCGGTAATTTTGTGTGCCGCGAAATTCTAAAAATGTGCCGCCGAATTTTAGTCATATGATTATGTTCACGTTTGTATTGGTTTTTCTTTTTTTCTTTTTCATTTTTTTACTTTTTAAAATAACGAAATTAGCAAATTGAATGTTAGAGATGTATATTACTTATATTTTGCATAGAAATATTGATACATAATTTGAATTTTCTTGCATTCAAGTTAGCAAAAGTGTGCCGCCAAATTTTCAAATCTTTAAAATAATGCCGCAACAAAAAAAAGGTTGAGAATCACTGGTCTAAACCATTGGTTTTTGACCGCTACAGCCCGGGTTCAATTCCCGCATTGGGCACTTTTTTTATGTTAAAAAAAAAAAAATGCTTCAATGGCCCCCGATTCTTGAAAAAGTCCAACCCCACCAGCGAGTGCAAGTAACCAAAACGGGGCTTTGGCACATTTGTAAGTGCAAAGTCGAACTGCTTTTCACATGTGTAGACGTGTGGTGCACTTACAGTAAAAGCAGTCGCCTACTTCTACCCACCATGATTATCATGGCCTGTACCACGTGTACTAGGGATAAGCAAAAAATATACATATATTGAGTTTCCTTGTCTCTCTCCCCGTGAGAGTTTTGACAGTGGTGTGGGGACAGGTGGAGAAAAGGATCTTCCTCAACTTCCACCGCCAAGTGTTCTGCTGGCTAGACAAATGGCACGGGATGACCATGCAGGACATCAGGGAGTTGGAGGACAAGACTAAGAGGGAGTTGGATGAGGTGAGTGCTGTCTCTAACTTTCTCCCTAACTCTTCCTCTTCTATCTCACCCACCTCAACACTTTTCTAATGTAGGCTTTCTTGAAATCTTCTGAATTTCATAGATGGTTGTTATATTTTTGTCGCATAGTTTTGCCTCTATTTTTTACAGGAGAGGTTGCCTTTTTTTATTTTTAGATGAATCCCATCAAAATTCCTATCCTCTCTAATTTGTATATCCCATAAACACACTTATGTTAGAGACCCTAAAGGGAGATACACCCCTCTACAAGAAAAGGAATGTGGTTATCTCATAGATTGTCTGGTATTGGAAGATTCAATAGCACCTCAGATAAGAGACCAAGCAGAAATAGTTTACTCGTGCTCTTGCATTAAAGGCTGGGTTACAGCTGGTTATTAAAAAAAAAAAAAAAAACGTGCACTGGAGATTTTACTGCAGGAAAAGTGATTTCCTTATAACAGGACCAAATGTTCCTTTTTGGCCAACCTCTATAACCAGAGATTACACATCATTAAGTGGGTAATTTCTAAAACCAAAATTTCCTCATAAAATTGCTTGCTGTATAAATGAAATGGAATTAGTACGTGGTACTAAGTATTCTGGGAGGGTTCACTATTTGATAAACCATTTTTTTCACATCATTAAAAAAAAAAAGCTTTTATTTAAATGCACTAAAAAGGAAAAAATATTGTATCTTCTGTCATTAAGCAATTAGATGTATCTGAGTGAAAATAAAAGTGGTGGGGAAATATATTAATGCAGATTAAATGCTTTATATCAAACAAATGTATGGGATGGTGTTAATGTAGGGATTCAATAAAGCTTCTGTAGTTGTTTGAATGTTTTACAGTGAAGCAGTGCCTGTTGTTGCTGTGTGCTTGTGACATTTCTTTCTGTAGTGGTTTGAGATGTGTTGGTTTCTCTTGTTTATCCTAATTATAACTATCCATACTGCTTTGAGATAATGCAAGGAGGGGAATCTAAATACTTTTTAGCTATACAGAGCTTTCTCTAGACTAGTTCCTATTACAATTCAGACAATCCTGTGGGCAATGGTAGACCAATGTATAAGCACTAGACTGAATAATAGACTTTATAATAGGACACCTAGTTGCAGAGTCAAATTGTCCATAAGAGAGAGGTATCTTTTTACCAGAGTAGAACATATCTGTAAAAATGGTAATTTTGGTGATGAAAGCTTGTTTTTTGAATAGAGATGTCTTCAAGTGGGATATAATATTATAGTATTAGAAACTAGACACTCTGTGATATAATCTTTTGGTCAAAATGCTTTCCCTGCAAACATAACTTCCATCCATATAACAAAGTTGTATCTCATTCAAAGCACTGAAGACACTGATATACCCTGCAAGAATTGTAAAGGACATCTATCAAAGATCTTTGAAGCTCCATTTTTTTCCCAATAAATCAAAACTACTTTAAGAGACCTTCACTAACTGCACATAGAAAAAAAAAAGGATCACTTTAGGAGATTTAAGTCTACTGATAAGCCAAGTCATTAACAATCCTCAAACTCATAACAACGCTGTTACTGAAATGTCACACATGATTAATTTATTTGGATTTGGTCTTATTACCTTGTAGTAGATGTTAGGAACGGCCTTAAACTACAGGCAAAGTCAGACTTTCACCAAAGTGTGCCTGGATCATGATGCCATGATCAACGAAAGCTGCACCCCTATACCCCATTCCATGAGATCAGCTCGAGGAGCATGAACTCATGGAATTTGTGTAATCTTTACACAAGGGGATAAGAAACAACAAAAACAACAGATGTACTCAAACAGTGAATGACCACTCTTGTAAAGTCCAAAATGACCTGTTCTCTCCCCATTGAGAGAATACCTCAGCAAGTTTTCTTCCCTACTACCACTTCTGCAAAGATGTTCCTGACATTCTGATAGGATTGGTACCATTTTTCCAATCATTATAAGGTGTTTTGTGAGATCTTTGTGTTGTACCCCTCTCCCCTTCTTACATAGGAACACAGCAGCTAAATATTGAAAGGCAGAGCTTCTTGATGGCTTGTCCCATTGAAGAAACTCTTGAAATTTTTTCATTTAATCCCCAATAGACACCTGGATATAACAGCCCAAAACCATTGTTATAGAGATCTGACAATTGAAACCACTGGGAGGGTGGATCACCATTGATACAGAAAGACTTTTTTACCAAAGAAATATACACTTAAATAGTATATCTATTACTCTCTTATCCCTATTACCTAAGAGACAACCTGTGGCCCTTTGTAGTTACTTAACCATGCCATTGAGGTGTTTCTGTTTGCATCTATGTGGTGAATATGAAATGTTGGTTTATACAATAGTACCACTGGATATGGAATATCTTTCTGCCATTAAAATGCACACCAACTTTCATTTTGGGTGAAGGGCGGGAAAAATTCTCCCAAAAAGAGTTTAAATCTTTTAAAATGATAAGACACAATTTTGATGATAGATTATAAACGCAAGGTAATAAGACCAAATAAATAAATAGTGTGTGATGTTTTTATAACAATGTATAACAATCAGACAAAAGTACAGAATGTACATACATGTTATTATAAACCCAAGATAATAAAACCAAATCTAAATAAATAAATAGTGTGTGATGTTTCAGCAACAGCACGGTTACCGAAACATCATACACTATTTATTTATTTATTTGATCTTATATGTATGTACATTAACTACTTTTGTCTGAAGATGGTAACAGCGCTGTTGCAAAAAAGTCACACACTATTTATTTATTTGGATTTGGTCTTATTACATTGTGATTAAAATCCTTTAAAAAGTTTTTATCATGTTTGTTATGATAAGTTTTGGCATGCCCTGCATGCTTTGGTTGATTCTTACCATGTGATGTGTTTCCTTCCTACTCTTTCTTTTTGTTTGCTTTTTTTGTATTTTATTTTTTATTTATCCTTTATTTTTGTTAACACCTGTTTTAGAAGCGGCAAAAGCCTATAGAAGAACTAAATGGAGGGTAGGTGAAACTTTTTTTTTTTTTAAATATTTGAATTAACACTCTCCCCCACTTTAAATTTATTATTTTGTCTTTGGCGGCGCCTTTTAAAAAAAAAAAACTTTAATTGCTTTTTTTTTTTTAAATTAAACTAACCCATAATGTGTTGCCTCATACTACACTCTTTTTAAAGCATAGTTCAACAACCAGTCAAATTACCTTTTAGGATCCTTTCAATTTTTAATGTGGTCTTTTGTTTATGGTGATAGTGATAAGATAAAGATGATAATAATGTATTAAAGAGGTTTAGAGAAATGTGTTGATTGCCCTTGTCAATTATACATGTGTGAAATATGAATTTTCCAACTACTCTAATTGCCACTCCTAACTAGGGGGTCGATGGAAGGGTGGTTTAAACCACTGGTTTTTGACTGCTACGACCCGGGATTGAATACCGCATTTAGCAGTTTTTTTTCTAATTAAAAAAAAAAGTGCTCCAATGGCCTCTGATTCTTGCAAAAGTCCAACCCTACCAGCAAGTGCAAGTAACCAAACGGGGCTCTGACACACAAGTGCAAAAGTCGAACTGCTTTCATATGTATAGATATGTGGTGCATTTACAGTAAAAGCAGTCGCCTACTTCTACACACCATGATTTTCATGGCCTGTACCACGTGTACTAGGGATGATAATAATAATACTACTCCTAACTTGTTTTCTACTCCTGTTATGCCATTTTGATGCTGAACCAAGTACAGTATTTATTTAGTAGAGCCATAAGTGGTGGAATATTTGTAGATATATTTTAGGGAAGTTAGAAAATTAACAATTTGTTGATATCTTTTCCTATAGATCTTCTGAACCATCTGACGGGGTGAAATAGAATGTGTCTGCCTTTGTCATTAAGACTGGGATCACTACTCAGTAACAGGCCAACTTAGCTCCAATATGAAATGGCTGCCTCTGACATGAGGAATGCCATGTACAGCCACTCCTAACTTGGGAGTACAGACACTACTCATCCTGTATCCCTGAATCAGGAACCCTTACAGGGTATTATCAGCTGGGCCAGCTGAACTCAGGTTTTCTAGCAAGCTTGTTACTGCTCCCTTCCTTTTTCATCCGGGCTTGGAACCAGCGCAAGCCGTCAGTAACTTTTAGTTGCACGATAAGGAGATGCCTTTCTCTTAATTTTTAAACCTGATCCCAGTACAATTTCACTTTTGTCCTATTTTTTCACCATTATCAGTGCTTATAAGGATTGTTTACAGTTGAGCATTTCAAAATATATCTTTTTGGCTGATTCCCAACAGTTTCAATAAGTGAATCTATTATTTAATACAATATAATTATTGGCTTCCTCCTCTAAATAAAATATTTTCCTTGTATTTTTCTCTTGTTGAAATATGTTTAAATTAGTAAACTAGTAAAACAATAACAGGAAAAATAATTTTTTTCAATTTTTGAAATAATATGTTTAAATTAGTAAAACAATTAATGTGTCATTCATTTTATACCAACTTGGGTTTGTCTAACAACACTGGTACTTCCTATAATTTGATTTTTAGTCTTGTGGTATCTCTATTCTTGTGTCTTTTAAATTTTTATCTGTAAGCTTCTAAATAGTGCAATTTTTAATCATTCTAAATGGATTTCTTCGACTTGCTTTGTATTTGTAAGTTGTCCCTGAATTGTTTGTTACTGTAAGATGGACAGACTAGACAAATGATACACGTTTCTGACAAAGGACATTGAACATGGCTAATGGGCACAAAGCCTTAGTAGTAGTAATGCCACATGCTTCTGGGGCAATACATATTTTGTCATATTTTACGCATTGTGAAAAAATAAGAAAAAAGGTCCGATGTTGTTATTCAAAACAAAAAAGGCATATCCTGAAAAGTTACAATAATCAACCAATCAATGATTGCATGATATTTGGCCAACCCATTTCAATCAACCCCCGAAAACGTTTCGGTTCGTGTGTGGAGTTGAAAATTGTATGACATTTGTACCAGCTTCACACACATACAATTTTTATCTCACCTAGCATCATTTTATACAAAAGGATATATAGCACTGTGTGTTCATTAGGTATTTGACTGGTTTAAAATATTACCATTTTCTTCTCTCCTTATAATTGTCAATTGTGAAATTTGTAAAGCCAAATGTGTATCTATCCTATATAGACCCTCTATTAAGGTCTTCACTGTAGTTTGAGACCCTAATTGAGAGGGTTTTTATCTTTGTCATTTTTAAAGGGATAAAAAGTGATGACCTCACAGTGACCAATTATAAAATGGTTATGTAAATATAGCTACTCTCACTTTTCTCATTCATACCTCTATGCAACTTTGTCAAACTTATATGCAATTTTGTGAGAGGAAGATATTCCATATGTGTGAAAAGAGGCATCTGTCTAATATATTAAAACAATGGATTTTTGCACAAAATGCATATTCAGATGAAAGATAGTACCACAACACCAGCATTGACTATATTCTATCATCTGAATTTGTGAGTTTTGCACAAAGATTGACCAACAAAATTCTTTGGCTTAATGCATATCTCAAACATGGAAGAGGTGCCAAAATCCAAATAAGTAAATTATATGTGATATTTCAATAACTGCATTGTTATCATCTTGGATAAAAAAAATACTGATTCAGTGCTAAAGATGGTAACAATGCTGTTGCTGAAAAGTCATGTGTAATTTACTTATTTGGATTTAGTCACCTTGAGATTCCTATCTATAATCCAAATTGACCCTTAGCAGGAAAGGTAGCCCATTCCACATATCGTCCCTACAACTGCAAACTATCGAATGTGAAAAATTCAATTTTGAAGGAGAGAGAAATGAAGAGACCATGTGGCCTACCCTCAGTAGAGGAAGGCATTGAAGGAGGGAGAAATGAAGAGACCATGACATGGTCTCTTCATTTCTCCCTCCTTCAATGCCTTCCTCTACTGAGGGTAGGCCACATGGTCTCTTCATTTCTCTCTCCTTCAAAATTGAATTTTTCACATTCGATAGTTTGCAGTTGTAAGGACGATATATAGGCAATGTAAAAATCTTAAAAAAACTAGTTCATTATCTCTATTCATTATGTTTGAATAGTTGTACCCGTTGTTCTGGGTTTTGCAAATACAGTAATAAACCTGTCTTTAGTTGTCAGAACCTGTTGTTATGATCCTAGTGCTTGTACTTGAACTAGTGATAAGGTACAATTTGGATTATAGATTACAAACACAGAAAGTAATAAGACCAAATAAATAGTGTGTGATGAGCTCATCCAGTACTTATGATGGTAACAATGTTGTTACACACTATTCACATGCCACATACTATTTATTTGGATTTTAATCTTATTACTTTGTGTGTTTTACTTGAACTAGTATTGATACTGTGTAGTATCAAACCATACTTAACTGGCTGGGTACTTAAGCCTATATATTTGAAAAGGCAAAGAGTTTCTTTATTTTGAGGTGTTGCAAGCTTTCAAGCAAAACCTGCTCTTCATCCAGCAAATCCAAAAGTAATTGAAGAGATGTTATTGGGCATGGATCACAGATTATGTTAGCTGTAATATAGTCTGTGTTCCACGTCTGATAACATCCATCTTCATTTGTTTTTGGATTTGACCGTTGAAGAGCAGGTTTTCCTCGAAAGCTTGCAACACCTCAACTCCTCTTTGCTCTAATTTTTAATTACGCAAATATTTCTGGGTAAACTGCCACTGGAAAAAAACATGAGAGGACACCTCTCTACAAAGGACAGTTTTCATTGTCAAAATTACCATTTTACTTTGTAACAACTCTCTTGTAAGAGGACACCTCTCCATAAAGGACACTTTTTCTCTGCAACTAGATGTCCTTTACAGAGAGGTTTTACTGTATATTCTAAACACCTTATTATATCCTTTTTTTAATGATGAGTAAAGGGAAAGAAATTTAAAAAAAAACCCTTTAAATATTTCATACAAGTTTTTACTTCTATGTGTGGAGATCCACTTGGCTGGGAGGGTTCACCATTGATGAGCCATGCCCCCTCCCATTTCAAATTTTACAATGCAATAGTATAAGGTCTATTATAGAAGTTTGTTTTTAATTACATTATAACCTCTCTGTAAAGAACGACACCTAGTTTTGCAGAAGCCAATATGTCCTTTAGAAAGAAATGTCCTTTTTCTGGATAGCAACTAAATCATTTTGGTAAATAAAAACTGTCCTTTGCAGAGAGATGTCCTCTAGTGTGAACTGTCCTACTGAATTGAAAAAAAAAAAGAAGTCATGTTGGTGTAAATTTTGAGAGACTAATTCCAAGCTGTGGTTGCAGCAAAGAACTAAAGGAACCGTACGAGGAACTACTGGAGCAGAAGAATAGTGCAGATGAATAGTAGAAATCCACCACCCCCCCCCCCCCCTTTCCCTGTCTCTATTCCCCCCCAACTTAAAAAAAAAAAAAGAAGAAACCACATTTTAATCGTTAAAAAAAAAACTTCCTAATTAAAACACTTTTCATGGCTAGATGTTTAATTTGTTCCTCTCCCCCCTCCTTCTTCCCCTCAGAGCTGAGTGACAATAGTTGTTGAGGCAGTCAGTGGTGCACTAACAAAAAAAATCCAATGTAGTCTGAGAATAGTGGAATGTAGTCGTTGCTCCTACCCACCATCTTTTTTTATTGTTTTTATCCCAACTTCGGGGTTGGGAACTTTTTTGGTTTGCATTCCTCATACATAACCAAACCAACCCAAACAATTAGTTTTTTTTTTTTTTTTAATTAATTGGTTATCTTTATTATACCACCCCTCCTCCCTTCACTCACCTAAACTAACTATCTATCTATATATATTGGAGAACAAAGATATTTAGAAGCAGTTTTTTATTTTTTCCAACTTATTGCATGGTTAATTTGACATCTCATATTTAACCTTCTCCTCCCATACATACTTCCTACTCCAACCAATCATTCCTTTATTTTGTACTTTTATCCTTTCTTCCTCCCTTCATTATAAACAACCCTCCTCCCCCCCCCCTTTTGTTGTTGTTGTTTTTGGTGTGGAAGAGTTAAATGAGATGTTATTCCTTTTTAAATGTGTAAAATGTATATTTCGAGAAAATTTATTCTATAGAAAAGGTGGTTAGTTAACAAAAATAATTAGAGAAATTGTTGTTTGCTGGAGTTGAAAAATTTGCAGACCTACACTGCCATTCTATTTCACCAACTCTTATCTCTTCCCCCCCCTCTCTACTCCTCATATATATATATAAATTATTCTTCCTTACCCCCCCTCCCCCCCCCCAAAAAAAAAATATTCAATTTAGCCATCATTTGAGAGAGATAAAATATGTGGAGATGTTATTTAAAAAATAAATAAATAAATCAACAAAAAACTTCAATATATATATTTAACATTGTTTTTTTTTTTATTATTACAATTTATTTTTTATTATTATTATATATATATGATATATATATATATATGATTTGTGTGTGAAAATTTACAAGCTAGGGTTCTTCTTCTTAGTAGAAAAAAAAAAGAGAGAGAAAATGTGTATATAGTAGTTAGTACTTCCAACTGGAGAAATCAAACCCTCGATTCTGTTTTCTTTTACTCAGATCTTCCGCAGAATTGATTGATCGGTCGGTTGAAGAACTGGAACACAACATTCATCGTGTGTGAGCAAACTGATCATCCTAAACAAAAGGGAAAAAAAAGTTTAATTTATTATTATTTTTTTTAACTTTTTTTTTTTCTTCACCCTTTCCCCTCCTTATAATCAGTTTAATGTGTCTCGTCTTATTTTTTTTTTTATTCAAAGGGGGGTTTTACAGAGTTAAAACAAGAAATAAGACAACAAAAATAATTGAAAAAGAAATATAATGATGATAATAATGTAATTCTCTGTGTTGTAATATAGAATAAAAAAGTTATTTCAAGTGTACTTACTTCTTTTCTATTTCTCTTTTCAGAAACCAACAAGTTTATATCAGGAGTTGGTTACAAATTACACTCATGGACAAAATTTAAGGAAGTGGAAAGTCTTTGACCAGTCATCTATATATTTCTTTTTGAAAAGGAGACAGAAGTAATTTTATTCACACTTTGTTATCTCGTGTCTTCAAACAAAGTTTACTGTGTATCAAATATCTTTCAGAGTTATTGTTTGATACCCGATATACATGCTAAAAGGTACAACTTCCTTAAGTTTTGTCCATGAGTGTGTACATACAATTATTATTAAAATAAAGAACACCTCTCCCAAGTTCAAACTATCAAAATTAAGTCCCAGCAAACTCTGGTCTGTGACAAAGCCACAACACCAGCAAACTGAGAAGTGTCCATCTGGAGATCATGGTTTCAGGCTAATAACTCTTGTCAGTGCAGGAGGGACTTTATTTCATGAAATCCACAAGGGATCAAAAATGAAATCTTAACAATTAGACAAAAGAGCTGTCTAGTTTTGTCGAAGAAATGGTGTATAGTTTTGACGGGAGAGGTGCCCTTAATTTTTATAGATCATTATCCTTCTGTGAAAATGCCCACCTATTAGTTTCCTTTATTAAAATTGCAGGCATGAATGGAAAATATTCTCAACTTCTGATTGGTCCATTTTTTTCCAATATGACTGTGGGATCCAATATGGAGTGGGAAGTATTTTATTATCTCAAAATCTCTCTTACATTTTCTAAAGAAAAGAGCTAAAACCAGCCTGGGATTTAGAGAACCTTCCCTTATACAAACCTGAAATAATCCCAATTTTATAATACAGTGAACTATGGCTATAGCGAACCTCAAGTTTAGTCCCATTGGAAGTCTTTTACTGCATTTATTGAAAAATCATGTTTTTTAATTTTTATTATAATTTATATAATTTTATTATTATCCAAATTGTGTCTTATCATTTTTAGACTTCAATGGACCTACACACTATTTATTTGGTCTTATTACCTTGTGTTTATGGATATATCAAGAGATTTGATCCATAGGAATTACAGAATATATTTATTTCTAGCCAATTTTTGGTGTTTTAAGGAATTTAAGGGAAAAAAAAGGGCAGTAAAGAAAAAAAATAAATGCATTACCAGATGCCACTATACAGTATAGTTAAGAGGAGTGTTTATTATAAGAGGCTTAAAATTAACATAAGTTGGCTTTAAAATACATCAAAGTTCCATTCAAGAATAAGTTTAGCAGATTTTATATTGTCTAAATGGCCCTCAGCCTTTCACAACGAGAGTAACACAATGACTATCTATAAGTGGAAAAATTGCCGGGAGGAAAATGATCCATAGAAGCATGGGCGCTTCCAGTTTATTTTGACGGGAGAAGCTCCCTATGCTTCTATATATCTGTAAGTGTACCTAGAGAGACATCTTTCCCTTTAATTAATTATACATCAGAACGATACATTGTATTCATTTCAGTAAAAAAACTTTACTAGCAGTGATGAAGAAGGAGCTACAACACCAGTTTTGGTAAATTCAATCCATTTCATAAACCCTCTCGTAGAATGTTATGAAATTGAAGCCGCCCCTATACTGATGAAAGCCATAGCCCAAAACCATGGTATACAGGTTGGATATTTGTCTAAATTTGGCAAAACTGGTGTTCTTCATCACCTCTAATAAAGTTTTTTTGTTGTTGTTTCTTATCCCCTTGTGTAAAGATTACATGAATTCCATGATTTCATGCTCCTCGAGCTGACAAAAGGTTTTTTTTTTTACTAGGGTGATGAACATAATGTTCTGATACATAATTAAAGGTAGATCTCTATAAATGTCTATAATTGCTTTTATTTGTTTTTTATAATGGCCAGAGCTTTTGAACCCAAGTTTTAATTGGGGCCTTTATATTAAGGTGTCAACTTGTGCATATGTAGCAGGAGGTGTAAGTTTTGAGAGACCTGAAAGGAAAGATAATTCTGCATCTATAAAATTTGAGAGAATTGGAATGGCAAATCCATCTTCCCATATTGTGACACCATTTATAGATACTAGAGATTGTGTGCTTCTTCGAAGTGTGTGTTCATAACCCATGAAATCAAAAGCTTAATAACCCTCCAGCATTACAAAGCAAAAGCTCAATACCCCCCAGCATTAAAAATGTGTGCAATTTGTATCATCTATTTACATAGCTAAAATTACTGGAGGGGGGGGGGGGGGGTAGGGAATGGAATGCAAAGTGTTAACAATAGAGTTGATAGGCTATCACACCAAGTATAACAATAATTCAATCAATCATTTGTTGAAGCTATCAATGTTTCACCATGCTTCCACTTGACTCAATTATTTTAGTTTGAATTTTTCACCTTCAAAATCAATGCTGTTACTGAAATGTCACACAGTATTTACACTCATGGACAAAACTTATGGAAGTTTTAAATACAAGGTAATAATCTATAATCCACACAAATTGTGCCTTATCATTATGGAAGTTTTGTTATGGAATATTAAGTTATGGAATCTTTTAGCATGTATAGTGTAGAAATTCAAACAATAACTCTTAAAGATACACAGTGATCCTTATTACACAAAGAGATTTTTTTAAAACAAAAAAAAAAAAAACAAATGTGAACAAAATTTCCTCTTGTCTCCTTAAAAAAAATAGGCAACTGGCAACATCAAAATATTAAACTTCTTGTTACAAAGTTTTGTCCATGAGTGTATCTCCACCCTATTTCTAATTACAAGGGGGGATCAATAAATAAGGTGAATTATCTTATTTCTTAAAAATTAAAAAAGCAAAAATAATTTAAACCACAGAATATTAAAATATAACATCGAGAGACTATTTAAGGTGTTATGTTCTTTTTTCCCATGTGCGGCGCGAGACTTCTAAATAAACTAAAATGGAAGCTCCCTTGAAGGATTGCACCACGCTTGAACAACGTGCGGTTATTCGTTTCTTGAATGCAGAAGGTATTCAAATATCTCAAATATGCCAAAGAATGAAAAATATCTATGGTGAGTCTTGTTTGTCTCAAAAAAACATTTATAAATGGGTTAACGAGTTCAAAAATGGACGAATTACATGTACCGATATTGAGCGACCTGGACGACCAAGTGTTACAGCGACGCCAAGCACGATAAATGCGGTTGAAAACTTAATTTTGGAGGATAGAAAAATATCCATTTTTACCATAGCCGACAATTTGAATATAAGCTCTGGAACTGTGCACACCATTATTAAAGAACAATTGCAATTTAGAAAAATATGCTGCAGATGGATTCCACATTTCCTTAATTTGGACCAAAAACTTAACCGTATTCGGGTTTTAAAGGCTCTGTTAAAGCGGTATGAAGAGGAAGGTGATCATTTCCCCATGACCAAATTGTAACTGGAGATGAGAGTTGGTGTTATCATTATGATCCTTCGACAAAACGTGCATCTATGGAATGGAAACGAGGCGACTCTCCAAGACCAAAAAAAAATCAGGTCTCAACGTTCGGCGGTAAAGTTTTGTTAACAATATTTTGGGATGTTGATGGACCAATCTGTCTTGATTTTTTATCCTCAAGGCAACGTATGAACAGCGACCTTTATTGTGACATTCTTGTAAATAAGCTAAAGCCCGGTATAAGAAACAAAAGAAGAGGGAAGCTTAGTAAAGGTGTTCTCTTCCTTCATGATTATGCAAGGCATACATCATGTAAAACTGTATCTACAATCATTAAATTAGGTTTTGAAGTTTTAGAACATCCTGCATATAGTCCAGACCTAGCCCCCTCTGACTATTTCCTTTTTGGACTACTAAAGGAGTTAAAGGGAAAGCGATTTGACTTGGATGAAGATGTCCAGAAAGTGGTGCAAGATTTTTTTCACACGCTTCCTAAGAGTGCCTATAAAGCGGGTATTTACAAGTTGCCAAAACGATGGAGACGATGTATAGAAAGCCAAGGTGATTATTTTGAATAAATCAAGTCCAATTTTTAATATCGTTCTTTTTTTTTTTTTATAAATTATAATTCACCTTATTTATTGATCCCACCTTGTACAACTTCTATAATTAAATGATAAGGTTAAATTTTTGTATTATAAACACAAGGTAATAAGACCAAATGAATAGTGTGCGACATTTGAGCGTCCAAATAAGTCTACATTATAATAAAGTATAAAAGAAGTTCTTCTCACTGAACTTATTTCTTCTTCTATGGTGAATAGAGATTATCATTGTCTAGGTATGCTGGAGTAGAAACCTCCAGTAGATGGATGGATGTATTATCATTGTCTAGGTATGCTGGAGTAGAAATCTCCAGTAGATGGATGGACTCACCTGTTGTTTAAGTACTTCCCCACCCCATTGTGGTACGCCTTCAGTTTCTTGTTGGCATTGCGCTTGGCTGCTTCTGCAACCTTGGCATCCTCTGCTTCCTTAGTTATGTTCTCCCGCTCTTTGACCAGCTGTGGACAGCACCATGATAGTCATTGTCATCTAGCCTACACTCACAACTTACCTGTTCATCCACTTCCTCATAGGGGTCCACGTACACTGTTGTGGACAGAATCTTCAGGGTCTCCTGGGGAGGTGACAATCACAGTGATTAATAAGGTACAATAGGCCAAATAAATTAAATTGTTTAAATAAAAAGGCATATATTGGATTAAAATATCATTTATTTTACCAATTTTTCAATTGGCTGAACGCCAACCTTTATCAAGGTATTAATCAGGTTGGCGTTCAACCAACTGAAATATTGGTAAAATAAATGATATTTTGATCTAATATATGCCTTTTTATTTAAATATTTATTTATGGATTGCTCTATTTTCAAAAAAAATTATATTGTGTGTGACATTTCGGTAATAGCATTGTTACTATCTTTAGATAAAAGTACTAAAGGCAAAATGCTGTTACCAAAAATTGGTCACAATTTAGATGTAGGGCCTAATGTGTAGCCTCATGTTACTGAGTGGACATTTGTGAGGAAAGACAAACACAGCCAGAACCTGCAATCTATAAACTACATAATCTCTTGACTAGGTCTAAAACTACTAGATTTCTTAAGTGTTACAATTTGAAAAATAGCCATTTGTAGTATACATACAAGAATAGACAAAACTTGAGGAAGTTGTGCCTTGTATATATATCGGTGATTAGATAATAACCCTGAAAAATATTTGATACACAGTGATCTTTATTGAAGACGCCTAAGAACTATGTGTGAACAAAATTGCCTCTGTCTCCTTAAAAAAAAAAAAAAACCAGCAACATCAAAGACTTCTTCTTTAAGTTTTGTCATATATCAATAATGGTCTTACCACAAGACTATCTGATGAAGAGATTTCAATGTTTTATGTGAAGCAATGTAATATAGAAATGTCGATATACAAAGGCTTTAGCTATAGATCGCATCATTGTAGCCATCATTTTATAGGAATATATATATATTTTTTGCTTATCCCTTGTACACGTCGTACAGGCCATGATAATCATGGTGGGTAGAAGGAATATATATATAAAGCACATGTGCTCCTGGTCAGGATAGGCCTTCATTATTTTTTATATCCACACCTGACCTTTTTATTATTTTTTCCTATTATTTTTTTCATGTGTTAAGCAAGTTTGGCAAGTATTTACGCAAGTTTTGCCTTAAATACCCATTTCTTGGTTTTTCAAGAAGCCTCTTGTGTCGCAATGGTATAGCCTGCTCCATGCTGACAAGCACCAACAGAGCGAAACATGTTCGTGGATGGCTTTTCTTGATTTATCAAGAAATTTGGCCAAATATCAGGGAACAGGTTAAATCATTGTTTAGTTGATTTCTGTTCCACTAGATAGCCCTTGGCCATCTAAAAAGCACATGTGCTTCTGATCAGGATATGTTTTCATTATTTTTTTTAATATATATATGTGTGTGTGAGAAAAAGAGGGGGTAAAAAAATACTACTACGAAAATGAAAAGGCACAATTTGGATTATAGATTATAAACACAAGATAATAAGACCAAATCCAAATAAATAAATAGTGTGTGACGTTTCGGTAACAGCATTGTTACCATCTTCAGACAAAAGTACTGAATGGTAACAACGCTGTTACCAAAATGACACACACTATTTATTTATATGGATTTGGTTTTATTACCTTGTGTTAATACTACGAAAAAAAAAAAGGGGGAGAAATAGAATCCTGTCAAACTTACAATGGGCCTGTCATCTTTGTCAGTCTCCACAGACTCCAGGATGTTGATGGTGTCCAGTCCCCCCACCACTCTGAGAACACCACACCTCAGTCTCTACTGCAGTAGTCACTCACTCACTTACCTGCCAAACACTGTGTGCTTGCCGTCCAGGTGCTTGCAGGAACGGAAGGTGATGAAACTGCAGCACCACACAACAGTTGAATGGATGGTCTTTCCTGGAGTTACATGTGAGGAAATAGCATCAAACAACACTAACAAGATTTAGAACAGGCCATCTCAAGCCATTGAAGATAGAAAATAATAACAAAATTTATCCCACTTGTCCAAAATGTAGCTTGGTAACTGCAGCTCCACAACACATTTTGGCTTGTATTAGATGCACTAAACAGGACCTTTGGAAGAGGCCACTGCTTATCATAAAACAGCTCGAGGAGCATGCACTCATGTAATTATTACACAATGGGATAAGAAACAACATGTGAGGAGGATAGGTATTTCCCTAATTTTTACAGAGATCACTTATTGGAGGTTCAATTGTTGTGAGATATTAGCAACAACTGCTAGATCTTTTGTGCCACGCTAAACTACTCAATAATACTGAAAGTTTAAATACCATCAAAATTATTTATATATATATTCTGTTATTTTTTAAAATTTGCAACTCAAATTAGGTTCAAGCCTGTCAACCCTTTTTGCCTATTTCTAGCTGAAAAAAATGTATTTTTAGAAACCTGTAAATGTTTCTAGAGCTCCGAAGGAACTTTCAAGAACCTAGGACTGCTGACACTCAGTTGTTGTTGTTAGGGGGGTTGGTGGAAGGATGGTCTGAACCTTTGGTTTTCGACCGCTACAACCCGGGTTCGATTCCCGCATTGGGCACTTTTTTTCTTATTGAAAAAAAAAAAAAATGCTCCAATGGCCTTCGATTCTTGCAAAAGTCCAACCCCACCATTGAGTGCAAGTAACCAAATGGGGCTCTGGCACATTTGTAAGTGCAAAATCGAAGTGCTTTTAACATGTGTAGACATGTGGTGCACTTACAGTAAAAGCAGTTGCCTACTTCTACCCACCATGAGTATCATGCCCTGTACCACGTGTACTAGGGATAAGCAAAAAAAAAAAAAGCTGTTGTTGTTGTTGTTGTGTCCAATGAAGAGCCTCAGATGTCTCCATACATCTCTATCACAGCAGTTGTCCTCTATCTTGGGTGTGTAAAGTTGCTGCTCTAACACTGGTGACACTAGATGCATTCATAATATAAAAAAATGGTAAAGTAAGACCATGTCTATATCTTATCAAGTGGGGCAGGGAAACATTGAGACTGTATATCTGAAAAAGTAGCAAAGAACCTCTTCTGATAGCCTTAAAAGTTATCTTTATGCTATAAATATACATTCATGGACAAAACTTAATGAAGTTTCATAGCTTGATGTCGTTGGTTGTCTATTTTTGAAGAAGAAAGAGACAATTTTGTTCACACTTGTCTATCTCGTGTGTCTTCAATAAAGGTCACTGTAATATCTTTCAGAGTTATTGTCTGGATCTCAATATACATGTGCTAAAAGGTAACCTTCTTTAAGTTTTGTCTATGAGTATATTGTAACGTTTTGAAAATAGAGCAATCCATAAATAAATCTTTAATTAAAAAGGCATATATTGGATCAAAATATCATTTATTAATGATATTTTGATCCAATATATGCCTTTTTAATTAAAAATATTGTCACGTGTGGTAAATTAGTGATCGGTTATTTAAGGATGTAAAAGGTTTTATTAATGACCTCGGTATGACTAGGCAACAATAATTAATCCTCTTATTTACAGCCAGACAACAAGAGGACACTCTCGCTAGAGGACACCTCTATACAATGGACAGATTTCATATTGTCAAAAGTACTATTCTTACTGATTTAGCAATTCATTGGTAAGAGGACATTTTTTTCTACAAGAAAAATGTTTTCCTTTGTCTGATGGTAGTAACAATGCTGTTATGATATGATCATGGAATGTGGATCATGATATATGATCATGGAATTCGTGTAATCTTTACACAAGAGGATAAGAAACAACAACAACACAAAGCTGTTACCAAAATGTCACACACTATTAATTTATTTGGTTTAGGTCTTATTCTCTACAAGAACACTTTAGTTATGCAACTAGATGTCTTTCAGAGATAGGTTTAACTGTATATGGGAAAACTTGGGTTGAAGAGATATGGTTATAAGAAGCAGATTAGAGAAGAAAAACCATTAATAAAAAAGGTAGAGTTAGGACTTACAACTGGGACTTGTTGGAGTCCGGGCCGGAGTTGGCCATGCTGAGGATGCCCCGGCCCTGGTGGCTCAGGTTAGGTTTGAACTCATCCTTGAAGGGAGCTCCCCAGGCAGACTCCCCTCCCTTCCCCTTCCCTGTGGGGTCACCACCTTGGATCTGTCACACCCCTTGTCACTCACTGCTCAGAACATTTTTGATAATATGGGTGTAAATAAACTTTATTTCTTGTATAATTATTCTTCTAAATTGTAAAAATTTAAATAACTTTCACTCTCTCTCCAAAACTAGAAATAATTTGTATATATATTTTAAAACTATGTGAATTATATTGTATTACAAATTACTTTATGTATCATTTACGAATGGAAAAATATGTCCAGGGTAGCCTAGTGGACATGGCATCTGCCCAGTAAGCGGAACATTGTGGGTTTGATTCCCATCCCAGGACACTTTTATTTTTCCGTTCATCATTACTCTTCATAATTCACCCTTTCATACCTCATCCAAAAAGGTTAGAAATAGTCGATATTTTACCTTGAAATAAAATTTTAATTTTTCGTTGAAAAGAAACTCATGCGGTGTAACTTCAAGTGTCGTTTTACAATCACAGGCTGCAGTGAATAAAATAGTTTAAACATTTACATGCAAATATCCACATAGAATATAGCGTGTTTTATAATAATAATAATAATAATAAAAAGGGGGGGGGGGGGATACAAGGGTGTTGTAGAGGAATAAGAAGCTTTATATCATCATATTGTATTGGCACAAAAAAAAAAAAAACTTCAAATGGACATTTTTTTTGCATGAAGGTTGAAAAAATATTGGAGTGAAGGAGAGTGTAAAAAAGTTATATAAAGTAGTCTCATAAGAGAGTCTGCTAAAATACATAACAGTCTTTCCTGGAGATGATCTCTTATCGGAGACCCTGTCATGTGAGACCTTTCAATTGAAACAAGCGTCTCTGATGAGAGATCATTCTCCTGGGTTTAAACATGTTTTAAACAAGTAGTCTTTTACTGGAGATTATTGTATGCCTGAAATATGCTAAATTTACAGACACTCAGTTTTCAGGTCGTAAAACTCTTTTGTTGTTTCTTATCCCCTTGTGTAAAGATTACATGAATTTCATGAGTTCATGATCTCATGGAATGGGGGGGTATAGGGGTTCAGCTTTCGTTGATCATGGCACCATGATCCAGGCACACTTTGGTGAAAGTCTGACTTTGCCTGTAGTTTGAGGCTGTTCCTAACATGGAAGCCTTTGCTGCACTCTAACATGAGTACGGACACAGCTCCTTCGTATTCCTGGAGTGGGACCCTTGTTGAGGACCATCAACCGGGTCAGTTGAACTCAGGATTTTTAAAGACTATTGTATGCCTGAAATATGCAAAATTTACAGACACTCAGTTTTCAGGTCGTAAAACTCTGTTGTTGTTGTTTCTTATCCCTTTGTGTAAAGATTACACGAATTTTATGAGTTCATGATCTCATGGAATGAGGTATAGGGGTGCAGCTTTCGATGATCATGGTACCATGATCCAGGCACACTTTGGTGAAAGTCTGACTTTGCTTATAGTTGTTGCTCTTTTAATTTATGGAAGTGGCTAAGATCTTTTAACAGGCACCCTAAAAAAATATGGAAACATTTTAAAGTGACATTTCTATTCAAATAAATTGCTCATTTCAGAGAATAGCAACAAGTGAATATTATAGGAGTCTAATTAACTTTAATAAGGCCTTTTTGTCAAACAAGGTCAAATCTACTCTTAGTACCCGTTTTGATAGACTTTCTAATAAAATCCCATACAACCTCCTCATTAATTCAGATTATAGATTAGAAACAAAAGGCAACAAGACCAAATCAAAATTATTGAAATGCTTGTGACATTTCAGTAAGAGTGTAGTTACCATCATCATCATACTTTTGTCTAAGGATAGTTAACAACACTGTTACCAAAATGCATTTCATTAATTTGGATATGGTCTTGCTACCATAAGATGTTCTACTGTAATTAGGACTAAACTTTGCATAGCTAGAGTCACAGTTAATGGAACTTTATACCATATAGACAAAAAGAAAGAGATAAACATTGAATGTGAGGCCTAAGCTCAAAGAGAGGCAAGCGTGTTACCATAAAGTTGCGCATAGAGCGATGAAAGACGACGCCATTGTAGTAACCCCTCTGGCACAGCTTCATGAAATTCTCGCAAGTCTTGGGGGTGAGGTCGCAGTGGAGCTCCAGGTTGATGGGTCCCACGTTGGTCAACATCTGGACGTAGCCCTTCTTCTTCACCCGGGCATACCTCACCACGTCGTCCTCCAGAATGGCTGCAGTATCACACCTGGTCAACTAATGGAAATGGAACCTCAGCTTGCTCACAGTCAACCTTGTTCTTATCCCCTTGTGTACAAATTACACCAATTCCATGTGTTGCAGATCCACTGTCCTTTTTTGTGTGTGTATGTGTTTTGTATTCATTTTATTTGAAGATATAGAGAGGGAGGCTTCAAAATGTAAGAAAGCCGTGTAAGAAGACGCCCCCCCCTCACCCCCCGCGGCGCGAGCGGCAGCGGTCACGCCCATGATGCAACTTCCGCCCTCCCCCCCCCCCCCCACCTTCTCTTTTGTTCTACTTGTTGTCGACGCCTGCTCGCGTCTCGAGACTAAAAACTCTATCTCTCTCTTTTAAAGTAATTCTTTAACTGTAATTTTTATATCAATTATAAATAAATTTCCCTTCTTCACAGCAATCATTGAGTTGCTATAGTTTTAATTGTTTTATGTTGGTTACACCGTCCAGTGATACGAATTTCATTGTTCAAAGCTCGACATTTTTTGGCGTCCGCGACAGGACGGTGCAACAGCATATTTTGTAACTCAAAATGAATCGCCTCAAGAAAGGAAGAAGGCCTGTTCGTGGCCAAATCACAAAGCTCATCAACAGTGTTGAAACAGCCCTGAAGAAGCCAGTAGAAGAACTGGACAAGACAGACTTGAGGGTCTCAGCACTACAGCTTGAAGATTTATGTCGAGATCTTCATGAATGGGATGAGAAAGTAACCGAGGCCATGTTGGATGAAGAAGTGACTGAAGATGAACAGGACAAAGAATATGATGAACGTCTGAGGTACGACAGACTAATCAAAAGGATGAGAGAAGAGTTAGAGAAAGTACTGAATCCGAAGAAAGGTGTGTCGCCCCAGCCTGATGAAACCTCTTCGGATACGAGCAACAGTACAAGCCGGAGAAGAGTTCTGCTTCCCAAGAGAAAACTCCCAGAGTTTGGAGGTGATGTACGTGAATGGATCACCTTCTGGTCAAGGTTTGAAGACATCCACAACGATGAGGATCTCTCAGACTCAGATAAGTACCAATATCTAGTAGACTGCATGTTGGAAAATTCTGAAGCTCAGCAACTAGTATTAAGTTATCCTGTCTCAGGAAAGAATTACGCATCAGTTATCAAAGATCTTAAAGAAAGATTTGGGCGAGATAACATGCTAATAAAGGTCTATGTTCGAGATCTATTGTGGTTGGTCATCCGAAGTGCACAAGAGAGAAAGGTCAACTTTAAAGATCTTGTGACAAAGTTAAACTCTCAAATTAGGCATTTAAGTATGCTTGGTGTAACTACGGACAAGTGTGCCGATATATTGTATCCGGTAGTTGAATCATGCCTACCGGAGGATGTCCTCATCTCATGGCAGCGCAGCAGTGAACCAGAAGACCTAGAAAGCTTGATGAAATTTCTTCGTTGTGAGGTCAATCAGACTAAGGATAGAGAAATGGCCTACAATAAGCATTCAGATTCCTTAGCTCAGCCTACACCAGGGAAGATAGAGACGAAGAAAAGAAGTTTCAATGCAAGGCGTGAAATTGCTACAACCTCTGGATTTATGCATTCCGACATCTCACCAACACTGCGTGAGAAATTTAAATGCATTTTCTGCGACAATGGTCATCCAAGTCAAGACTGTCGAAAAGGAATGAAAATGGGCATGGACCAGAAAAATGAGAAAATCAAGAGCTACAAGAGATGTTTTAAATGTCTGCTTCCAGGCCACAGAAGCAGGCAATGTAAAAAGAAAGTGCGCTGTGATTTCTGCAAGAGGGATGGGCATTATGCCATCATGTGTAGAGGTGTAGAGCATGCTGAAACTGAAAGAAAGAGTCCACAACGACCACAGAATTCAGCGCCAACTCCAGGTTCGAGTGATGTAGCTACGGTGAACGAGATGTCCAACTGTGTAAGCACCAAAGCATGCCTTGAGACATTATTAGTGAAAGTTTGGGGTCCTAAAGGTAGCAAAGTGGTACGGGCAGTAATTGATAGTGGATCATCCCAATCGTACATTTTGGAACACATTGTAAAGGATTTGGGTGTTCCTATCATGGGAGAAGAAGAGCTTGATCATGAAATATTTGGTGGGATCAGATATACTGATCGGCATCGGATCTACTGCCTGACTCTATCAAGTATTGAGAATGATAGATGCATTTCATGTCCGGCATCAGCCACTAATCAAATAGCCAGATGTATAAGAAAGCCTACATTTGGTTCATGGGCTCGCGAACTTGCGTCAAAGAAGATACAGCTCTCAGCATTTAAAGCCGAAAGTGATGAGGTAGAGCTTCTCCTCGGTGCAGACATTAACCCAAAAATAGCTACAGCCAATATGATAAGATTATCGGATGATCTTATTGCTCGAGAAACATTGTTAGGTTGGGTAGTTCAAGGCAAAACGGAAGGAAAATTCCCAGATAAAAATCCTAACCAGGTTCATAACAGTATGCTGATCACATCTTTAATGACACAAGAAATAAAGGTTTCCGATTTATGGTCTCTGGAAAATATTGGAGTCATGGATGACGGGCAAGCAGAGTCAAAGAAAGAGACAGATCAGGCTATTATGGATAAGTTTCGGACTGAAACAAAGCGATTGGAATCTGGTAGATACGAGGTGCACCTTCCATGGATAGAACCAGCCCAGAAGCTGAAAGAAAATAAAAGCCATGCCGAGAAAAGACTCCGGAAGATGACAGAGGATCTAAAGAAAAGAGGCTTTTATCACCATTACAACAAGATATTTGAAGAATGGGAGGAAAATGGGATCATTGAAAGAATCCAGTCAGATCAAGATGATACATTAGAATACTTTCTACCACACCGAGCAGTAGTGAAATCTGGTAGCAGCACGACACCAGTACGACCAGTTTTTGATGCTTCCTGTAAGACAAAGGGTGGATGGTCTCTGAATGATTGTTTGGCGAAGGGACCCAACTTATTGGAGCTCATTCCGGATATCATGCTGAGATTTCGACTCAATAAAATCGGCGTAGTAGCAGACATAGAAAAGGCCTTCCTCCAAATATCAGTGGCAAAAGAAGACAGGCAATTTTTGAGATTTCTATGGTGGGAGGACGGCAAGCAAGAGAATCTTCGGATTTATCAACACAAGAGAGTGGTGTTCGGAGTTACATCAAGTCCTTTCCTCCTAGCTGCTACATTGAAGTTACATTTGGAGCAATATGAAAGAGAAGTAATCCAATTGCTAAAATGTATGTACATGGACAACTGCGTCAATAGTGTTACTTCGTTAGAAGAAGCGCAAGTATTTCAACAGCAGTCTATTGACCTGCTCAGCCCAGCAGGATTCAATCTAAGAGAGTGGCAGATGGGTGGCCCCGGCATAGTTAACAGTGAGAATATTTCTGTGCTAGGTATGAAATGGGACACAGCTGATGACACTTTGACAATTTCGGATAAGCTAATGATGACTCCAACCTACAAGTCATTGGATCAAGAGAATGATGCCGAAATAGAAAATCAGACTCATAAATTGACAAAGAGGATTATGTTATCGGAAGCCCATGCTGTGTTTGACCCTCTCGGTTTGTTTTCTCCATTCACCATAGTGCCGAAGATCATCCTACAACAATGTTGGAAGTCTGAGTTGAAATGGGATCAGCCAGTCTCAGAGGACATTGCGAAGAAGTTTGTGGAATGGCAGAGTCAAATTCCCGAATTGTTGTCTGCCAGGATTCCAAGGTGGGTGATGAGAGATGGGTTTGAACAGCCATCACTGCATGTGTTTTGTGATGCGAGTCAAGATGCCTATGCAACCTGCATTTACTTAAGAACAGTGAAAAATAAAGAAGTAAATGTACAACTCATCGCATCAAAGTCAAGAGTAGCTCCCAAAAAGAAACTTACTATTCCGAGATTAGAATTAATGTCATGCCTCATCGGATCCAGATTGACTAAGCAAGTCATGAAGATTATATCGGAATCGATTGCAATACCAGAGACCAATATTTGGTTTTGGACGGACTCCTCAACTGCACTTCGTTAGATTCAAAATGAGAAACCGTGGGCAACATTTGTCAGAAACAGAGTCAACGAAATCTGTTCTATTTCGAAGAAAGAGAATTGGCATCATGTGTCAGGGGCAAACAATCCAGCTGACCTTCCATCACGTGGGAGCAGTGTAAAGAAATTGATAGAGCATAAATGGTGGGAGGGACCCTCTTTTCTCTGGGGAGAAGAAGCAAGCTGGAATCAATTTGATCCGATTTTTGATGAAGAAGAAATCAATAAGGAATTGAAGAAGACAGTAAACATCGCTGTCAACAGCACGAAAGATAATTTCATGGACAAACTTGAGAGGTATGGAGATTATCATCGTATAGTACGGATTGTTGCTTATTTACTGCGTTTTAAAAGGAAGACCGTCTCAGATGAATCGCGACCCGGACAACATGATAAGATGTCAAAAGAAATCTCTGTAGAAGAATTCGAAGAAGCTGAAAAGGTAGTATTACGGCATATCCAACTAATAAGTTTTGGGAGAGATGATAAGCGAATAAACAAGCTCAATGCTTTTACAGATGAATATGGACTATATCGAATCAAGAGTCAACTGTATTTTGGAGAAGACGACTATGATACAAGATGCCCAATAGTTCTTCCGGGTGAAAACCAAGTAGTCAAGCTTTTGATTCGAAAAGAGCACGAGATGATGTCCCATGCCGGGATTCAAACAACTCAACAACTAGTGAGACGTCGTTTTTGGATTCTAAAAGGCAAGAGAACCATAAGAAGTATCATATCTGCATGTGCTACGTGTCGTCGTTACAATTCCAAGAGAGTCCAGACTGAGAGCATTCCAATTCCAGCAACCAGGATTGGATCAACACCAGCATTTGGAGTGATCGGTGTGGATCTAGCTGGACCTTTGACTGAGACCGGTGGAAAGAAAATATGGGTAGTGTTGTACACCTGTGCTGTGTACAGAGCTGTACATTTGGAGCTCACAAAAACAGTGTCTACTGAAGGATTTCTTGACACTTTTCGAAGATTTGTTGCAAGACGTGGTAGACCAAGCATTGTGTATTCTGACAACGGCCTCAATTTTGTCGGATGCAATAACTTATTCAAGAAAGTTAATTGGAATGATGTCCTACGTTATGCCACCGTACAACGTATTAAGTGGAATTTCAACCCCCCAACAGCAGCATTTTGGGGAGGATGGTGGGAACGCCTTGTGGGTCTCATGAAGCAACTTATCCGAAAAGTATTGGGAGACAAAACAGTCTCATATGAAGAACTACAGACTGTGATATGTGAAGTGGAGTCAGCAATGAATTCGAGACCTTTGACCGCGATCAATGAAGAATCTGGCTTGGTACCTATAACACCCGCCAAATTCATGTGTGACAACGCATCATGCTTATTTGTACCTGAAGCGGACATTGTCGACTCTAAGTTCCTCAAAGAAAGTCATGCAAAAGTACAAAAGTTACGCGAGACAATTCGACAGAGATTTAGAAAAGAGTACTTAGGGTTTCTGCGACAAAATACTAGAAACAAGACAAAGTCAATTAAAGAAGGCGATGTTGTACTCATGGAGGTCGATAACAAAAAGCGAACAGAATGGCCAATCGGAGTTATTGAGAAGACCTACCCGGGAAAAGATGGCATCGTTAGAGTCGCTATGATAAAAACTAAGCGTGGAAATTTTTTGCGACCTGTTCAACGGTTGTTCTTTCTTGAATCAAGCGAAAACCATTCTAAAGAAGATTTCGGAAAAAGACGTGATCTAGAGAAAGAGAAGAAGATAAATCTTGACACACCAAGTATATCACAACGGAGCATCCGAGGGAAAGATTCACCTGTTATCACAAGATCAGGAAGAGTTGTCAAGCCGCCTGACAGATATTGATCATAGTGAATCCAGAAGAATAATTACTCCATAATTATTGGTGGGAGTATGTTGCAGATCCACTGTCCTTTTTTGTGTGTGTATGTGTTTTGTATTCATTTTATTTGAAGATATAGAGAGGGAGGCTTCAAAATGTAAGAAAGCCGTGTAAGAAGACGCCCCCCCCCTCACCCCCCGCGGCGCGAGCGGCAGCGGTCACGCCCATGATGCAACTTCCGCCCTCCCCCCCCCCCCCCACCTTCTCTTTTGTTCTACTTGTTGTCGACGCCTGCTCGCGTCTCGAGACTAAAAACTCTATCTCTCTCTTTTAAAGTAATTCTTTAACTGTAATTTTTATATCAATTATAAATAAATTTCCCTTCTTCACAGCAATCATTGAGTTGCTATAGTTTTAATTGTTTTATGTTGGTTACACCGTCCAGTGATACGAATTTCATTGTTCAAAGCTCGACACCATGGGTTAATGCTCCTCGAGCTGTTTTATGATAAGCAGCGGTCTCTCCCAAAGGTCCTGTTTAGTAATGCAAGCCAAAATGTTTTCTGGAACTGCAGGTGCCAAGTTACATTTTGGGTAAAGTGGGTAGATTTTGTTGTTATTTTCTATCTTCAATGGCTTGAGATGGCCTATTCTAAATCTTAAGTGTATAACCCTTTGTGTATTATAGGTAGATGTCACCGACAAAATATGCAACAGTGTAAACCACTTATGGCTAGGTCACTGGGAACTAAAGGTTTGTTTGTGAGGATCCTTTTGTCACATACACTTCCACAATATTTGACCCATCTAAAAGGAAAGACGATGGTGTTACACTTTTAGTATAATCAATGTGTAACATCATAGTTTTCTATTAATATATATATATATTTTTTGCTTATCCCTAGTACACGTGGTACAGGCCATGATAATCCTGGTGGGTAGTTAGCGACTGCTTTTACTGTAAGTGCACCACATGTCTACACATGTGAAAAGCAGTTCGACTTTGCACTTACAAATGTGCCAGAGCCCCGTTTGGTTACTTGCACTCGCTGGTGGGGTTGGACTTTTGCAAGAATCCAGGGCCATTGGAGCATATTTTTTTTTAAACAGAAAAAAAGTGTCCAATGCGGGAATCGAACCCGAGTCATAGTGGTCGAAAACCACACGGTTTAACCAGCCTTCCACCGAGAGACCCCCTTCTATTAATATAATTACTACATTAATAGTATAATCAGTATGGAATTTGTGTAATCTTTGCACAAGGGGATAAGAAACAACAACAGCAACATTCGTATATTTTGTATATTTTG
This sequence comes from Cordylochernes scorpioides, assembly GCA_030710605.1. Classification (NCBI taxonomy): domain Eukaryota; kingdom Metazoa; phylum Arthropoda; class Arachnida; order Pseudoscorpiones; family Chernetidae; genus Cordylochernes; species Cordylochernes scorpioides. The sequence continues at coordinate 78,721,417 of CP092870.1, forward strand.
AGTTACTATGATGCATTAGCGCGCCATCTATTATGAAAATTCAAAACTATTATAGACGCGTATGATTCTTTTGAGGTATGAGAAAATGATGATGATATCAGGGGGTCGGTGGAAGGCTGGTTAAACCGTTTGGTTTTCGACCACTAGGACCCGGGTTCGATTCCCGCATTGGACACTTTTTTCTGTTTAAAGAAAAAAAAATGCTCCAATGGCCCCCGATTCTTGCAAAAGTCCAACCCCACCAGCGAGTGCAAGTAACCAAACGGGGCTCTGGCATTAGTAAGTGCAAAGTCGAACTGCTTTTCACATGTGTAGACATGTGGTGCGCTTACAGTAAAAGCAGTCGCTAACTACCCATCATGATTATCATGGCCTGTACCATATGTACTAGGGATAAGCAAAAAAAATGATGATATCAAAGGATTCCTATATCACCACTATTGAAACTCTATAATATAATACAGCAGAGTTTCCCGTGAAAGACCACAGCCTGAAAACATGGTTAAACCTCGGTTCTTCCTTGGAGGTTGTCTCTTAACAGAGATCCTGTTTTGGTTGAAAGACTCCTCATGACTTAACCTAACATGACAGAGTTTCTGATAAGAGACCACTCTAGGAGAGACCAGTCATGTTTTCAGACTATGGTCTCTCATGGGAAACACTCTACAGAACACCTTTGTGGAAACTATTGGTTGCATTTACTGGGGCAGAACACATCTAGTAAGTACAATGAGTAATCCAGACATTATAAGCAATACAGTTAATATACAGTATAACCACTTTAATTCAACACCTACTTCAATTGATTTTTTTTTTTTCAAATCCCATAGAGGCCATTTTCTTTAATTTAACTATTTATAATATGAAAAAATAATACAAATGTGAAATTGTACTGGGATAAGGTGCATAAATTAAGAAAGGCATCTCTTTATCATGCAACTGAAAGTTGCTGTTGGCTTGCGCAAACCATCAGCAACTTTCAGTTGCATGATAAGGAGATATAAAATAAAAGGATTTAAAAGCGCGAATGTTTCTTTTATACATAAACCAAACTTCTACTGGCCTTACTGCGATGAAAAATATATTGGGAGGGCTTGGTTTATGTATAAAAGAAACATTCGCGCTTTTAAATCCTTTTATTTTATATGTATAGATGGCGCGTTATTGATTTATGATAAGGAGATGCCTTTTTTTTCTTTCTTTATAATATATTCAGCTAAAATTCTGATACCTTGGGGGTGTTGAATTAAAGAAGTTTGACTGCATTGGATCTTGTAACCTTTGGTGACTTTCCACATCAGGACTCCAATAATTGACATAGAACCTAGTTGTGTGACATACCAGCTTCCTGGCTGGTGCTAGGCTCTATGGTGGTGGAGGTGAAGCCAGCGGCCACCATGCCAGTGGAGTAGTGGGCGGCGTTGAGCTTGTCTGCCTTCCTCTTGACCTCCTCTTTCTTCTCCTGCAAACACACAGAGTGGTGTTTCATAGTTCAAGATAAACTACATCTCAGAAACCTCTGTTGAGTGTCCCATCTGATGAGCAGCCATCTTTTTAAAGAAAACAAAATTAACCTAACCTCCCAAGAAGTAGAATGAGATTCCTTTCACTAGATAAGAAGACAGATGATGCAGTAAAACCTCACTATAATAATAAACCCCAAGGTTCTATCCAAATGAATAAACATTATGGTATTTATGACACAGAATTCAAAAGATATGCTTCAATGTGAATTTTGATTTTAATTAATTTAAAATAATAAAATATATTTATTTATGCTTATGAGGTGATACAGCAGCGTATTTACAATTAGAGAGGAGACAAAATGAATTAAATCTAGAAAAAAGAAGTGAGGACATATCGGTCATTAAAGTCTGAGAGGCAAGGCCTTCAGCCAGTTCAGGGCTTCCGGGGTGACAGAATGGAGATTGGAGATTCCTCCATTGAATTTGTACAGCGGGCAGTCATCTCCCCCCCGAAGTTGATCCACTTTGCCGTAGTGGGGGGGCCCGAGTCCGACTTCCAAGTCGTTCCGCCAAGAGATCAACACCACAGAGGTCCGTACGTCTCTTGACCTCACGGACAGTACAGCAGCTCATGATATGTCAAATAATAAAAGAGGGGATAGGTGGAGGAGTAGTATAAACCATTTATGACAGACAAGAACCTGGATTGAATCCCCCCACATTGGGTACTTTTCTTCCTGAAGAAAAACAAAAAGCTTCAAATAGGGGCAAAAGCCAAATTGCTTTCTGCATGTGTAAACATGCGATGTACTTACAGTAAAAAAAGTCCCTAACTACCCACTATGATAATCATGGCATGTACCCTGTGTACTATGAATATGTATCCCCCTAAACCATAAGTTTCATATCTGACTGAATTTTTTAAATACACCTATCCCCCGATTTACACGGTAGATACGTTCCTGAGAAAAACGTGTAAATCGGGGGATAGGTGTACACAGAAATAAAAATAAAATGAATTGACAGGTTAAAATATGTAGTCAGCACATAAGCTCGGGATTCCTCGTGAGATGTGTACACAGCACATGTGTTCAATCACAGTAGCATTTAGTAATAGTGCGATAAAAACAAAAAAAAAACTTATTTGGAAAACCGTGTAAAAGCGAAAACGTGTAAAACAAGTACCGTGTAAATCGGGGGATAGGTGTATTCATAACACTAGATTCAAGGTATGTTTCCTATGTTTGCTCTTATATTACCTTGTGTTTCTATAATCTACACTCATGGACAAAATTTAAGTAAGTTATACCTATCAGCATGTATATCGGGATTCAGACAATAACTCTGAAAAATATTTGATACACAGTTACATTTATTGAAGACAAACGAGATAACCAAGTGTGAACAAAATTGCCTCTATTTCCTTTAAAAGAGAACAGATGACCAGCAACATCAAAGACTTTTCACTTCCATAAGTATTATCCATGAGTGTATATTCCAAATAGTACCTTATCATTTTTGATCCAATATACATATATATTCTTTTTTACATAAAGAGATAAACAACAACAACAACAAAAAGCCTTTATTTAGGGTCACTGACCCTATACAGGATTTACCAGAGGTAGGCATAAGACTGATCCAATATACATACATATTCTTTTTTACGTTAAGAGATAATGCACCAGAGGCTTAAAAGAGAGTCAACCAGCCTCTAATAGGAAGAAGGTAGATTTCTTACCGGAGCCTTGTATTCCTCATAGAGTTCCTTCAGGATCTGTTTGGCTTCTGGGGCTACAGACTTGAGATGGTACTGGGGGTCTTGCTTGGCCTTGATTTCTGCCACAGACAGGAAGTCCCCCGGGACACAAGGATTAATTAAACCTCCATGAATGGACACAAGCAGACACCTCTATAGGAAAGACACTTCTTCATTAGAAGAGAAAATTGCTATAAAGTATAAAATTCTATATACAGTTATCAGCGTCATGCGTTCTGTCACCGTTTGCTGCGCCACCACGTGGCGCGACGGTGACCTTGAGTGACGTAATGACAGGGTAGGAACAAGAAATCACTTGCTATCATTATCATATCATTTTATGTATATATCAGATTTAAAATATATTCATACAAAAAAATCTAAATAATACAATTTTCAAATATCGTTGTGAAAATTTACATTTTTATTTTTGTATTTTAAAAACACACAAAGATTGAAGCAGGACGTTTCAAAAGAGTGCCATCCACGACGCCAATTTATAATTGTAAAGAATAGTATTTTAATAAAGCATTTAATCGGGTAAAACCCGGGCGTTGCCCGGGTCATTCGGCTAGTAAGGATATAAACAGTAGCAATGTGTTTCTTTTTTGTGTAGAGTACAAGCTTTCAAATCTTTATAATCCTTCTACAGGCATCTGTAGATGACTATAGAAGAATTATAAAGATCCGAAAGCTTGTACTTTGCACGAATAAAGAAAAGCATTGCTACTGTTTATATTATTTTTTACAGTTATTCATTACCAAAATAACCAATAAGCTTCTCTCTGATAACCTCCCTCTGAAGGACACTTTCACTCTGCCACTAGGTGTTGTCCTTTAGAGAAAGGTTCTACTCGAATATCTATATCATAAAACTAATGAGGGTCATGGTCCATGGTGTAGGGATAAACTTGTACTAAATTGGCAAAAATTGATATTTTGGCATATTCAGCATATTCTGACTATACACTCTGTGCAGAGATGAACATAATGCAGGGCTTAGAAGCCTTTTTAGAAAGAGAGATTCCCCATTAAATCAATTTTAATATACAAATTCTCTCTACATCTAACCACTTTAAGGTGGTATTGAATTGGAGTAGATAGGTTGTTTGAGATTTGGCAAATGATTGCTGATTTATAATACATCCTGAATTAAAGAGGTTCCTGCCCAGAAGTCCAACCACTCCTCTGCCTGTCGGACGGGAAAAGCAGCACAAGTAAGGACCGCCCTGTAGGGTGAAGTACAGTGGGGACTTCATGAGCCCCGAGCCACTACAGTACCCGTGAACAGGGAACTCTGAAATGTGGCTGACTAACGGGGCAATGGCACCCCTCATTCCATGGAGTAATAAAATCAGAGGACAAGACACCACCATTAAAGAGGTTATAGTATTTTGGTAGGATTGGGGTATCACCAATAAGTATTATTTATCATTTCACACACAATATGATGGTAGAAAACCCACCAAATTTGAATTTACATATTTCAGACAGAGCTAGATGGCTTACCAGCTTCATCTTCCAATTTGAGGTTGTTTTTGATATGGTGGAAGTTGGCCAGGTTGAACTTCTCCAGGTTGGTGGGGTCCTACATCAGGGACATATGTAGCATCATACATTGGATATACACATATGTGGGATGTAACACACACATTATATAACATTATAAAGTTGTGTGAGGATGGTATTCATGTACCAAAATTAAACTGGCGTTGTAGCATATTCTTCATCACCACCTTAACCTTCTTTTGACGTGACAACGTCTTAAATTAGGTTGCGGCTGGGAGTCACTTATGAAAAAGTGTAACGCCCGGTAACGTTACGATGAGTCATCGAACGAGAGTGCTGCGCGCGCAGCTGCGCGCGCAGCGCTAGAGAATTAGGCGCATTGAATCGGCGCATGCTTGTCTCTGTCTTTGTCTTTCTCGAACGTTCTTGGCGTTGGAAAAACAAGAAAGCGTCATAATACAAGTTCACACGTGTGGTTAAAGTATCGTCAGCTGTGTCTGTAGTGAAAATGTGGAGTGCTTAGATTCGTCATTTACAACAACTACAACAATAAAGGTAAATAATTGTACACTGATATTTCATTATCGTAAACTATGATTGATTGATTAATTGTTAGATTGACACAAAAGTTGAGAAACTGAGTTTATAGGTTATGTCATACTATTGATAAATGTTGATAGTGTTAAGTAAATTATTAGTTTAAAATTAATTAATTAATTAATTATTATTTTACAAATTTTAAATAGTTTCAAATTTATTTAGCAAAAATTTGAACCTTCGATCTGAATAAATGTTTTGATTTTCGAATTGATTATTTAAAATTACAAATATTAAGAAAAAGTGGCAGATATAAGAAAACTTTATTTAAACTGTGTTGAGCAAGAATTTTAACATCTAATATAAGTAAATGTTTTAATTTTCAACTTCATCATTTACAATTACAAATTTTATTTAATTTCAAATTTATTTAGCAAAAATTTGAACCTTCGATCTGAATAAGTGTTTTGATTTTCAAATTGATTCTTTAAAATTAAAAATTCATCCATTCAATTTCAAATGTTCAACAGGAATCACCACTCTCAAAACAATGGAAACGGTGCCTTCAACTTCCAGTACTTCAATGGAGACGGAGGATATCGTGCCGTCAACGTCTGCAGTACCTTTCGTTGTTCCACACACCACCTCTACCGCCAGAACGAATGCTCAGCGACAACGTGAGTACAGACTACGAAAAGCATTGACCAGAACTCCTGAACAAGTAAGAGCCTTTGCAAAAGCGGCTGCGGAGAGGCAATGCAGGTTCAAGCTACGTAAATCTGCTAACATAGCCCTCACCAGCGGTACGTCAGAGTGACCTGCTTCAACGTCTTGTTCTGTGGTGGAGAGAACAAGCGTTCCTGTCGTGGCGGAGAGAACGAGCGTTCCCCTAACTAGCGCTCAACGGCAACGTGCATTCCGACAACGTAGAGCAGCATCTTCTCGGACTGATGTACAACCGACTACTTCTTCAAGCCAAACAGCAATACAACTGGAACAATCCACCTGGTATACCAAATGGTCATCGTCAATACGGAGATTTCAATCTACTTTCCTGGACAACGATTTTGGCCATGCTTGCTCGGTTTGTGACAGATTGTGGTTCAAGAATGACCTTAAAACCATCACTGCACTACAACTGAAGGTAATCTCGGATTGGTACGTTAAGGAAAATCGGCAGCTACGCAAGGAGGATTATACAAAGTCTTGCAACACCTGTAGACAATCACTGAATAAGCGTAAGCTTCCTACTCTCGCAAAGGTCAACGGTTTCTCATATCCTGACATACCTCCAGGTCTACCGCCTCTGGATCCTATCAGTGAACGTTTGGTCTCACCGCGCCTTCCATTTATGCAAGTGCGTCGACTGCGTCATGATTTCTCTTATGGAATTATTGGACAAGTGATAAACGTCCCAGTCAACGTACAAGACATGGTAAAATGCTTGCCTCGCCATCTAGAAGAGGACGATGTTATCAACGTTAACATCAAAAGGAATCTTGCACACAGAACAAATTACATCAGCGGGTACAGCGGTTAAAATTTGTGCAATTCTTATTTTCATTCAATTCCTTGTTCCTATTGTGCAATTTAATTATATTCATATCAATAAATATTCTACCGTTGTCACGTAAAATCTTCGCCCGTAAAACAGACTTTACAGGCAACCATTGTTTTCTGTTTTTTTATTATTATCCCTAATACACGTGGTACAGTCCATGATTATAATGGTAGTAGAAGTTGGCGACTGTCTACACATATGAAAAGCGGTTTGACTTTTGCATTTACAAATGTGCCAAAGCCCCGTTTGATTACTTGCACTCGGGTCAGGAAAAGGCATATCTGGATTAGTTAAATGAGCATTGTAGATGGCAGAGCATCATCTAGTGAAATAAAATCAATTATAAACATTGATTATATTATTCCATAATATTTGACCAACCCATTTTCTTTATAAATCAAGAAAAGCCAACCATGTACGCGTTTCGGGCTATTGCTTGTCAGCAAGGTGCATTACATGTATACTGAAACTTATGCAAAAATACCAAATTATTTAACTAATTAAATTTCAGCAACAGCGGTGTTTCACTTATTGAAATCAAATCTTTTAAACATCATAGAGCATTAGCTGTTCCGTAATGCAACGGAGAAAATCTGGGCATGCACAAACAAAATACAAAAAGTTGCTTAGGAGCGACACTTGGCTTCAGATTAACTTGTAAAACACAGCACCACTTCTAGTTAAAAACATTCATCAATTTTGCTCATTCAGCCAACCAATCATTCAGCAGCAGAAGCGGTACCTTCCCATAGGCCTTCCCAATCTGTGCCAGATTGAACAAGGTTGCATAAAACATAAAATGAGCAGCCTTCACACAAAGGATATATAATGGTCACGTATTTTATTTTATTTTTACAGATTTACTCTGGGAGGATTCTACCCTCATGGACAAAACTTAAGGAAGCAGAAAGTCTTTGATGTTGCCGTCACCTATTTTTTTTTTTAAAAGGAGACAGAGATAATTTTCTTCACACTTGGTTATCTTGTGTATCTTCAATACATGTTACTGTGTAACAACTATCTTTCAGAGTTATTGTCTGAATCCTGATATACATGCTAAAAGGTACAACTTCCTTAAGTTCTGTCCATGAGTGTATACACAATAGTTCAGCGCACGCTCTCCATTACCAGATAAATCAGTAGTCAACTGTACATTTGGTTTCTGAACTTATAATAATGTGAATCCAGGTCTCATCAGTGGTCACAAAAAATTCCTTTAAACCTGGCTTTAACTGTTCCAAACACCACTTTGAATCTGTTTGTTTTCCATAGCGGACAATCTTGGCAACCATCAGACCGACAATCACTTTTTGTCTCCAAACTTTCATGTCAAATATTAAAAACCATTTTCTCTCCTGTTGAGGCATCTATGGCTTCTGATACTTCTTCCATTTCATCCATTGATATGAAAAAAAAATATATATATGTGGAATTTTTCTACAATTACCTCAGTAAATAATATCATCTAAGTGAGCCTCACCATATACTGGTGTTCAACTTCTTTTAAATAGATGGAGAAGTGTTCCCATAAATGTGACATTCAGCTTTATTTTTATTTCTTCACATGTTCTCCCACACAAAGGCAAATCATTGGACAATATAATGCAATTCCTCCATCTTAGTCTAAATAACATGGGAGGACTCACTCAAAAATGGACAACAAATCAAAATAAAACCCATGAATCAGTGGGAGATTTAGTGCATTTATTTTTAAAGAATGCCAGCAACAACAATTAGTTTTGTCATCTCCCTCTAAAAGTAGGTACTTGCTGAACTACTATCGTATTTTCAGGGAGTACTAAAGGTGACACTTGGCAGGTTAGCACAGTTTTTCTTTAGATGAAAGTCAAGGTAATAAGACCAAATCCATTGTGGGTCGGTGGAAGGATGGTCTAAACCGTTGGTTTCCGACCGCTAAGACCCGGGTTCGATTCCCACATTGGGCACTTTTTTTCTGATTAAAAAAAATGCTTCAATGGCTCCCTATTCATGAAAAAGTCCAACCTCACTAGTGAGTGCAAGTAACCAAACAGGGCTCTGGCACATTTGTAAGTGCAAAGTCGAACTGCTTTTCACATGTGTAGACATGTGGGGCACTTACAGTAAAAGCAGTCACCTTCTTCTACCCACCATGATTATCATGGCCTGTACCATGTGTACTAGGAATAAGCAAAAAAAAAAAAAGACCAAATCCAAATAAAAAATAGTTTGTGACATTTCGTTGACAGCATTGTTACCATTAGAAGATAAGAATACTGAATTATTCGAATTTCGTCTTATTACCTTGTGTTTTTAATCTATGATCTAAATTGTGTCTTATCATTTTAGATGAAAGTTGTAAATTTTCACAGGGCAATATGTAAAGTGGGAGGACCTACCTGGAGGGTGATGATGTCAGATTTAGTGAAGGGAGTGTCATTGAGAAGGTCCTTGAAGTTTTTGCTCTTCAGGTTGAGCTGCTCCACCGCCTGGTGCAGACATCCAAGTGGTGAGAACCCCGTTTTACACAACACCCTTTTGTGAGAGACAGACAATCAATCAAAAGTAAAAAAAAACAAATGCGTAATTTATATTTGACATTTCTTTAACTGCATTCGCACCAACATCAAACTAGTTACTCTAAAAATGCCCTTTGCAGAGCTGACTGCTACAGGGTGTGTCCCCAGGTGGTGGATAGGGGAACGACCTTCAGATATGAAGTCCAGCTGCTAAACAGCCAGTTGTGGGCCGCATGAGGCCCGCGGGCCGCGAGTTTGACATGCTTGGTCTAAACCGTTGGTTTTTCACCGCTATGACCCGGGTTCAATTCCCACATTGGGCACCTTTTTATGTTAAAAAAAAAAAAAAATGCTCCAATGGCCCCCGATTCTTGCAAAAGTCCAACCCCACCAGCGAGTGCAAGTAACCAAACGGAGCTCTGGCACATTTGTAAGTGCAAAGTCGAACTGCTTTTCACATGGGTATACATGTGGTGCACTTACAGTAAAAGCAGTCGCCTACTTCTACCCACCATGATTATCATGGCCTGTACCACATGTACTAAGGATAAGCAAAAAAAAAAAAACTATTTAACAACTCTTGGTAAGAGGACACCTCTTTGATAAATCACAATTTGAATTATAGATACAAGAAAATAAGACCTAATCCAAATAATTTAATAGTGTGTGGCGTTTCAGAACAGCATTGCTACCATCATCAGACAAAAGAATAAAAAATTTATATAAGAATAAAAATCTTTTGTATGATGATGGTAACAATGCTGTTACTGAAACGTCACACATTATTAAATTATTTGGATTTGGTCTTATTTTCTTGTATCTAGGACACATCTTTGTAAAGGACACTTTTGCTCTGCAACTAGGTGTTCTTTACAAAGAGTGTTTTACTGTATTCATTTTTGAAAACAAAACATTTTTTTGAAAGAAGCCATTAAACATCTGAAGTTTGTAGGCCACCACTAAATTGTTTGTACTTAATGACAAAAAAAGAAAAACATAAACAATGTGATTATACTGGGAAGTAGAAAATAACCTAAAAGATAACAGTGACATCAAATGCAGTAAAACCTTACTAAAACCAACCAGGAACTTAACTCCGCCTTTGCCAGTCCCAAGCCCGGATGAAAAAGGAGGAGGGGGAGCGGTAACAAGCTTGGTAAAAAACCTGGGCTCAGCTGGCCCGGCTGATAGTAAGGGCTCCTAATCCAAGGATACAGGATGAGCCGCGTTTGTACTCTATGTTAGGAGCGGCTGCACATGGCGTCTGTTCCTCATGTCAGAGGCGGCCATTTTTTTTTTTTGGAGCTAAGTCGGCCTGCCACTGAGTAGTGCTCCCAGTCATGTTGACAAAGGCAGACACATTCTATTTCACTCAGCGTGGAGATAAGAAAGAAGAGGAAGATAGTGAACCTTCCCTTATAACAAACCTAAAATATAATCCCCACTTTTATTTTATAATAAAGTAAACCCCATGGCTATATGGTAAACCATTTTGGTTTATCAATAAGGAATCTAGGGCTAGGTTTCTTTTTACATTTTTTTTTATTTCTCGAGCTTTCGGGATACCATGCCCTTCAACATGAAGACCTAGAAGTATTACTTCTAGCCAAATATAACATGCCCCGTGGCGTAGTAATACTTCTAAGTATCCGTGTTGAAGAGCAAGTTGGCATGAAAGCTTGAGAAATAAAAGAATTGTAGAAAGAAACCTAGTCCTAGATTCTTTATTTGGTCAAAGTGTAAAAGCAGGGAAGAATCTTTATTCTAGTAAACCATGGCTTCAATTCCAATGGGATTTGCTATAGGAAGGTTTTACAGTACATCAAGGGGGTCGGTGGAAGGATGGTCTAAACAGTTCGTGTTCAACCGCTATGACCTGGGTTTGATTCCCGCATTGGGCACTTATTTTCTGATTTAAAAAAAAATGCTCCAATGGCCACTCATTCTTGCAAAAGTCCAACTCCACCAGCAAGTGCAAGTAATCAAACGGGGCTCTGGCACATTTATAAGTGCAAAGTCGAACTGCTTTTCACATGTGTAGACATGTTGTGCACTTACAGTAAAAGCAGTCGTCTACTTCTATTCACCATGATTACCATGGCCTGTACCACGTGTATTAGAGATAAGCAAAAACAAACAGTACAACAGAGTATGATGAAGGAGCTCACCTCGTAGCTGAAGACATTTCCAGTGGTCCTGATGGCCATGATGTGGGAGTTCTCATTGAAGACTTTGTACATGACGGGACAGTGGTAGAATCCTTCGTTGTTCTTCACAAAGTTCAGCTTGATGAGGTTCTTGCCTTCAAGTTTCTGGACAGCACATGATGGCTTCACACACCTGGGTCTCCTCACATTACACCTCAATTATGAACACAAGGTAATAAGATAAAATCCAAATTATTTGGATTTGGTCTTATTACCTTGTGTTTATAATCTATAATCCAAATTGTGCCTTATCAACCTCAATTATGGTTTCTTACAAAAATCATTTTAATTTAGAAAAATTTATACAGTAAAATATGTGGGTAAAACAAACCAGGGATATAGCAAACCTTCCCTTATAACGAACCAGAAAAAAAATCCCCATTTCTAAAAGAAATTAAGACCTAATCTAAATAAATTAATAGTGTGTGACCTCCCCAACGCAGTACTTACACTTTGCCTCCAATTCTCCCATCTCCCACAAAATAACAGTTGTACGTACCTTGACGAAAAGAGCTTTCACCCACTGTTCTTCAAAAATAGAATACAATAAGGAACTTAAATCTATCGAAAACCAGCTTCTTAAATCTGGATACCCGCTTCCTTTCATTAAAAGAAATAGATATAAACCAGGGACTCCCAGAAATAACTCCAATCAGTACATCTCCACCTGTTACTTACCATATACAGAATCTACAATTACAATAGCTCGCAAACTCAAAAGTTTTGGCATAAAAACCATCTTCAGAGGTTCACCTTCCATGGGCTCGATTCTAAGAAACCCAATCACCAAAAGCACCGACCAGAAACAGAAAAAAGATTTAGTTTACCAAATTCCCTGCCTCAACTGCAATAGTGTCTACATCGGTGAGACATCAAGAGATCTTTCAATCAGAATCAAAGAACACCAAAGAAACATCTCTAAACTAAACCCAAACTCCTTAATTGTTGACCACGTCAGAGAAACCGGACACACTACAGACTTCAATAATACCAGAATCCTCCATACAAATGCCAAAACTAAAACCCAAAGACTCATTCTTGAAGCAATAGAAACCATGAAGCACCCTAAACCATTAAACAAAAGTATACAGTTGCCATCACAATACGTTCCCCTTCTATCCTAAAAATCTCCACTAAATCCTTTAAACTGTTTATAGTTGATTCTTTATATTTATTCAATTACGTAACTTTCTTTTAAAATATTTTTGTACCATATTACATTTGAAGTTAGGATCAGACATAACGTGGCCACGCGGTGCTATTGAAACGAGGGCGATAGGGGCGTGGTAAATTTCTTTTCGTTTATTTTGATTTATATTAAAAACGATATATAATCTCTCTTTAATTGTACAATATAATTAGCTGAAGAAGGGCTTGCCCGAAAGCTTCCTTAACCGCTATAATAATAAAAAGAGTTGCGGCGATATATGATTCCTTCTTTCTAATTTGTCGAAATCCGCAAACCGTTTACCATGAGTGTGTGACATATTTAGGTAACATCGCTGTTACCAAAATGTCACATATTATTAATTTTTTTTATTAGATCTTAATTTCTTGTAGCTATAATCTATAATCCAAATTGTGCTTTATCAATCCCCATTTTCATTTTATAATACAGTAAACTATGGCTATAATAAACCATGGCTATAGTAAACCACAGGTTCAGTTCCATTGGGGCTCATTATAGAGGAGTTTTACTGTGTATATATATTATATAATCTAAAATACAAATATATATATATATTTTTTTTAAAACATATATTTCATTTTCATTCATTGACTGTTATATATTTTTTGACCATGGATATGGAACATACCACTTTTAATTGTTGTAAATATGTATAGTTAACCTTACCTTTTTTTTTAAATCACGATTATAGAATTCTTTATATAAATTCTATATTGCAGTGATAAATAATTTTATGTGTAATTTTACTTCAAGTAATTCAAAATAAAATCTACTTGAAAGGTAAATAATTATCTTTACTTTTCCACGACTGCACCTCTTTTCAACAACAAAACACTAAAATAATACTAACACAATATATATATATATTACGATGTACTAGAGAGCCATCTGTTATCAAATTATAAAACTATTTTAGAGGCGTAATATTCTTTTTAAAATAAAACAATTTCTACTGTCCTTACTGCGATGGAAAAATTAAAGGGAGGGCCTGGCTCATCAGTGGTGAACCCTCCCAGCGGTTTCGCCAGTTTAAAGGGCTGTAGGGTGAGTGCACAATGGTGGAAGGGAAGTCTCTTGAATGCTGGGAGGGTTCACCACTGATGAGCCAGGCCCTCCCTTTAATTTTTCCATCGCAGTAAGGACAGTAGAAATTGTTTTATTTTAAAAAGAATATTACGCCTCTAAAATAGTTTTATAATATATATATATATATTCAGAAAATAAAATACAATAGAACCTCTATAAGAAGACAATTGCTCAAAGGGTAGTTAACATTGTCAAACTTCTTACCTTCCCAGTGGCCGGGTCAAGACCAAACTTCTTCAAGAAAGGCATTATACTCCTGGACAGCACAGAACTTTAGTAAATACCATTCCTGGGTCTCCATTGTAAGCAGATCAACTAGACAAAGCTTTATATTCTCTGATTAACCAAATGGATTTATTGAACAAAGTTGTAAGAGAGAAAAAAAAATCTTTAATTTCTATGTACTAAAAAAAGGCATGTCTCTTTTCAAAATTAAGAATTAAAGCGCAAAACATTTCTCTATCTTCTCTGTACAAAGCATACCGATTCAATTCAGTAAAGAGGTGCTAAGCTACATTTTGGACAAGTGGGGTAGATTTTTTTAATGGCTTGAGATAGCCTGTTCTAAATCTTTTTAGTGTTGTTCTATCCCGTGGAAAAAAAGAGACCATGAGCACCTATTTTTAGGTGGTTGCCCACTGGAGCTTCCTGTCTTGATAATAAAAATACATAAAAAGGGTTACGGCATCTTGTGCCTATTTTGTAATAGAAATGCTGATTGTGTTGCAGAAGTTGTTTGTCCTTTAAACTTTTTGCTACCAGATGCGCTAGTGTATGTTGTGTTTTTCTTTACCATAGGAATAGACTAGCCCCAGCATTTTTTTATAACACACAATTTATCCAATATAAATATAACAGTACATATACTAAAAGAAAGTCAACACACCAAGGTGAAAATCATCAAATACAGTTGAAAGGCAATGGAACAATCCAAATATGATATAAAATGTTGAGGCAGAGATCTTACACTAGTACAATAGAGACACCTAGGTTTGCCACATATACTTTAATAACTTTGTTTCCTTGATAATAAAGGTACCTGAGTATACTCAAAAACACATGCTACCATGTGAGTAGTACCTGAATAAAGGCTCAAAAACAGATGTTGCCATGTGAGTGGCACCTGAACGAATTCTAAATACCAAGCAAAGACGTAGAATCATCAGCAAAAAGGGTTAATATTATGCCATAATAAATATATACAGCAGTAATAGAGTCATTTGGGAAGAGTAAGGCAAAAGAAAGCTGTGCAGTTATGAACAGAACGAAGATTACATTCTTTGAAAATTGTAGTAAAGAAGGGGGGTAAAGTTAGCAGTGTCATTTAACAGAACAGGATGGGCAGTAGAGAGGGATTTGATCATCAAAGTTACATGAGGTCATAGATGACTCCTTCCGGGGTGCAGACAGGATTCTCAAAGGGCTGTAGGGTGAGTGCACAATGGTGGAAGGGAAGTCTCTTGAATGCTGAACGGGGATCAATCCCCAACTCTGTATAACACAGTGATGTTACCAGTAAAATTGAATCCAACATTGGGCACAAGAGTCCAAAAGAATTTAGAACAGAATGGGGAGCCATATTACCTGCTTTCTTCCCTCCATAGAGTGTCCTCCACTCCGTACAGGTGAGGTACCTATGCAAAAACATCCGTGGGATTAGCTGACATGTCTTGGAGAGAGAGAGCGAACCTGCTTTGGTTAGGAGAACATATCTGACTTTGAAATTCTTAAGGAATTTCAATTAATATCTGTGGCAGCGATTTTTATTTAGTTTATCTCTATTTGATGAGGCAGGTCTACCTGACCTCTATAGTGATTTAAGGTACAATTTGGATTATATATATAAGATTTACAAGGGGAAAAAGACCAAACACAAATAAGTAATTTATATATGACATTTCTGTAACAGAATTGTTGCCACCTTCAGACAATAATTACAGAAGGTGATTCAGTGAGGCCTCTCTGGTCATGCAGATGGTGCACTGTGGAATGGTCTTGATGCCATCCTAAAAAAGTAGCGATCTTGTATGGCCAGTTTTGAGCCTGAAAATACAGGTTGCTGCCTATCGGCTCATCCCACATTACAGAATAGCTCCAAGCTTTTAGTTTAGTTACTAATAATGGAGGCTGACTCCTGTATTTTCGGCTTGATATTTCTTTTTGTAATAAGCATCTAGGAGTTGAAATCAAGGTCTGAGCCAGGTATAGCTGCTGATTTTTCAATAGCATCTGCTGTGTCGTTGCCCTTCAGTCCTATGTGAGATGGGATTCACTGGAAGATGATTTGTGTGTCTCTGTGAATTTTGTCTAAATTCAAAGCCATTTTCTTCAGGGGAATTTTAGAGCTGGTGTAACAATGGCTTGTAGAGCTGACAGTGAGTCTGTGAAAAACCCAAGTTTAGGTTGGGCCTCCTTATCAATGTGTTCTAGGGTTAGGCAGATAGCTTTCAGTTCAACAATGAACACAGAGCTTCCAAATTTGTTGGTGACCTTGGTTTCTGTCCTGTATGAGCACACCACTCCTATCTAACAATCTAGACCCATCAGTATAACTGATATGGTACTTCTTCCTTTCAAACTGGAATTATTTTAAATCAATGCACACATTTTTTTTAATTATCCCTAGCACACAGGGATTTAGGTCATGATAGGTAGTTAGTGTCTACTTTAGCTGCAAGTTTGTAGCATCTCATTTCTAAACATGTAGAAGGCAATTCAATTGTATGGCAGAGATCCATTTGGTTAATTGCGCTCATTGGTGGGGTTGGATTTTTGCAAGAATCGGGGGCCATCGAAGCAATATTTTATTCAGAAAAAAATTGCTCAATGTGACATTTGATTATGGCTGTCAAAAATAGATGGTGAATAAGCCACACTAACAGCAAATTCAAAAAAGTCAACTAGTATCTTATATGTGAAAAAATAGTACAAATATAACATTGTACTGGGATAAGGTGCATAAATTAAGAAAAAGGCATATCCTTATCGTGCAACTGAAAGTTGCTGATGGCTTGCGCCATCTATCGGAATAAATATCAACTCCGTTGATTTTTAATTATTCCAGAATTGGCCAAATACCCATTCTTGATTAATCAAGAAAAGCTAACCACGGACGCGTCAAATACCCATTCTTGATTAATCAAGAATGGGTATTTGGCCAATTCTGGAATAATTAAAAATCAACGAGAATAGTTGATATTTATTCCGATAGATGGCGCAAGCCATCAGCAACTTTCAGTTGCACGATAAGGAGATGCCTTTTTCTTAATAGTATCTTATGGTTTGGGCCTATGGCCTTCATCAAAACATCACTGATGAGCCAAGAGCCCTCCCTCTATTTTTCATCACAGCAAGGACAATAGATAGCTTTTATTTATTTATTATCCAAAAGGCAGGATATTGAAGTATTTGCTCCAATTACAGAATAAAAAAGGAAACAGATGAACAAACTAAAACTCAGGATATTAAATATTTACAGATTTACATATATCAAGCAACAAAGTCCATAAAATTGATATAAACAAAGTGGTTGGTGTAAGAGAGTTAAATCATTTAGATCAAGGAACAATCGATGTCTCACTTCTGTAAAGTCCGGACACTAATAGATAAGGCGGAGATCCGTTTGTTCAGTTTCTCCGCAGGAACAATTTAGGATTTCCAATATTACCCTTTTATGTAAGTATTTCTGGAATTTTCCATGTGATGTGCCAAAGTGAGTGACTATAAAATTTCTCAAGTCTATATTTTGACGCAGAGAACCCTGTGGCATATACCACAGGAATTGATAGCATAATTTGTTTGTAAAAGAAACATTCATGCTTCTATTTCTTATATACAGATGGTATATTATTGCTTTATAATTAATATTGAGACGTTACAAAAAAACAATTTTCAATTGTACATAAATTCCTTTAAAATGTTACTTTAATTTTTCATATGTTTATTTTCAATTTCTTTTTCTCATTCATTAAAAGTCAATGATGTACATGCAAAATTAGTAAAAACTCAATAAAAACGATATGTAAAAATGGATATAAAAACAAATGGCTTGTAAACAAAAAGCGGCAATAAAATGAGTTGAGGTAAAATGTCTATTCCATTAACAAACATTTCACTTTTAAAATAATGAACTTTAAAATTAAAGTTTTACAAAACAGAAAATTAGCGTTTTAAAATAAAAACGTGGCAATATAAAGGAAGTTCAATATTTTTTGACATTGATAAGGCACAATTTGGATTATAGATTATAAACACAAGGTAATAAGACCAAATAAATAAATAATATGTGACATTTCGGTAACAGCGTTGTTACCATCTTCAGACAAAAGTGCTGAATGATATGAAGGATTCAGTACTTTTGTTTGAAGATGGTAACCATGCTGTTACCGAAACGTCACATGCTATTTTATTTATTTGGGTTTGGTCTTATTACCTTGTGTTTTTTTGACATCCCATGGGAAGAGTTAGGGGATCAACTGAATCTGACAATAAGGTGAGAAGACCAAATCAATAAACTGTGGGAGATATTTCAGCATCAGCGTCGTTTCTATCTACAGACAAAAGTAGTCACAATGCTGAAACCAAAATGTCTCACAATTTATTGATTTGATCTTGTTGTTGTTGTTGTCGTGTCCAATGAAGAGCCTCAGATGTATCTCTATCACAGCAGTTACAATGTCCACTATCTTGGGTGTGTAAAGCTGCTGTTCTGGGACTATGCCAATTTTCTGCAAGGCTGCGGCCATTGCTGGGCATGAGAATATGTGAGTAGGTTCCACACCAGGACAGTTGTTGCATGTCCTATAGGTTCTTGTGCCATCTGGGTGTATTGTCATTACTTTATAATGTTTTGTTCTAAGTCTTGTTATAGTCAGAAAGAAAATAGAAGTAACTCAGATTCCTGGAAAGCAAATGGCTAACTATCCAGCTGACCTTGTCACCTTATGTGTTGACAATCTATATTGTGAATTGTACCACCTTATCATTCTGTCAGATGTTTCAGTTGGTGAAGTGGTAATGTTGATTGTGTAGCCTGAAATAACTCATTGTTTGGACTTACTCATATTGTTCTTTATAAAACTTATTTACACAATCTTATGTTGTTTTTGTAGTTTTATAGCTTAAAGGATTAGAAAAAGAAAAAATCATTTACTAAAAGCCATCTATAAATAAGAACTATGAAATAAAATGCAACAAAAGTTAAATTTTAAAATTATTCTTCTTTCTTATCTCCACTCAATCATATCAGGGTATCAAGCTTGTAGAGCTTGTTGATGGTATCTGCTGGGGATGAGTAGAGCTTATCAATGGATGAGTCAATACAGTCAATGATGTGGTATGTGGTTGCAGGTTGAGAATTGCACTTAGTACATGGTGAGAAAACCTTAAAACTATTCTGGAAAGTCATAGTCTGTAGATGACCAGACTTTAGTCTGGAAATCAAAGACTGTTGTTCCCTTGGAAGAATAGAATTTAAAAATAAATGTTATTGCTGATGAACCAAATCCAAATGAGGTTAATCAATAAATCAATTTATTAACATTGAAAGTTTTATTTTACTCCTAATTAAAGTTTTTTTAGAGAAATATCTCTTCCGGTGGCATAATTCTAAGTGTTAAATGCTTCTAAAGCTAATCAGAAATGAGCATGTTACATTGTCAGGCTGGATATAGAAAAAAAATGGGGGTTAAATTCAGCAGAACATATTCTAATTTCCCATTTTCTTATTCAGTACAATGATCTGATAATGGCAGACTGCTATCAAAATGTACCACTCATATCTTAATAAAAATTTAAATTATTTGATAACCACTAGTTGAAATGTTGAATTTGAAATTATACTCAACTCTCTCTCTCTCTCTACTTTTAAGAGCGAATATTGTCTATCAGCGCACTTTATATATAACAAATTAATATATAATGTAATATTTTAAATAAATAGGTGATTTAATTTTTTTAAAATAGTAAAATGACAATTTATGTGTTATGTGAAAAAATAGCATACATTTTATCCTTCTGATGTTGCTTTTTCCCCATTTTGAAGCTTTAATACTAAACGCTTGCAAAGGATGCAAAATTTATAAGTTTAATAAGAAAAAAAAGCGGGGAAGAGTAAATAATAATTTCTTAAATTCGTGTATTTACAAATTTATAACGAGCATAAACATCATTCCAATGTTGCTGAATTAATTTTTATTACGCTGTGTATTATTTTTATTCAAATCCCACTGAAATTAAACATCAATTTTATTTTTTAAATAATATTTTTTATTTGAAAACTAAATATCAAATTTAAAAAATTGATTGAATATATTTTGTAAAATGTTTTAAGGTGCGCGTGGATTTGAATATATTTGATCTTTGACTAAAATGCTACGGAAAAAAATCTGTTTACAAATTGTAGGCCATGTGTTGACAGATCTGCGTTCCTATTTTCAGATCATTTAAATCCTTAATAACCGTGTTTTAGACACGGTTTTAAAATGAAATCAAATGAATTGGCCATTCTAACAACATTGTTTTCCATCATAAGTGGCGTACCTTTAAAAACTACTATTAACAACAGCAAATCTAACTTGATTAGTATTTCCAAGTTGTCAGACGCAGATAAAAGTGAAGATTTATCGCGCTCCGATTCAAGCAGTAAAGAACAAGAAATAATTCGAACAATACATACTTCAAAAATTGTTATTTCATCTAATGCATCACTCGCATTACATGACCATGACAACCAACCGAACGCAACAGGAATTAATATAATTGATCAAAAAATCACAGAAAGCGTTATAAGAAGACAAAATGCAATATCTGCAACAGTGTCTTTAACATTTTTATGTATTCTTATATTGATTGGTGTTTTATATTCCAAAATGTGGCAAGGTTATTATGGGTCAATTCTTTATCAACCCAGTCTTCCAAACCCTGCACAACATGAAACTAGACCATTCAAAGGTAAGATAAAGTATTTCTTATATAATAGATTTTCAGCTACATGAATTTTCAGCCTTTCAAAAAAATATGTATATTTGGTAATGTTTAAAAATGTGTGACTACAAAACACCTAAAAAATACCAATCAAACTTTTGACCCAGTAATTTTAAATTTGATCAGTTATTATATCAATATAAAAATAGTAATAAAGTAGAACCTCCCTGTAAAGGACACCTAATTGCAGAGCCAAAGTGTCCTTTATAGAGAGGTTTTTGTTTTATAAGTTATATTGTTTCTACTTAACATTTAGCATTTAAACATATATTTATAATAAAGTTACAGTCTATATATAGAGCCATTCAATACAGTACCACGCTAGATGAATTACATATTTATTATGATAATTGATGATACAAACAGTGTTGCCGGATGTTTATATTTACAAAGATGATACTATATACAACAGTTTTCTCTTACCGGAGAGTTACTAAATAGTAAAAGGGTAATTTTGGTGATGAAAACTGTCCTTTGTAGAGAGGTGTTCTCTAGTGTGAGTGTTCTCTCTATGAAGGATAGTTTTCCTTTGCAAAATTACCATTTTTAAAAGCTTTTATTTAACTTGCTTTCCTGCCTGTGGGTCTGTCTGTCCACAAATCTTGCAATCGATTTTTTAATATATTTTTTACGATTTAGCAACTCTCCAGTAAGATAACACACCTCTCCTTAAAGGACACTTTAGCTCTGCAATTTGGTGTCCTTTACAGGGAGGTTCTACTGTATTAGAAAAGTCACTTTTTCCATTCACAATTAAGCCGGATTTAAACTGGTTTCTAAATTTGATTTGACAATTCCATGATTGGGCATGAAATGAATATGGAGCTTTACATGGTCATTTTGTGTCATCCCCATTGGATTTCTTTATCTTTCTATGTCATCTCCTATTTAGTTGGGTTATCATGGATTGTCATTTCAAGTAACACCATGATGTGACTCAAGGACTGGTACTGCAAAAGAGCTCTTCTTGAACCAAATATAGATTTGTGATGGTAGTGTTATCAATATACACTTAGTGGTATTACCATGGTAGAATTTCTTATCGGTTCTCGATTCTATATGTAGTTGTCAAAGATACTACTTGGATTATAAAACATAAGGTGACAAGACCACATCCAAATTAATGAAATGTTTTTGTGTAAAAGACCAAATCAATTAAATGTTTTGAGTAATAGTGTGTGACATTTCGATAACAGCGTTGTTACCATCATCAGAAAAAAGAATAAATGAATTTATTCGTTTCGAAGTCATTTATTCTTTTGTCTGATGATGGCAACAGCGTTGTTTTGAGCAATGTTTTCTGTACTTTTGTCTGATGATGGTAAAATTGCTGTTACTGAAATGTTATAAACATTCATTAATTCTGATTTAATCTTTTACCTTATGTTTCTAAAGTGTTTCAAGTCAGTGGACTTCAATAGTATCTGCTGGAGTAGAACTCATGAACCAATGATATGGTTGGAAGTTGGCATGTGGTGGGGAAAACCTTGCATTCACTCTGGAAGGTCATTATCTCTAGATAACCAGACTTAAGTCTTAAATTCAAGAGGACTGCTGTTCCCTTACTGCTTGTCCCTGGTTTCTCTGCTCTATATCAGTTTTTTTATTATTATTATCCCTAGTACATGCAGTACAGGCCATTATAATCATGGTGAATAGAAGTAAGCGAATGATTTTACTGTAAGTGCACCACATGTCTACACATGTAAAAAGCAGCTCGACTTTGCACTTACAAATGTTTCCAGAGCCCCATTTGGTTACTTGCACTCGCTGGTGGGGTTGGACTTTTGCAAGAATCAGGGGCCATTGGAGCATCTTTTTTTTTTTATCTGAAAAAAGTGCCCAATGCGGAATTCAATCCAGGGTCGTAGCAGTCGAAAACCAACGGCTTAAACCACCCTTCCACTGACCCCCTCTATATCAGTTGTGGGTTGATATCCATTGACATTGGGCCATAATGGTACATAGGAGGTCATCAAGTAGAGTGGTAGTTTGCCTGGATTCAGGGTAGTCAGCTAGAGTCTGCCAGCTCATTTCCAGGAATTCCAACAGTAGCTAGAAACCATTGTTGAAAAACAAAGCTATTGAAATGGATGTCTACCCAAGTTAATACTGATGGTATGTCGTACAAAGTACTCCAAATTGAATCTTACTCTTAAAATTGATGCAAAATTTACCTTACATCCTATTGCTCAAAGCTTTCTTTGACCCTCGAAACATATATGCTGATTTTGTCCATGAACCTTTTCCATGGGGATTTTGGTGGATAGAAACCATTGATTTTCAACCACCCCAACCAAAGATCAAATTCTGCATTTGGCACTTTTTTGCTGAAGAAAATTGCTTCAATAGTTCCAGATTCTTGCAAAAGTACAACCACACCAAACGGGGCTCTGGCATCTTGTAAGTGTAAAATCAAACTGCTTTCTACCTCTGTAGACATGTGGTGCACATAGTTGCATATGCCCAAAATCATTGTTGCCCACAGATAGGTATGTGATGCTATGTGAATTCTACTGACAAGATAGATTCTCTCAGAATAAAGTTATCATTTGTCCAGACTGACCTTCACATTCATATTTGGAGAATTGCTCAGAGGTCAATTAAAGATGGAGCTAGGTCAACAGCTCTTTATCATTGGTTAATCTAGTGGCCTTTGGGTGTTAATAGAGGCTGATTGGATATTATGTCCTTATATTTTTCTCTATATCTCCTTCTTTCTTGTACTTTCTGAAGATTTGGTTCATTTCTACTACAAAAAGGTTTGAAATTTTTTTTTTTTTTTTTCAAGTAGAATAATCTCTATTATAAGACGATAACATGCCATCTATATATAAGAAATAGAAGCATTAAAGCACGACTGTTTCTTTTTAAATATAAAACAAACTTCTACTGTATTTACAGAGATGAAAAAAATATTGGGAGGGCTTGGTTCATCAGCCAGCTCACGAGTCCAAGCCCTCCCAATATTTTTACATCACAGTAAGGACAGTAGAAGTTTGTTTTATGTTTAAGAAGAAACAGTCATGATTTATTGCTTCCATTTCTTAATAATCTCCATAATAGACAAAATCGCTAAATTATTTTATATAATCTCAAATTTCAAGCTAATTTTCTCAAAAATAATTGTAATTATTGTAGTAAGCTTTATATAGAACTAGCGGATGTGCCCGGCTTCGCCCGAGGTTTTACCCGAGTAAAGGTTTGTCTAACGAACATTTGTTAAAACAATTCTCTATAAATTTATAAAAAAAAAAAGATATATTTTGATAATTTGAAACTCGTAAATTTGAATCTCTCGATAAAGTGAACATTTTTTCCCGGTCCCTGTGTGCTGTGTCATCCTGAATTTTGTCTTTCATAATTTTCTACATTACAAAATCATCGTTTTATCTAGTGAACATATTTTCCCGGTCCCTTGAAAAATACTCGATAAGTTGAATAAAATCATGGTCGTGAATCTCTCGATAAAGTGATTATTTTTTCCCGGTCCCTGTGTGCCGTGTCATCCTGAATTTTGTCTTTCCTAATTTTCTACATTACAAAATCATCGTTTTATCTACATATTTTCCCGGTCCCTTGAAAAATACTCGATAAGTTGAATAAAATCATGGCCGTTTATGGAAGATGGACGTAGTTCCCGGAGGTCACCCGCCCCCCCCGCGCGCCAGGACCTCTTGATCCCTCTGATTGGCCGGCGGCCGGACGGGGGTGGGGGGGGGCTCTTGATCCCTCTGATTGGTCGGTGGGAACTTGGACTGACCGGCCGGACGGGGGGCGGGGCAGACCTAAGCCTATCTCCGTTGCAAGGTGGCGCTGCTTGCGAGTTAAAGCTACAAATCTGCAAATAACTCTAAGGATATTAAAGATATTCAAGAAATTATTTTTCGTAAACCTTTCCGGGGATATGCCTAATAATATCCCAAATTTTCACGCCGATTGGATGTATGGTTTTTGAATCCATAGAGGACACACACACACAGACAGACATTCAATTTTATATATATAGATAATCTCTAATTTATTAAATAACTAGCGGATGTACCCGGCTTCGCCCGTGTTTTACCCGAGTAAAGGTTTGTCTAACGAATCTCTCGATAAAGTGAACATTTTTTCCCGGTCCCTTGAAAAATAAGTTGAATAAAATCAATATTAATCGGTACCCGAGTAAAGGTCTGTCTAACGAACATTTGTTAAAACAATTCTCTATAAACTTATAAAAAGAAATAGATATATTTTGATAATTTGAAACTGATAAAGTGATCATTTTTTCCCGGTCCCTGTGTGCCGTGTCATTCTGAATTTTGTCTTTCCTAATTTTCTACATTACAAAATCATCGTTTTATCTAGTGAACATTTTTTCCCGGTCCCTTGAAAAATACTCGATAAGGTTGAATAAATTCATGGTCGTTTATGGAAGATGGACGAAGTTCCCGGAGGTCATCTTGGGCAAGCTCCCGCGAGGCTTTTTTCTTGTCTACTTGGCATAGCTGTGTCACCAACTCTGCCCTGATTGGTCGGAGGGTACTCGGACTGTCGGCCAGTGGCCGGGCGAATCCATTCTCTCACGGGGTGGGGCAGACCCAAGGTCATCAGGAGCAGCAAACTTAAGCCTATCTCCGTCTCAATGGTGGCGCTGATTGCGAGTCAAAGCTACAAATCTGCAAATAACTCTAAGGATATTAAAGATATTCAAGATATTATTTTTCGTAAACCTTTCCGGGGATATGCCTAATAATATCCCAAAATTTCACGGCAATTGGATGTACGGTTTTTGAATCTATAGAGTACACACAGACCACAGACAAACAGACAAACAGACAGACATTCAATTTTATATATATAGATAATTAAACACCTTTTATATAAATTCGGATAAAAATTGTTATTCCTTTAGATTATTAAAAAAATAACATTGTACATACAGTAAAACCCCGCTATAATGAACCCTGGATATAACGAACCTTCCCTTATAACGAACCCACGCCGATTCCCAATTCCATTCCATTGAAAATACCATCGTTATAACGAACTTTGCGATTTTTAGAATAACGAACTACCCATATAA
Source organism: Cordylochernes scorpioides (assembly GCA_030710605.1). Lineage (NCBI taxonomy): Eukaryota > Metazoa > Arthropoda > Arachnida > Pseudoscorpiones > Chernetidae > Cordylochernes > Cordylochernes scorpioides. The sequence continues at coordinate 78,747,281 of CP092870.1, forward strand.
CGAACCTATTTCGGGTCCCAAAATGATAAAATCTATTAAAAATACTATGCTTATAACGAACTTAGAATTGTAATTTAAAAAAAAATTAAAAAACAAAATTTTGAGCATGTTTAAAGCTTGCGGATCGCGATTTCAAAACAATAAATTTAGCGGCATTGTTTGTTTGATTTTTGCACTTTATTTTTGCTGTATGTTGTATAAATTTTTACACATTATACTTTTTATTAATTAGAATATCTTTGCATCCATTAAATTTGAAATATAAAAAATGCAAATGGCTTCCAAAATGAAGAAAACAAAGGCATTTAAAAAAAAAAAGCATTATTTCATAAAAAAAAAAAAAAAAGGCCATTTTCAGAACTTTTCAAAGTGAAACAACATAGGCAAAATGTTAAGAACATATTAAAATAAGAAAATATTACTTTTCTATTATAAAAGATAAAATATAAAGTTATTAAAAATTGTTACAAAAAGGAATCAACTTCAACTTTTGCCGCGATCGTACGTTTTAGGGCTAAAAAAAAAAAAAGTCCAAATAAACGGTCCCGTGATGAAACAAAAATTATTTTTATGCCATTAACTATGGTGATTTTAAAGTCAGCAATGTTTTGCATGGCAGGTTAAAAAAAAAAACGAAATCTAGAGCTAGAAGAATATGGGGAAACATGAAATGGAAGAAAAACACTAACTTTATTTGAATGGTGCAATGCTTGGAAGAATGCTTTGAAACAACAAGGTATTAGAGCCATTTTTTCAAGTAAAATGTTGGGAATAGAATGTTAATTTTCTTATAGATTTATATTTTTCTAAATATATGTAAATTTAATCCATTATAAGAAACATATTTGTCATATGTAAATATTTATGTGTATATATATTCGTGACAAAAAATAAACTATTATGTTGACTGGTTAGACTCGTGTGGTTTTTCTCGGCCCGCTCTCGAGAGGTCTACGCCTTGGTTGATACCTGCCTTAGACACTTCCGCGGATTTGACTTCTTGGGAATCGCTCTTCTCTACCTTTGAGATACCACGGTTTTTTTTCTCCCCGGGACCAGAATAAGAGACTTCGGGCGTCTGGGCAAAATAGAGCCTGGGCGCTGCGCCGCTGAACGCGACATTTGGCATCCCAGCCGGGACTCGAGGAGAAAGCCGTGCTTATATTTGGAACCCTTTTGGATCAGAAGATGGAGAGAGAAGAAGCACTAGAGAGACTCAAGAAGAAGAGAACCATACTCCGCACGTCTTTATCCAAGTACGGGAAAAGAATAGAGGAATATGACGTGCACAAGGAGTGTGACCACGAGGAACTGCTGGGGCAGCTTTCGGATGTCTACGAAGAACTGAGGCGGGTAGACGAAGAAATCGGTAAGCTGATTGACATCAAAGATCTAGAGAAAGATCTAAAGATGGTAGAGGAATACCGGGAAAAGGCCGTGGCGTGGAAATATTTGCTAAAGAAAAGAAGTCTGGTGGTAGCGGAAGGAATGCAGAGGGAAACTGCAACTGCCACGAAGAAGGAATATCCAGGAGAAATCAGTCGACCGACTCTAACTGGGATGGTTAAGTTACCCAAATTAACAATGGAAAGATTCTACGGGGAAATTAGCCAGTGGTTAACTTTTTGGAATGTCTTCGATTCATCAATCAATAAGAATGAATACTTGACCAAGATAGATAAATTTAACTATCTTAAAGCCTACTTGGGTGGAACGGCGGCCCAAACTGTGGAAGGATTTTGCCTATCTGAGGAAAATTACGATAAGGCCGTTGAATTGTTGAAGAAACGCTTCGGAAAAAGGGAAAGGTTGATCGACGTGCATATGAACAACCTCTTGGCCTTGAAACCACTTAGAGTGACAAAGGACGTGGGGGCTTTCAGAGAATTGTACGGCAGAATCCTGGTGCAGATTAGAAGTTTGGAGTCATTGGGTGTTGTCGTTGAAAGCTACGGTAACTTATTGTGCCCTTTACTCCTCAAGCTATTGCCATCAGACTTAAAGCTTGAATTGCACCGGGAATTCACAGGAGTTTTTTCTCTTGGAGATTTGATTGAATTTTTGGAGAGACAATTGATTGCATTAGAAAGCACGTTCGGCACGCGGGACGAAATAACAGCCGGCCAACCATCAAATGAGCACCCTCAGTCACAAAGCTCTATCGTGAAGTATCGAAGAAATAAGAGGAATCCCCTGCCCACGGCTGCTGGTTTTTTGAATGTCTCTGAAGCAGATAAAGAGAAAGTGCTGGATGTGGAACAAGGAATGGATATGAGGATCTGCGATGGAAGCAGTTTGGAAATCGGGATGAGTGAGAAGCCAAGTGTTGTCGGAGTTACCCTGATGAAAGGAGTTGATCCAGCTTCTATTAAGGAAGATGCTGAGATGGTGGTATCATCCGAGCAAATGGTAAAGGAGCCATCCAAGCAGATTGCTGTTGAAGAAAGTAATAAGGCTCAAGTAGTAAGAGAGCGCTGTGCTGAAGACGGTGAAAAGGCTCAAGTCAAGAAGAAGTCCGTTGTAGAAGTTGATGAAAGTAATAGGGCTGAAGTTGAGAAAGAATCCGTTGAAGCAGATAAAGAGAAAGTGCTGGATGTGGAACAAGGAATGGATTCAAAGAACACCGAAGAAGTGAAGCTGCTCTATGTAAAACAAGGTACCGATTTAAGGATGGCAGAAAGGCCATATGCAGAACAAGGTAATGAGCCTAAGGAAGACGGAGTACAAGACTCTGAAAATGAGCCTAAGGGCGACGGAGTAAAGGATTCTGAAGCTGAAACCAAGGATAATGAAGTGGAGGATTCTGGAACTGCAATTGAGGCTTGTGAATCGGTGAGCAACTCTAAAGCGGTAGCTGAAGGCGCGGATCAAGTGGAGATTGCAGATGGTGAGGCTGAGTCCATTGATGATATTGAGGAAAGAGTTGTCAGAATTCCAGCATCGAGTAAATTGATGGAAGCAGGACAGATAGGAGATGCGGAATTTAAAGTAAAGGGATACTATTTGCCTGATCGCCCTGTATGTGGGTGTGACTCCAGGGCTGCGCCTGTACGGCCAGCGAAAGACGGCGCTTCCTATCGAGGACGAAACGGATTCTCATTGAAGCGATATATGAAGAGGATACACAGTCTGCTGAGAAGAATCCCTGAGATAAGGATAAAGCTTCGGAGGAATAAGTTCGGAGTTGTGGCCGACCTGAAAAGATATTTCCAGATGATCGCCATCAGAGATAATGATTGGGACTACCTCAAATTTCTTTGGAAAAAAAAGATGGACAACTGATGGTTTTGAGCGGGAAATCGTTGTAGACGATTTTGGTTGAGTGCCCGTGCCTCTAAATCCGGAAGAAAAGTAAATGGTTGAAGGATGATGCATGGTTGGAGAAGGTGAAACGCTTTCTAAGTAGGGTTGCACTGTCCAGATCACCTATGTGAGGAGAGAGCCAATAGAAAAAGGTTCAATTGGCAAATATCTTCCAAGCAATGGAATGTGACTTGTATCGAAGGAAACTGTTTCTGGAGCTGCAGTAACTCCAATGTTATATACTCCGGCCGGTTCTCCAAAGGGGCAAGTGCCTACTCCAGCGAAAAGGTCTTAATTTGGGAGACAAGTCTCCAGAAAGTCTGGTGAAAGTGCTAGACCGGAAAGGATTGCGAATCCTGTAGATCATAGGACTATTATATTGAGTGGTTTGAGATCTCTAAGGAAGAGTTCAGAGTCCTATGACTGCTGTAGGCCTGCAGACGATACCTCTGGGCCTTCAGACGATACCTCTAAGCCTAAAGACGATGCCTCGGCATAAGATCCTGATTCTTCAGGATGTAAAGCTCAATGTTCTCAAGAGGTTCCAGAAATTGCAATGGAAGATAACTGGGCGACTTTTGTAATGAATCGAGTTATGGAGATCCGATCTCTCAGTGAGACAGAGGATTGGTGTCGTGTACCAGGATGTTTGAATCCAGCGGATTTACCATCACGGGGGTGCTTAGCCGATTCTCTGGAGAGATCGAAGTGGTGGGAGGGCCCGAGTTGGTTGAGAAGACCAAGAAGAGATTGGCCCCATAGGGAAATATACCCTGACCCAGATATTGTGAACTCGGAAAAGAGAAAGATTGTTTTAACATCAACATGTATTGAAAGGGAAAAAAGATCAGTACTACTATCGCTTTTCAAACTACTACAAGATATTGAGAGTAACTGCCTGGATGAACCGGTTTTTAACAAATGCGAGAGGAACAATAGGTCAGCGAGTGAAAGGTGATCTTACTGTGAATGAAATTAAAAGGGCGGAACTGATGCTGGTGAGAGTTATCCAACGGGAATCCTTCACTGGACCAGAGGACAAGAGGTTGAAGGATTTCAAGTTATGCTGCGATTCTTTGGGATTGTTGAGGGTCAAAACTAAAATAAGTATGAGACAAGATCTGGAAAGATTGATTGGTTTGCTGAAACAACTCCTTAGGAAGATTCTTGGTCAAGCTCGTTTGGAATTTGAGGAACTTTACACCATTATCTGTGACACAGAGTCTTTGATGAACTCACGTCCATTAACCCCTGCCTTGTTCTTGCACGACCTCAAAGAAATAGGAGTTCCAGATCTGGACTCTATTGAAAGGGCTAGTCTTCAGAAGAGATACCGATTTAGACAAAGGTTAAGAGAAGATCTGCGGAAGAGATTCCGGACGGAGTATTTTGGATTCTTAAGGCAAGAGACTAGAAGACGCTCGAAGACAAGACCTATCAAGTTGGGAGATCTGGTGTTGATTGGACAAGATAATGCTAAGCGAGTCAATTGGCCTTTGGCGAGAGTTGTGGAGGTCTACCCTGGCCGAGATGGACCTGTGAGGGTCGCCAAGTTGAGAACCAGCAAGGGCGTCCAGATTAGGCCGGTTCAACGGCTCTACAATTTAGAGATACCCGCCGATCTGGGGAGTACCTTGAGGAGTATACAGTCGGAACCACGCCGAGGAGGCTCCCGAGGAGAAGCCAGTAAAGACCCTACGAAGATAGCCCAATCCTAAAGAACTGGAATGAAAACGGTCGTTTCCCAACTATTGGTTGAGTTTCTGTAGAAAAAACTCAAGGTGGGAGTATGTTGGGAATAGAATGTTAATTTTCTTATAGATTTATATTTTTCTAAATATATGTAAATTTAATCCATTATAAGAAACATATTTGTCATATGTAAATATTTATGTGTATATATATTCGTGACAAAAAATAAACTATTATGTTGACTGGTTAGACTCGTGTGGTTTTTCTCGGCCCGCTCTCGAGAGGTCTACGCCTTGGTTGATACCTGCCTTAGACACTTCCGCGGATTTGACTTCTTGGGAATCGCTCTTCTCTACCTTTGAGATACCACGGTTTTTTTTCTCCCCGGGACCAGAATAAGAGACTTCGGGCGTCTGGGCAAAATAGAGCCTGGGCGCTGCGCCGCTGAACGCGACATAAAAATTGTATTATATAATGTGATAATGATGTTTTAAAATCATTTCATATCTTTGAATATATATTTAATAAAACTTTGCCTAGGATTTGTCTTGATTTTTAACTTAGACATAGAGGTACATGTATGTTAATCATAAGAAGAACCTATTATCTAATGATTTCTATTATTATTCAGTATTAATATAAGGAAATTAGTCAATTAAGGGAATTAAAATAAAGTGACCACTATTAAGAGGCATCCTCTTCTTGTGTGTATGGCTGTTTTTTAATTATACGGTCTAAAATTTTTGAAAAGTAAAAAAAAATAGCCAAACCGTGGCTATAGTGAACCAAAAGCTCTGCCCCATTGGGGTTCACTATAGAGGGGTTTTACTGTATTGATTTTATTATTCAACTATATTTTGTTTTTCATGTAGAAGGATAAAGCACAATTTGGATTATTCTATATACAGTTATCAGCGTCATGCGTTCTGTCACCGTTTGCTTTTGGTGGCGTGATCGTAGCGAGCCAATAGGAGAGCGCCATTCAGGTGTCACCGTTTGCTGCGCCACCACGTGGCGTGACAGTGACCTTGAGTGACGTAATGACAGGGTAGGAACAAGAAATCACTTGCTATCATTATCATATCATTTTATGTATATATCAGATTTAAAATATATTCATACAAAAGATCTAAATAATACAATTTTCAAATATCGTTGTGAAAATTTACATTTTTATTTTTGTATTTTAAAAACACACAAAGATTGAAGCGGGATGTTTCAAAAGAGTGCCATCCACGACGCCAATTTATAATTGTAAAGAATAGTATTTTAATAAAACATTTAATCGAGTAAAACCCGGGTGTTGCCCGGGTCATTCAGCTAGTAGATCATAAACACAAGGTAATAAGACCAAATCTAAAGAAATAAATAGTGTGTGATGTAATGGTAACAGTGTTGTTACCATGTTTTTGATGTAGGTATGATTGTGATATATCTATTTTTTCTATTGATGCTGTCTTTATTGTGAGCGCGTGCATGTCTGTTTCTGACAATTGACCTTGTTGGATTGCATGATTAACCTGGAATAATAATGGACTATGATTTTGAAGAATGCTCTTTGTTGGTTTGTTTTTTCTTGTAGCATTTTTCCAGTTTCACCAATATAAAGGAAGCTGTGTACATTTGTCAAACTATTAGCATTTAAAATAAGAATTGGATCCAGAATGAGTTAATCAAGTATTTGTTGTTGTTGTTGTCGTGTCCAATGAAAAGCCTTAGACATCTCCATGCATCTCTATCGCAGGAGTTTCAATATCCTCTTATCTTTGGGTGTGTGAAACTGCGGTTCTGGATCAAGTATTTAATGTGTTAGTCTTCTTCTTCTTCTTTCTTATCTCCACACTGGTTGCAGTAGAATGTGTCTGCCTTTGTCATTAAGACTGGGAGCACTACTCAGTGGCAGGCCGACTTAGCTCCAAAATAAATGGCCGCCTCTGACATGAAGAACAGACGCCATGTGCAGCCACTCCTAACATGGAGTACAAATGCTGTTCATCCTGTATCCCTGGATTAGGAGCCCTTACAGGGTACTATCAGCCGGGCCAGCTGAGCCCAGGTTTTTTAGTGAGCTTGTTACTGCTCCCCCTCCTCCTTTTTTATCCGGGCTTAGGATCGGCAAGGGCGGAGTTAATGTGTTAGCAAGTGTTGCATTATAGTCATTTGAATTGGAGAGGGTTTTACCAGCGTTTGTAGTAAGACATCTCATGTTTATAAGAATAAAATCAAATAATTATTCCACACTTGACTTTTGGTAACTACATTGTGCTACAGTAGAGCCTCCCATGAAAGACTGCCCAAAAAACACGGCAACTCCGTCTCTCAAGGAGACGGTCTCTCATCGGAGACTTGGTTATGTCATGATAAGTTATGATCAATTCTTTAAAGACAAACATAGTGTTTTACTTTATCATTTATGTAGCCTACATAGGTTTAATAAGTAAACCTTTTATAGAAAACACCATTTTGCAGGTTAGCTATATAATGTAGGTAAAGATGATTTTTTAAATTCAGTCTAACCTCTTTAATTTGGCAGCCCAAAGGATCAGAGCTTTAGTTTGAATTGAAGTTGTGTTGAATGATTTCATTACAGCCTTCACTGCTAGTGGAAATTTTCAAGGATAACCAGATATATAATTAGAATAGTATTTTTAGAAAATAATATTGTAATATTTTGTATTATCTTCAGACTAGAGCACTTCTTCATGTATACATTTTGCTTATTTTGATTTGGTCTCTTCCTACCTTGCAATTTTCATCTTTAGTCCAAATTATAACTTATCATTTGTAGTATTATGTCCAATTCCAGCAAGAATGGAAATCTGCTGCTGCACATGACTGATACAGAGCAGGAGGGACAAGCACCAATTCTGTCCTCCCAAGGAAACAGCAGTCCTTGATTTCCAGACTTAAGTCTGGTCATCTACGAAAAATGACTTTCCAGAATGGTGACACTATGTACTAAGCACAATTCTTCCCCTGCAACCCCAAACTACATTATTGACTGTATTGGCTCATCCATTGATGAGCTCTACTCTTCCCCAACAAACACCATTAAAAGTCTCAGGCTCTTCAAGCTTGATACCCTGATATGATTGAGTGGAGATAAGAAAGAAGAAGATTTGTAGTATTAAAGGTCAGCGCTTACATCTCTCTCACATTTGTTCTTTCTCACAATTCATCACATCCCATAGCATTTTATTCACCTTACATTTCACATTTTAACACCTCCCTCTCCATATACATTGTAAGGAATGGATCTCTCCACACACCTGTAATTGTATACTGCACGCTACCACATGTCTACCATCAATTATGTTTTCTTACTTCATTAATATTTCTCATTCTATTATTAGCCTTGATTTCAAACCTGTTGATACAATTTACAGGTGGACTTATTGATACATATATTGAACCTATACATATTGAACTTTTTTTTTTAATCTCAAGTTTTGTGGTTCTTGAACTTTTCAAATAATTACATTTGAAATGGGGAATAAAGTTATTATCTTTTTCTTCTTTCTTATCTCCACTCAATCATATCAGGGTGTCAAGCTTGTAAAGCTTGAGACTTTTGATGATGTCTGCCGGGGATGAGTAGAACTCATCAATGGATGAGTCAATACAGTCAATAATGTGTTTTGGGGTTACAGGTTGAGAATTGCACTTAGTACATAGTGGGAAAACTTTGTAATCATTCAGGAAAGTCATTGTCTATAGATGACCAGACTTAAGTCTGGAAAGTTATTATAAATCATTAATTATCACTATATCTTTATATAATACCTTTATGAACTTAATATGTAATATCTTTAGAAAACTATGTGTTGTCTTCTTCTTTCTTATCTCATGGTGGGTAGTTAGCGACTGCTTTTACTGTAAGCGCACTACATGTCTACACATGTGAAAAGCAGTTCGACTTTGCACTTACAAATGTGCCAGAGCCCCATTTAGTTACTTGCACCCTCTGGTGGGGTTGGACTTTTGCAAGAATCGGGGGCGATTGGAGCATTTTTTTTTTTTTTCTAATCAGAAAAAAGTGTCCAATGCGGGAATCGAACCCGGGTCGTAATGGTCGAAAACCAAACGGTTTAACCAGCCTTCCACCGACCCCCCACTATGTGTTGTATATCAACAGATGCAATATATATTGAGTTAAAAGCGATCCTTTGAATATAATTCAGAATATTTTTTTGGAAAAGAGCGTACCTGGAGATGTGAAAAAAAAAATTAAATTGTAACTGTTTCAATCATGTTTTATGCAGGCTAGAAACCCATTGCTATAAATCCAAAGATAGAAGTTTTGGTAGTGTGATCTGACTAGTCTGATGGTTAAAACATCCATCAGAAATCAGCTTTATTAAATTTAGATATTAAATGACTTGAGATAAAATAGAAATTCCTGTGTGTGAAAAAATAGTGCAAAAGTGAAATTTTACTGGGATCAGGTGGATAAATGGTATCTCCTGATTGTGCAATTAAAAGTTTCTGATGGCTTGTGCCATCAATCGAAATAAATATCACTATTCATTGATTTTTTTAATTATTCTAGAATTGGCCAAATACCCATTCTTGATTAATCATTATTTAGAGGTGACCATCAACGGAGGTTCTATTGTATATGGTTATGGAAACTCCATTAGTTTACGATGTCTTGGAAACCTAAAGTAACTTCCTGGATTGTGTCAAAAATCCAAATTCTGTGTGTGTGGATTGATACATTAAAGATGTTGGAGATGCTGTTATTTCACACAGCACATTTTGAGAATATCTTGAGATTTTTTATCTTTATAACCTAAGAGATTTCGGGTGTTTAAAATGTTCTTTCAGCTCCAATTCTTTGAAAGAACTTTTTACATTTTAGTTAAATATTAAATTCAGAAAAAGTTGAGGTTGGTCGTTAAGGTTCAGCTAGCACCATGCTGATGAGGGCCAACAGCCTGCAACGCATACATGGTTAGCTTTTGATAAGGCACAATTTGGATCAATTAGCATCAATGTTGATGCTAAGCCATCACTTGAAGATTCTATTTTAGAGTTCAGGATCTGAAGCTCTCCTTTATTTCAGATTCAGCACTTTTGTCTGAAGATGGTAACAATGCTTTTATCGAAACGTCGCACACTATTTATTTATTTGGATTTGGTCTTATTACCTTATGGTTAGCTTTTCTTAATTAATGGGTATTTGGCCAATTCTGGAATAATCAAAAATCAAAGAATAGTTGATATTTTTACAAATGGCACAAGCCATCACCAACTTTCAGTTGCACAATAAGGAGATACCTTTTTCCTAATTTATCTACCTTATTTCAGTACAATTTTACATTTGTACTATTTTTTTTTCACATTAATATTAAATGTTAGTTTATAATATAATATAATGTGGCTATGATTGTAGAACGATGTTTAATAAGTTTTACCCCAAATGTTTCTTTTTACAGAACGAAAAATTGTAATTTTAATTATTTTAAGGAGAAATAACGACTATTCCTATCCTTAGGGATGAAGTAAGAAAGGATAAATTGTGAATAGTAATCTTGAACGGAAAAATAAAAGTATCCAGGGATGGGAACCTTTATTTTTCCGTTCATCATTACTATTCACAATTCATCCTTTGATACTTCATCCCTAAGGATAGGAATAGTCGTTATTTCTCCTTAAAATAATTGAAATTATAATTTTTCGTTTTGTAAAAAGAAACATTTGCTGTGCAACTTGTTAAACATCATTAAATGTTAGTGACCATATCTCTAGATAAGGTATGTTTAAATGGAGGAAGGGAGGAATCGCAAAGAGTTGTTGTTGTCACTTTGAAACCTTGGCAGTGGGAGGAGAAATCTGTCACAGTGTTTGTCTTGTCATCACAGCCGGCCGTTATCTCTCCAGCAAATTACTGTCATTGTCTTTCCTACCGGAAATTTTCCTCTTTTTTTTTCCCCCCCATTACATCTGACATCCATCCATTCCTCCTCTTAATTGTTTCAGCAGCAAACCTTCCTTATAAGATTCTCCCAGGCAACATGCCTTGGTTTATAAAGAGGAGTGTGACTAACCTAAAAACAATAATTCAGTAAATCAGTAATTTTATATTAATATGATGCATTAGCTTTTAATAAAATAAATAATGCTTTTTATTTATTTATTTACCAGTTGCAAACAAGACACGCTATATCCGATCTGGATAATTGCGCGTGAAACTATTTACAATAATTTTAGTAGAGTAGGTATCAAAAAGAAAATAAACAATTAAGAAAAAGAGCATTGAATAAACATATACATTAAACAAATAGGCAACAACATAAGCAGATAGAAGAAATCGCAAGGTAGTTATTTACAGTATGTTAAGCAATGATCGAAGTTGATTTAATGAAGTTATCTGTAATAATTAGTATTGTGGAGAGAGAAAGTTGATCAAGTTGAGCTATTTACAATGAGTTATGTTCTAAAGTAAAAGTAGTTATTTACAGTATGTTAAGCAATGATGGAAGTTGATTTAATGAAGTTATCTGTAATAATTAGTATCGTGGAGAGAGAAAGTTGATCAAGTTGAGCCATTTACAATGAGTCATGTTCTAAAGTAAAGTAAATACATAAATGCTTTCATGGCTAAGTTTCTTTTACAAATTTTTATTTTTTCGAGCCATTTCAGACTTCTCAGCCCTTCAACGGGAGTATCATATTAACTAAACTAATGATGGCAACAATTTATCTATCTATTTGGATAAAAATAAAGTAAAAATTTGTTAATATGAACTGGGGATTTAGTGAACCTTCCCTTATAATGAACCTATAACAATCCCCACAATGTTAGTGATACCATATTGTAAACTAAAAGTTCTGTTCCAATGAATTTTATTATAGCAATATTTTTATTTATTCCTGAATTTTTTTAAACGAATGATTAGGTATAATTTGTATTATGGATTAGAAAAATAAGATAACAATATCAAATCTAGATAAACTGTGTATTTATTTGGATTTGGTGTTGTTGCCTTATGAATATAGTTGATATTTATCTTAAAAGGTGGCGCAAACCATCTGCAATGTTCAGTTAAATGAACAGATACTTTTTCTTAAGATTTCTTTGTTGTGGTGGAGGAAAGAGGTATTCCCATATGATCACCAGGCTGAATGGTTTTGGAAGCTTCTTTCAAGGTTTTGGGATGAAACCTATTGTATGGCCAGAAATGGTTTCAAGGCTGTATGGTTTTGGAAGCTTCTTCAAGGTTTTAGGATGAAACTTATTGTATGGCCAGAAATGGTTTCCAGGCTGTATGGTTTTGGAAGCTTCTTTCAAGGCTTTGGAATGAAACCTATTGTATGGCCAGGAATGGTTGACAGGATGTTTGGTTTTGGAAGTTTCTTTCAAGGTTTTGGGGCGAAACCCATTGAGGCCAGAAATGGTTTCCAGGCTGTATGGTTTTGGAAGCTTCTTTCAAGGCTTTGGAATGAAACCTATTGTATGGCCGGAATGGTTGACAGGATGTTTGGTTTTGGAAGCTTCTTTCAAGGCTTTGAAATGAAACCCATTGAGGCCAGAAATGGTTTTCAGGCTGTATGGTTTTGGAAGCATCTTTCAAGGCTTTGAAATGAAACCCATTGAGACGAGGGATGGTTTCTATGTTATTTGGTTTTGGAAGCCTTTCAAGTCTTTGAAATGAAACCCATTGAGACAAGAGATGGTTTCTAGGTTATTTGGTTTTGGAAGCCTTTCAAGGCTTTGAAATGAAACCCATTGAGGCTAGGGAGGGTTGGTTGATGGGCTTAATTTTGAATTGGAACATGGACTTTGGAAGCTTTTTCAAGGCTTTGGAACGAGAAACCTATTTATGTTAAAGATAGTTACTGTAGAGAGATAGACAGCTAGGTATCCAAAGGAGAGGTGGTTTGGTTCTCACTGCGACAATGTGGGCAGGTGGTCTCGACTCCGAGATGCTCTTGCCACCAAAGGAGGGTATAAAGAACAAGCATGGGTGAGCGCGTTGATAAATGTTCTCACATTTGTTTCAAAAAAATGTTCTGTGGCATTTTTTATTGACTAGTGATATTTTCAAATAATAATAATAATAACTCTGTTGATATAAAAACAGCATTATTAAAATGTAGAATTTTTATAAAAGTTTTTTTTTTTAAATATGTGTATTGACATCAATGATTTGCAAGCAAAATTTCACTATTAAAAATTGGAACTAGTTATAACTTAGCTATAACAAACCCCAATGAGACTGAACCTTTGTCTTAGTATTGTCATAGTTTCACTATAGCCATGGTTCACTCTAAGGTATCTCTGATGTTGGGGATTAGTTGGATATAATGGAAGAGAGAGAGAGAGTTTCTCTATATCCCCAGTTCGTTCCAGCAAGTTTCTGCTGTGATTCCAACTGCACAAATTTTTCTTTGATATATATATATGCTGAGAATATATTTTACAAGATTTATATATGTGTGATTAATATACAAAAATAGTATTAAAATAGAAAGATAGAAATACCCCGGGACTCTACAATTTATAAACAAATCTGACTTCAGAAAAACCTAACGGCCCATCCTTCTAGCACTACAAAAATCACATCCAAGTTATGAGTTGAGTTGTAAATATGTTGAGAAAGAAAGACTTGTAAATGTATGTAATCCATTGTATTAAGTCTTATTTTATTGTATCTATAATCCAAATTGTGATTTATGATTCTACTGTAATTGTTTCTGAAAAGTTTGCATTTCATTCCTAATTTTTCTTTGTAAGACTTCAATGTTGGAAACTCTATCTGCCATGGTATTTTTTAGGCATTCTTCTATCAAGTCAGATTCCAAATGTATTTTACACTACATCCATATATAATTACAATCCTCTATCTACATATATTTTACACACATACAGTTTTAGCAACATGTGAATATGTAGATTTACAGTAAAAGTACTTACAATTCTCTAACCATAATGAGTATCATAACCTGCAAATTGATATATTAACTTCCACACCTATTTACAAAAATGGCCATGCATACATAACCTGTGTGATTTTAGAAGCCCTAAAGAGCAAACTCAAGTTCTTGAAGCAGCTAAGAGCCAGCTTTCCCCGCAAGAAAAGAAGGACTAAACGCCCAGTTGAAATGAAACTGCTGCTAACAGATGAAAGTAATACTAGCCCATGATATTTTCTTTTGTACAGTTCTTATGTATTTTTTCTGTAATATAGTCTTCCTCTTCTTCTTTATATAATGCATCTTGTTGATTTATTCATGTTAGGTCACACTCTCGAAAAAGTTTAGAAATCACAAATTTTATATAACAATATAATTTTTGGATTGTGATCCAAATTACAATAGGTAATTGAACGATGCCATTGTTTGTATATATATTGATACCAATTGCAGAAATAGTTCTATCAAATGTTATGAACCATATTTGATTATACAGTATGAGAGGACACTCCTGCTAGGGATTACCTCTGTTAAATGGACAGTTTTCATGTCTAAAAATGTTTTAATACCAAGTAGATCAGAATTAGCTTTAACTGAGCTTAAGAAATATAATTAAAAACAGAATTTGATAAAGTACTACCTGTTTTAAGGCAAATAGAATAAAGAAAACTTATTTACATATCTACAAAAGATTTGGCAATTCTACGGCGCAGGCTGATCGAGAAATTGACTTACGCAGCGACCCATTTGAACGCGCTATGCAATCTCTTTATTACCAAGTAGCTGTTGCTATTCAGTAAGAGGACACTTCTCTTTAAAGGACACTTTGGTCCCTGCAACTAGAGGTTGTCCTTTAGAGAGATCTTTCTTGTATCAATGTTTTTTTTATTGTCGTGTTACACTCTTTGAAAAGTTTATTCAAATTGATCTGATCTTTTTAATCCAACCTTCAAAAGAGACCAGGGATATCCATGGTTTTAGACTATGGTCTCTCATTGGAGGTTCTATTCTGTGGAGAGTTTGTTTTGATATCTCTATAGATAACACTTTAAATACATCTTTCGCTACACTTCCCATTCTAATTTGTATTGATTTACAAGAAATACACTCATGGACAAAACTTAGGGAAGTGAAAAGTCTTTGATGTCACCGGCCATCTGTCTTTTTGAAGGAGGAAATTTTGTTCACACTTGGTTATCTGGTGTGTCTTCAATAAAGGTCACTGTGTGTATCAAATATCTTTCAGAGTTATTATCTGAATCCTGATATACATGATAAAAGGTACAACTTCCTTATGTTTTGTCCATGAGTATCTATGGTACCAAGCGAGATTTTTATTCTCCGAAGGAGACCTATGTATATATTTTTTTATAATGCTCCCTTTTTTAAAAAACTTTTTAAAGTGTGTTTCCTATTATTTTAATCCAATTTATTAGCCAATATCAATATAGAAGGGAAAATACTATTATTACTTTTTGTTGTTCTATGAATTTATGTGAGGCATTTTAGAATCTTTTTTAAAGAGAATTTTTTTATACGTTTCTACATTGTCTTTTGTCTAATGAATACTACCCTTGATTTGTTATTTACTGTATTTTACCAACCTAAACAAACCCAGTTTGAGTTTCTTATGATAATTTATTATATCGTTTAGACTGATTATTTTTTAAAATCATTATCCTAAATATATATTTTATCTAAATATATTTTCTCTATAAGAGAATTAGATGGGGGAAACAAATAAAAAGAACGAAAATAGATATATAGTTAAACCTGTCTATAGCGCCCCCTCTTGGAACTCACCAAAATAGGGTGCTATAGAGAGGAGGTACTATAGACAGGTCACTTTTAATGTAAATCGCATTTAAATTGCAATTAAATACTACGTATTTAAAATCGGGCGCTATAGAGAGGGAGGCGCTATTTAGAGGGGGCGCTATAGACAGGTTTAACTGTATTTATAAAATGTAGTTAGAACTAATGGCAATTTTTCATAAATTAAATAGAAAAGAATTGACAAAATTTCTAATGGAAAGATCTTAGGCTTTTATAAGAACTTATCTCTCTTTTATTTTCTTTTTATTCTTCTTTAGTAAAATATGCATACTAAAGATTGCTCTCATGTGTTAATATATTTTTTTTATTTTAAAAACTATATATACAGTAGAACCTCCATTTAGCAGACACCCCGCTAGTAGACACCTCTCCACAAAGGATAATTTTCATTTGCAAAATTACCATTTTTTACAATTTAGCAATTCTCTGGTAAGAGGACACCTCTTCCTAAAGGACACTTTGGCTCTGCAATTAAGAGTTTGTCTTTTACAGGGAGGTTCTACTGTATAATAAAAATAGTTTTCTCTACAGAAGAGTACTAGGACAGCGTTTTTAAAAATTATTTTCTAGGATAGAGCAATCCATGAAATGGTATAATTTCTAAAGGATTCCCACAATATTTACAAAGATATTTCTCTCTAAATTACAATCTCTAATAATGAGGCATTCATATTGTTTTTATGATGCCATTCTTTGATGATACAGTAGAACCTCCCTTTAGTGGACACCCCGCTAGTGGACACCTCTCTACAAAGGACAGTTTGGCTCTGCAATTAGGTGTCCTTTACAGGGAGGTTCTACTGTATATAGACTGCTATATTGACAGCTCATTTTGTCTTTATTTTCAAATTCTCTTATTGTTAGAAGCTTTTGATACTGTGCATAATCACAGATTTCACACTCTATAGCTTCATGAGCATTCTATGTTCTGAGAGTTGGTAGCTAACTATGGAGGTTATCTCTTCCTTGTTTCTTTAGCAGCTTGTAGCTTACTCCACTCCAGTCATTGGTCCATCTTCTCTTATTCTTTTTTTTTTTTTTTATAAAAAAATAAATAAACACTTCCCACTCTTATTACTGCGATGAAAAACAATTGGGAGGGTTGATTCTTCGGGGGAGAAGTAACTGTAGGAAATTGGTTTTACACTCATGGACTTAAGGAAATGGAAAGTATTTTACGTCGCTGATTGTCTATTTTTTTTTTTTTTTAAGACAGAGGCAATTTTTGTTCACTTGGTTATCTCAGTTATCTTCAATAAAGATCACTGTGTATCAAATATCTTTCAGAGTTATTGTCTGAATCCCGATATATGCATGTTAAACTTCCTTAGGGTTCTATACCTTCCGTATAACTTTTCCTGAAGTTTTGTCCATGAGTTGAGTCCATTCAGTACTTTTGTCTGAAGATGGTAACAACGCTGTTGCCGAAACGTCACACACTATTTATTAATTTGGTCTTATTACCTTGTGTTTATATTTGAAAAAGGAAAAAATAGTGCTCTCAATAGTTTCAGTTTGTACATATAGATGATATTACGTTTAATTTGGCCTCAACTCTCCTTTTTTTGTCTAATCCTTTTATATACCTATCCCTTCAGAACACACCAAGTTGATATAACCATCCCTTCAGAACATGGCCTGCCTATAACCCATTTCATTTCTACTGCCGTTCTTAATAAGAACTATTCAATTTTTCTCTCCTCCAAAACCTCTTCTTTGACGATGCTGTTAATCCACTTCAGTAGTCTTCCTAGTGTAACCACATGTAAAATGCATTTATTCTTTCAACTCAACAATTCCATTTCACTCTCCTCCTCTATAGAAATAGTTTATTAAAAAAAATAGAACAAATGTGAAATTGTACTGGGATCAGGGAGATAAATTAAGAAAAAGGCAACTCTTGATTATGTAACTAAAAGTTGCTGATGGCTTGTACCATCTGTCAGAATAAATATCAACTAATGGTTTATTTTTAATTATTCCAGAATTTCGGCCAAATACTCAATGAGAGCCAACAGCCAGAAAGGCGTACGTGTTTAACTTTTTTTGATTAATCAAGAAAGAGTATTTGGCCATTTCTGGAATAATTAAGAATCAACAATTAAATCTTTTAAATTTATTTTTATTAAATAATCGAAAATAAGAAACAAAAGATAAATCAACTTTATTATTAGAGAACAAAAGGGTTAAGAACAACCGTTTGATACGCGCACCGCCCGTTCAATGCGCATGCGTCTAGTGAAGTCACTCAAGCGTGAAGGGCAAACAATATATAGCTTTCTCTCTTTTCCTTTCTACTCATATATTACAAGGTATATTACAAATTGATATTTATTCCTACAGATGATGCGCGCCATCATCAACTTTTATTTGCACGATCAGGAGATGCTTTTCTCTTAGCTTATATAAAGTCAAACTTTTACATTTTCCTATTGAATTTATCACTGCTATCTATCCACCCTTCAAGAGGTTTGTTGGAAGATGTTTTGTTGCCTTCTGTCTCAATACTGGCTAAGTAATGTTGACTAATATATTATTTTTTTTATTTGATAAAGGACAATTTGTATTATAGTTATAGATACAAGAAAATAAGACTAATCCAAATAATTTAATAGTGTGTGACATTTTGGTAACAGCAGTTTACCATCATTAGACAAACGAGTTAAAGATAAAAAATATCGCAGCATGTTCTTAAATAGTACTGTTATCAAGTGTGTAAACAAATTGATTACAGTACTATTTAAGAACATGCTGCGATATTTTTCTTATTCTTTTGTCTGAAGATGGTAACAACGCTGTTACCTAAACGTCACACGCTATTAAATTATTTGGATTAAGTCTTATTTTCTTGTATACAGTATTACATAGAGAATAATAAATTTTCTCAGAAAGAAGGAAAAATTTGTAAAAACATATGTGAGGCTGAGCAACAACTAACTACTACATATATAGTGATGTGCATGTTGTTGCATGGACCAATCAGTTCAAATTTCCATCGCATGCCATCTTGTTGCTGTTTCTTATCCCTTGTGTAAAGATTACATGAATTCTATGAGTTCATGCTTCTCGAGCTATTTTATGATAAGCAGTGGCCTCTCCCAAAGGTTTTGTTTAGTGAATCTAATGTGAGCCAAAATGTGTTCTGGAGCTGCAGGTGTCAAGCTATATTTTGGACAAGTGGGGTAGATTTTTTTTTATTATTTTCTATCTTCAATGACTTGAGATGGCCTGTTCTAAATCTTGTTAGTGTTGTTTGATGCTATCTGAGGTTCAGAGCTCCTCCTGGGTCCACTTCATTGTACCAGCTATGCTTAGGTGGGATCCTCCAGTTCTTGTTTAATTTTGTTTTGACTACTGTTTCTATTTCTTTAAAAGTAAGTTTATTTTTCCGTGTCAATCTTCATGCCATAAAGGTTCTATTCATGTGTGAAGCAACAAGACAAATGTTTATACCACAGAGTAGATAACGGGACCAACTTTATCTTTTGTGTTTCTTGCACTTTCCCAACTGCCTCAATCTTCTTGAACTCTCCTTACTAGATCTTCCACACAATGGAGAAACAGTATTATTATAACACCATAGTAGATAATGTTTTTTAAATATTGGGCACAATCCCTATAATAGGAATAATGGTAAATAAAATTTATAGAATGACATTTGACAATTTTACCACAAATGTTTCTTTTGAACGAAATATCTTAATTTATTTTAAGGAGAAATAACGACTATTTCTATCCTTAGGGATGAATTGTGAAGAGTAATGATAAACGAAAAATAAAGTGTCCAGGGATGGGAATCGAACCTGCAGTGTTCCGCTTACTGGTGCTTAGCCTAGTGGACATGGCATCTGCCCGGTAAGCGGAATACTGTGGGTTCGATTCCCATCCCTGGACACTTTATTTTTCTGTTTATCATTACTCTTCACAATTCATCCTTTCATACTTCATCCCTAAGAATAGAAATAGTCATTATTTCTACTTAAAATAAATTACAATTTTTCGTTTAAAAGAAACATTTGCGGTAAAATTGTCAAACGTCGTTCTATAATCATAAGCCACATTATATTGTATTATAAATAAAGTTTATTTTGGATATTTTCACTAATTCTGTGAAAAAGTAATAGAATGGTGATGAGTTATAAATTAATATCCTCTGACCACTTACTTGAACATTTTAGATGGGAGAGTGCCATCTAATGGAATAAAAAGCAACTAAAAGTTGAAAATAATAAATTAATGATTGTGTTTAGTAAATTTACTATTTTGAAATAGTTATAATGACCTGATCTTCTTACAGATTTCTCTCACTAGGCTTTGAATGGTCATTGTGGCAACTTACATCAATGTCAAAAAAATTAGATGGGTGTTTTAAAATTTCTAAATATTACATTTTCTTAACTAATTTTAATGTCTAAAAATAATCTCTTTTTTTTTTTCTATTCAATATAGCTTCATTGCTTTTATAACTAAAGATTTATCGTTTCTTTCATATTCAATTAAAGTAATTTTTTTATATTTTTATGAAAAGATACTTTTCCCTGGAGACCTGATATTTTTACTCAATAAATAAAATCATTTTCATATCCATTTCTTGTATAAAGCCCAATTTTAATATTATTATATACCAAACAGGAGTATTAACACTAAGTTGTTGTTGTTTCTTATCCCCTTGTGTAAAGATTACACAAATTCCATGAGTTCATGCTCCTCGAGCTGTTTTATGATAAGCAGCGGCCTCTCCCAAAGGTCCATTAACACTAAGTGAATTGACAAATTGATTTTGTACATATGTAAATATGTGATGAGCTTACAAGATAGGCATTAAAAATATTATATTTGTAGAGAAATTGGTTTTTTCCTCCATATAAATATATCCATAGCAAATTTTTATTATTTTTAACTGTGTGAATGTTGACCTTTTCAAGTTCTTTCTTAAGATATGGCCTGTAAATTAACTTTTTTTTTGGGGCAATTAAAAAAATAAGTCATTTCTCTTAACTCTATGCCATAAATAGTCTTGCCTGTATTATCTTTATGGACTGAGATTTACACAGTTATTGTGCTGCCATTTTATAGAACTTTGAATTTTTATTTCCCATCTATTCATTTTTTACAAGAACAAACTTTCCTTTTTTTTCAGCCCATATCCTCAAGTTTTACTAAATACATCTATTTAAAGGCAGCTTTTGCAATTGTTACTATGATTCTTATTTTCTATAAATTTATGTAAGAGAGTATCTCTATTATTGGACATCATATCGCCACGCTGTAAGATTCAAAGGAAAAACAGGGTAACGTGGTAAGATTCTTTAATGGAACATGACGAGCTTTCAGGCAGCAACTGCCCTTCTTCAGGTCTTATAGGTATCTTTCAGGTATAAGACCTGAAGAAGGGCAGTTGCTGCCTGAAAGCTCGTCATGTTCCATTAAAGAATCTTACCACGTTACCCTGTTTTTCCTTTGAATCTCTATTATTGATTCCCTTGTAAATATATTGTTATGGTTTGTTTTCTGGTAGCGCAGAGTTTGACTTTTGGTGGACTGTATGGACAGATATTCTCCAATTTAATTTGTTAGTGACCATAACTCGCAGATCATCTAGTGACCTTTTCAATAGTTTTCTTTACCTCTTCTATCCAGCTCATTGCAGGTCTTTCTTCAATTTTCCCCAACATCAACATCTTTTCTAAACCATTTATTCCTATTATGTGTCAGAAGTAGGTCAGTCTTTGTTGGCATATTTGGGATTCTAGAGATCAGCAGAATTAATTCCATTTAAGGTTGAAACATTTGACCTTTTATATCTGTTCATGGCACTCTAAGTAGCTTTCTCCATATCCACATTTCAAAGGCTTCAATTCTTTTACTTTCTTTTTTTTTTCTGAGAGTCCAACTCTCAGTGACCACAGAAAATACCAATTATTATCGTTTAAAATAGGACTTTTAATAGGAATATTAAAAATTAGCCAATTTTTAGATTGCATATAGACAAAAAAAAAAAAGTCACCGTAATACAGTAGTCTTTTTGATTCACTTACTTTAATTCAACTGTTTTTCCAATCCCAATTAGCATATTTACTTTAACCGACTTTTATAATTTAACACTGACTTCAAAATTTAACTTGAAATTCTGATCCCTTGGAGTGTTTGTGTCAAAGAAGTTGGACTGTAAATCAGCAGGCTATTTCTGTGACAATATTATATCCATAATCAGACAAAATTTAAATGGTGTAATAGATGATCATTATTATCCTGTCATCTCCAATCTAAAGTTTTTAGTCTCATGGGCTCTATCTTTCTTAATCCTGGGTCTTCCTCTTCATCAGTATGTAGTTTATTCCATTCCAGTCTTTGATGACCATCTAACTCACAATTAGTCTTCAATTCCAGGATTTCTTCAAATACTTAATATTAAAAATAAAAAAGGCATATACTGACCAGGAGTACATGTGCTTTTCAGAAGGCAGAGCGCCATCTGGTGGAACAGAAATCAACTATTCATTGATTTAACCTGTTCCCTGATATTTGGCCAACCCAATTTCTTGATAAATCAAGAAAAGCTATCCACGAACGCATTTCGCGCTGTTGGCGCTCGTCGGCGTGGAGTAGGCTATACCACTGCGACCAAAAAGATTTTTGGTCCCAGTGGCTTCCCGAAAAACCAAGAAATGGGTATTTGCACATGTGCTCCTGGTCAGGATATGCCTTTTTTATTTTTAATATCAACACCTGACCTTTTTATTTTTTCCTATTGTTTTTTCATACTTAATATTAGAAAGAAACTCTTGTATCCTTTTGGTACTACAGAAATGTCAAAACCTATTTTTTTAGATTTGGGTGCTTGTTAGCTTAGACTATGGTCGGTATAGAGTTAACCTTTCAAATATATGGGAATGCTTGCAGGGGCTTTTAGTAATATTCAGCATTGTGCAACAGGGCATTTTCCCAGAAATGGATGCCAGCAGCTTTGTCATCATTTCACCTTATTCAACCACAATTTTACCTTTTTAGTGTCACACTCTCTCTGAATTTACAAAACCTTTCAAATATATGGGCATGCTTGCGGAGGCTTTTAGTAATATTTGGAATTATAGCGAGGCATTCCCAGAAATGGATGCCAGCAGCTTTCTCATCACTTCACCTTATTCAATCACAATTTTACCTCTTTAGTGTCACACTCTCTCTGAATTTACAAAAACTTAATTCTTGTTTACTTCATTCTTTCAATAGATGTTAATTTTCACGTTTACTAAAACTTTTTTTTTGTTATTATTATACATTATACTAGAAGTAAAAAAAAAATTATACATATTTTAAAAATCTTTTTTTTTAATGGGTCTATTTACTTTAAATCTATTTTTTCCTATTTAAGAACAAAGAAGCAGCTTCTCATTCTACAATCAACCACTCTTTGGAATGGTGCATGCCATCAGCAAGGTTTATTTGCATGAACTGGCCTTTTTTCTTTATTTACCATCTTGATCTAGTTTTTTTATCTTTCCTTTATTTGTATTTGTATTCTTTCACCTATTTTTAAAGTTTTGAATACTTGGAATTTATTTTTTATGAAAGTGAGAGTATTTTTTCAACTTTCATCTATTCTATTATAAAAATAGATGCAGTTTCTAAGTATACAACAACAACAAAAAGTCTTTTTAGGGATACTCATCCCATACAGGATTCTCCTAGACAATTTAAACAATTTTATTGATTCTCCTTTACAGGATTCTTCTAGATGGGTAAAAAGAAGTAAACATAACAGTTATCTACAGAAAGTGGAGATTAACATCAATTTTTCCTTATGTTGGGTCGTTCTTCTGTGTTATACCTTTTGGACTGTGCTGTTCTCCAGAATTTGTGAAAAGCTAATGCATTGGTCTTGCTTTTCACTACTTTTTACAATAAAATATATGGTGAACTGTCTTCATAAGCAATATTTTAGCAGAGAATTACTCTCTCCTCCTCCAAAGCCGGACAGTAACACATGTAGTGTGGGAAGTCATGGCTAAATTCATTATTACACAGAACGCACTTCAATTTCTTAGATTTCAATAATAGAACATGATTATGATAAAGCACAATTTGGATTATAGATACAAGAAAATAAGAATAACCTAATCCAAATAAATTGTGTGTGATGTTTCGATAACAGAGTTGTTACCATCATCATAGCTCATTTATTCTTTTATCTGATGATGGTAACAATGTTACTGAAACGTCACACACTATTAAATTATTTGGATTAGGTCTTATTTTATTGTATTTAGAACATGATTATGTATTTCTAAGTATACAAAAGGTTTTGCAAATTAGTAATTTATGTATATAGCCTTATTGAATCGGTTACTTTCCCTTTGATTATAGTTACTTCACAAAGGTACCTGGTGTTAACTTAAGATTCTAATGGTATACCGCTAAGTGAGCTATTATAGCCTTTGTTTGGACAACGAAGTTTCGAACATTATTTAACCTTTTTTCACATTTTGTATTTCATTTGTTTTAATTTTGCTATTTGTTTTTATAGGGGGTACACACAGGAGTAAAAATAGCTGAATAGATAAAATAAAAATTTGTTTTTAATATCAATAAATACAGTAGAACCTCCCTTTAGTGGACACCCCACTAGCAGACACCTCTCTACAAAGGACAGTTTTAATTTGCAAAATTACCATTTTTACTATTTAGCAGCTCTCCGGTAAGAGAACACCTCTCCCTAAAGGACACTTTGTCTCTGGATATAGGTTTCCTTTACAGGGAGGTTCTACTGTGTATTAAGAATCTATAACACACTTTATACTCATTTTCAAAACCTTCTCAATATTAACTTCCATCAAAAAAGTTCTATTTTTCATAAAAATGCTTTTGCATCAATAAAATATTTTTTTTTTTATTTTGTTTCCAAAAAAATGCTTTTACTATTTTTTTTTAGGGGGGGGGGTTCAAGAACTTTGTTCTTTATCTGTTTTCCAGAAGAGATAGACTTAAAAATCGGCTATAAAGTTATAAATGAAATTATAGAATGTTGATATCACTTTTTGTTGTTGTTCTTTTCTCATTTCACAAATTCTCTTGCAACTCATTCCATCTATAAAGTGGAACAATTTATTCAATTCCAAATATTTTACTGAATTGTCTTCTCTTTATTGTTGTGCTGTTGTTAGTGTTCATTAAGACAAGTTCAACTTTTGGTGATTATATGGACAAGTATTCTCCAATTTAATCTTAATTGCAATACAAAGATAAACATATTGTAAAATGGATTCTCCTTTCTGTATGACAAGCTATCTGAGAGAGAGCTCTTTGGGTTACGTCCGCGAGCGTCTCATTTTTCTTTTTATTTGACATATCGGACGCGATATCCCAGCTTGGGATACTTGCGCCTAAATAAATTTTAGCAACCTATATACAATTCAATAACCGGACTAAAAGGACAGAAGAGAAAATCTAAAATGAATTTACAAAAAATATTGAATTTTACATAAGTGTCTTTGTTATATACAAATTTGCGAATTTCTTCGATGGGATAAAAATGATTACTTCTGTAGCTATGAAAGATCGGACATTCTATTAATAAATGTATTGAGTTTTGGTTTTCTTTTCCACAGAAGCAGCTAGGATCATCCGTTGCCCCAATTTTCGAGCGTCTCATGCCGCTTGCACTTTTGTTTAGAAGTTCTTGTAATAAATTGATATTGTTCTAAGCTGTATCCACAACGAACCCACATTGTTTTCTTAGAAACCTTATGCAAACATTGATGGCTGAAAAGCATTGTAACAATATGTTTCATATTCTGCTATAGAAATGCTCTAGTTTTAAAATATGCCTGGTTTTCATTCTGTAACGTTTCCTATTTATAAATAAGGGATAGTCACAATACATTGTGTTTTAATATTTAATTTATTTATAACAAGGTTAGCCATAATATATAGACAAAACAAAACTTATGCTAAATAAGAGAAAGAAAGTACAGTGTTGATGACTTACCTAACTATAAAGAAAAATCAAAGAATAATTAAATGTTGCATAAATAAATACAAAGCATGATATAAAGCACAATTTGGATAATAGATTATAATAAAAGAAAATAAGACCTAATCCAAATAATTTATTAGTGTGTGACGTTTTGGCAACAACATTGTCACCATCATCAGACAAAAAAGAATAAATGATTTATTTATTATTGATATTATTCTTTTGTGTCTGATGATGGTGACAATGTTGTTGCCGAAACGTCACACACTAATAAATTATTTGGATTAGGTCTTATTTTCTTTTAAATACAAAGCATGTTACACTATCAATATAATCATTTTTGAATAAAATATTTTGTTGACAGAGATTGCTATAACCATAGAGTGATAGATCTGAAATACATTTATCACTTGGTTTAATGCCTTTTAACAATATATGTAAATTCTTGGATTTAGACACTTTTTTTTCCAGTTTGTTTCTCAATGTTCACATGTTTTTTTTTTGCTTATCCCTAATACACATGATACAAGCCATGATAATCATGGTGGGTAGAAGTTGGCGACTGTTTTTTACTGTAAGTGCACCACATGTCTACATATGTGAAAATCAGTTCAACTATGTGTTCCACTATGGTGCACATGTAGTTTACACATGTCATTTTCAATGCTAACTTAAATTTTTTATGTGTATACCTTAGTAATGAATCTTGACTTCTGGTTCAAAATCACTTTATTAGGTACCGCTCAACAAGAGCAACCTAGTTCATGATAATTGAAACAATGAATGATATGTGAAGGTTATTCACATATTAAACAAAATGTTAACACGAGATTCAATCCCAGTTCATGACTGTCGGGAATCGAGGGTGTTACCCACAATCTTGACTTGTTTTTTATTGAAATCAACTCGTTTTTTTTTGTTTATACAAGAGAGGTGTAGTTAAGGTATGTGTATTAATCTTTTATTATTATTATTGTATATATATATAGATAAATATTTTAATTATGTGTGTGTATAAAATATATGTATAGAATTGTCTTTCCTTATAAAATTTTGTTATATATTTTTGTATATATAGAAATACTTATGATGAACAAATTTTGAATTAACATTAAGTGTGTGTGCCAAAATTTATGTTGCATTAATATTTTATTTTATGGGCACTATTTTTTAATAAAAATTATTTTTGATATATTGCTTATATTAAATATATTATTAAAATTAGAAC
The DNA here is from genome assembly GCA_030710605.1 of Cordylochernes scorpioides. Taxonomy (NCBI): domain Eukaryota; kingdom Metazoa; phylum Arthropoda; class Arachnida; order Pseudoscorpiones; family Chernetidae; genus Cordylochernes; species Cordylochernes scorpioides. The sequence continues at coordinate 78,774,232 of CP092870.1, forward strand.
AAATTTGATAATAGAGCACTTTTTTGTAAAGTGTAACAATAAAACTTCGCTAAAATGAACCAAGGAATATAGTTGATAAAGCACAATTTGGATTATAGATCATAAACACAAGGTAATAAGACCAAATCCAAATAAATAAATAGTGTGTGATGTTTCGGTAACAGCGTTGTTACCATCTTCAGACAAAAGTACAGTAGTTTAGTCAGTACTTTTGTCTGAAGATGGTAACAATGCTGTTACCGAAACATCACACACTATTTATTTATTTGTATTTGGTCTTATTACCTTGTGTTTACAAGGAATATAGTGAAACCTAATATAATCCCCAATGTTAGGGATACCATAGAGTGAACCAAGAGTTCAAGACCATTGATGTTTACTATAGCAAGGTTTTACTGTAATATGTTTTTCTCTCTCAAAGAAATTATAAAACTTGTTATAGAAGGGTGTGTGTATGAATGATCAAAACCCTCAACAGAATTTTGAAAATAGTTCAAAATGTTTTAAAAGTTTATAATTTTTTAAAGATATATATATATTAGAGGGGCATACTCCAATATTTGAATTAAAGATTTTTAAAAATTGCAAAGGGTAACAAGACCAAATAAATATTATTTCTGTGTCCTGATTACAGGTATAATTTATATTATAGATTTGAATCAAAAGGTAACAAGACCAAATCCAAATATTTTTGAAATGTTTGTGACATTTCAATAAATTGGATTTGGTCCTGATTCCTTTTGTGTTATCTTCGTAACAGAATTGTGTTATTATCATCTAATTAGAACATTTGGTTTGAGAACCGTTTGATTACACTAATTCAGGATTAATGAGGGATTATGTAATAGGAAAAAAATGGAAGGGGTATGGCTCATCGGTGAAGAATTCTCCATGAACAATCCCTCTAGAGAAACTGCAGGAAGGACTGGTCACTAATGTGCCATTACCCTCTTGTACTTTTTGTCTCATCACAGTAAGATCTGTAAAGAAATGGGTTTTATATTGTTAAAGTAGTGCTGATATTTTAACAACTCTCTCACAATAGTAACAATGCTGTTAACAACAAAAAATTCCCATATTTGGTCTTGTTACCCATTATAATATACAGTAAAACTCTGATAAAATGAACCTGAGATATAGGGAAACTTCCCTTATAACAAACCTGAAATAATCTCCTAATTTATATTTTATAATACAGTGAACTATAAAGAACCATGGCTATAGTGAACCACAGGTTCAGTCCCATTAGGGTTTGTGTTTTAATGTCCATCTCACAGAGAGCCAAACAACAACTGACTCACCCGTGCAGCCGAGGTCACGCTCCGCTGCGTCACGTGGGGAAACATAGGTAGATGTTTTCTTACATCTTCTCAGCACATCCCCCTTTTTAAGACTTGAAATATATATATACATTACAAACTTTAAATGCATAATATAATTAATAATGAAGGCGATCCACAGGTTTAACAATTCGTCCACTCCGGGTTCTTATCTGGCCGTCTTCTGAGTCGTTAGAGGGATGATCCACAACTGGGGTCTTTTCATTTTCAGCCAGGTCCTCCTCCGAAAAGGTCGGCGTCGATGGGTCGGCTGGATATTGCACTGCAACTCCTTTTCGTAGATGGAACCTGTTTCGACGTAAAGTCCCAACTGGAGTATCAACCATATATGACCTTGGTGTCGATGCTTTCTTCTTTACAATCCCCCAGATTCGCATATCTGTAATCCAAACAGTGTCACCTTCGGATAGCTCCTCCATGTCCGTAGCTCCGCAGCGTCGATCATATCTGGATTTCATATCCTTTCTCCTTCTCCCCTCCTTTCTTTTCAGGGTCTGAGAGTCCACCAACTTTGGATTAAGATTCTCTGGTGCAATTGGCAAGGTCGTTCGGAGTTTACGTCCCAGATGGTTCACCATGCCAAGAAATCTTCTTACGCCCTGAACATCGGTCGGAGCAGGCATCTTCGCCACTGCTTCGATTTTCGCTGGATCTGGTCGAATACCGTCTTCATCCAGTATGTGCCCAAGAAAATTAATTCTTGGCACGCCGAAGACACACTTGGCCTTGTTTAGTGTAACTTTCGCCTCTTTCAGTTTTCGGAGCACTAAACGAAGAATTCGATCGTGAGTCTTGGAGTCGGAGGCAAATATCAGGATATCGTCCAGGTAACACATTACACCGTCCATGCCTTGCAAGATTATTGACATAACTCTCTGAAAATACTCTGGGGCGAGTGAGATTCCAAATGGCATTCTGCAGTATTTATATCTCCCAAAAGGAGTGATGAAGGTCGTTAAATGCTGGCAGTCCGGGCTCAACGGAATCTGGTGAAAGCCACTGTTCGCGTCCAGTTTCGAAAAGAATCTCGCTTCCCCCAGTTGCCCCAGCATGTGCTCCACCACTGGCATGGGATGCACTTCGCGCTGTACATGTTCGTTCAGCCTTGAGAGATCCACACAGAGTCGTATGTCGCCATTCGGTTTACCAGCAATCACAGTCGGTGCACACCATTCAGTCGCAACGTTAACTTGTGCTATGATTCCCGCCTTCTCGAGCTCTTCCAATCTTGTTTTGAGCTTTTCCATCAAAGGTATTGGTACCCGTCGAGGAGTATGCACAGCATATGGTTTTGCTCCAGGTTTCAATTTGATTTCGTAAGGGTTTCCGATCTGTCCCAGTCCTTCAAATACTTCAGGGAATTCCTTGATCGGGTTAATTCTCGTCGCAACCACTTCAATCCGCCTCGCCAGGTTCAAGAGCTCACATGCCCGGCGACTCAGAAGAGGTTCACTCAAACGACGAATGACATAAATCTTCTCCTTGATTTCATAATTGCCATTTCGCAGCGTTGATATAAACATACCCACAGTCCGAAGTTCGGAGAATTCAGCAGCTCTAAGGTTGATATCACTTTTCACTAGTCGTTGCTGTCCCATTATCTTCTTGAAGAGACACAGAGGAACACATGTAACATCCGCCTGGGAGTCGAGCTTGAACTTCAGCTGTTTCCCGTTCACTTGGATTTCTGCTGTCCATCGCCTCCTGCACTCGCCTTCATCATCATCGAGATTAGATGAATCCTCCACAGCTGATACCTCCAGGAGAAAACCAATTTCTTCATCAAGTTCAGAAACAGCTTTGACTTCCGCAGTCTTCTCCTGCTTATCTGGGCAGCAATTTGCAAAATGGCCTGTTTTTGAACACAGGTTACATTTCTGTCCTTCAGCACGGCAAGCCTGTCCTTCCCTGTGGGTGAAACCTCCGCACTTTGGACATCGTGATCTTGTTTTGGCTGACTTCTCCTTCTTCCTCGAAGGCTGCTGTTGTTGTTTTGGTGATTGTTTCTTCGAGTTGAACTTCACCTGATTGACCTTTTGGCTTGTTGAGGGACGCTGCAGGTCGACTTGCTGCTGTCGAACGGCTTCCTGCTGTCGAACCATTTTCACCGCCTTTTCCAAAGTCAGTTCGCTGTCCAACTGCATTCTTTCAGATAAAGCTTGGTCCCTCACTCCAACCACAATTCGGTCACGGATCAACTGCTCATGAAGACCCTCAAATTCGCAGCTATCAGCCAATTTGTACAATGAAGTGATGAATTCGTCCACTGGCTCCCGATCCTCTTGGATTCTTGAATTAAATTTCGCACGTTCGTAGATAATATTCTTCCTGACACAGAAGTGGCTGTCGAACGCCTTGAGGACGGAATCAATTTTCGTTGCCTCTTCCTCCTTTTCGAACTTGAAGGTCCTGAATATATCATCCGCGCGGTCGCCCATCAAGTACATGAACAAATCGATCTTGTCCGCCTCCTCTTTCTTCTTCATTCCACTGACCACGAGGTATCGTTCGAATCTTTTCCTCCATTTGGGCCATTCGTTGGGAGTCGAGAAGTCGAAAGTTTCTGGAGGTTGAATCTGAGCCATGTTGAATTATCTTCCAAGGTACGCAAAAATCGATATTTTGCAATATACGGGTTCGTATTTTATCCAGCTATCGCTGCCACCATGTTTTAATGTCCATCTCACAGAGAGCCAAACAACAACTGACTCACCCGTGCAGCCGAGGTCACGCTCCGCTGCGTCACGTGGGGAAACATAGGTAGATGTTTTCTTACATCTTCTCAGCACAGTTTGCTATAACAGGGTTTACTGTATGTATTAGAATTAATATATATATCATTTTGAGAATAATTGGAAATATATAGTTCAACCTGTTCTCTCCATGTAATTATTGTCTAATAGATGCTGTGATAACCTATATTCTCTTAATGGAAAGCCAAAATGAAAAGAATATTAAAATAAAGATGTAATCATATTGTGAAAATATATTTTTTAAATGTTTGAAAATGATAAAAGATAAGTATTGTGCAAATCCAAATAAGTAAACACTTATCCTTAATTTCGTTAAACACATCACCAAGAGTAAACCTTCAAGTTTTTACTATATAAGCAGAATAAACATACAATATAGATGGAAATTTTTCCAGGAGGATATTGATCTAAAGAGACAAAGGTCGCCTCTCCCATCAAAATAGACGTCAAAGCTAGAGGCCATCAAAGCTGGTGTTATGGCTTTGTCACCGACCCGAGGCCGCTAGTTTGCGGCAAGAGTCAATGGATGGTGTCTAGCTTTGACATCTATTTTGATGGGAGAGGCGACCTTTATCTCTTTAGAACATACAATAGTTGTACTGATCTGGTGGATTAAATTTTCAAAATCGCTGGGAAGGTTATTGAATGAGAGGGCTTGGCTCATCAGTAGTGAATCCTCTCAGCGGTTTCGCCAAATTAATCTACAGACCACTCTTCTATTGTATTGGATTGGTTTTCTTATATACCCTGAATTTACTAAGGATGGCATAAGGAATTATGCTATTCAACCTGCCTTTTGTACAACCTTTTTTTTAAAGCAAGTTTTCTATTTTCATTTTTGCTTATCCCCTTTTGCTGTAAGTGCACCACATGTTTACACATGTGAAAAGCAGTTTAACTTTGCACTTACAAATGTGCCAGAGCCTCATTTTTTTAAATATACTGTATCTCTCTGGCGAGATTATTATTTAGAAAAAGTATTTTAAAAATATCACCAATACTGTTGTTATACCATAGCATATCCTTTATTTATTTTTCTTTTCATTTTGGCTTGACCTATTTATAAAGGACAATTTAATCCCATTGTTATCTTTAGTACAAAATATTATTTTTATCTTGTAAATGATTAAATTTTAAACTCTATCTCTATATGTAAAGATGTGTGATTTATTTTAATAAAAGTTTAATAGTGTGTGAGGTGTGTAATGACTGATATATATGTTTTTGTTTATAATTTTATATATTATTGTTGATCACAGAATTGTGTGCTTATATTTGTTGCTATTAAACTTTGTTTCCTCTTACAAAAGCAAAATTATATACAGTAGAACCTCTCTTTAGCGGATACCCCGCTAGTGGACACCTCTCCACAAAAGACAGTTTTAATTTGCAAAATTACCATTTTTATAACTTAGCAACTCTCCGGTAAGAGGATACCTCTTCATAAAGGACATTTTTGCTCTGTGCAATTAAGTATCCTTTACAGGGAAGTTTTACTGTATATAAAAGAAAGCAAATTATTAACGATTTGTATTGAAATTTTAACAAATTTGTTATATCTATGACTCTGAAATTGAAAAGATAACGACTTTTGTTTCATCTTCTTGTATGTTCTTTTTACAATCACTTTCATATGATTAGAAGTCATATAATGTTTTGGTTCTTCCACAATTGTAATTTTAGTTTCTGACAAGTTCTAAAACAATGTTAAACTGTTCTATCTTTGTATTGTAAAAGCTGTGTCACACAATATATTATATATTTGTAGATATATTTTAACTTTTATACTCTGTATACTAAACTCTCTCTCTCTTTCTCTACTTTATATATATCTAGATTTACTAATATATATTCTCTTCTTTTATATATATGCAACAAAATAAAATATTTTAAATAATAATTAGTGAAGACTGTTCTACTTTTAAAAATTTTGATACTGTTTTAATGTCCATCCATACAGAGTTCAAAACAACAACTGACTCACCCGTGCAGGCAAGGTCACGCTCCGCTGCGTCACGTGGGAAAACATACGTACATGTTCTCAGCACATCCCCCTTTTTAAGATTTGAAATATATATATACATTACAAACTTTAAATGCATAATATAATTAATAATGAAGGCGATCCACAGGTTTAACAATTCGTCCACTCCGGGTTCTTATCTGGCCGTCTTCTGAGTCGTTAGAGGGATAATCCACAACTGGGGTCTTTTCATTTTCAACCAGTTCCTCCCCCGAAAAGGTCGGCGTCGATGGGTCGGCTGGATATTGCACTGTAACTCCTTTTCGTAGATGGAACCTGTTTCGACGTAAAGTCCCAACTGGAGTATCAACCATATATGACCTTGGTGTCGATGCTTTCTGCTTTACAATCCCCCAGATTTGCATATCTGTAATCCAAACCGTGTCACCTTCGGATAGCTCCTCCATGTCCGTAGCTCCGCAGCGTCGATCATATCTGGATTTCATATCCTTTCTCCTTCTCCCCTCCTTTCTTTTCAGGGTCTGAGAGTCCACCAACCTTGGATTAAGATTCTCTGGTGCAATTGGCAAGGTCGTTCGGAGTTTACGTCCCATGAGAAGCTCAGCAGGGCTGTAACCGTTCTCCAAAGTGGTCGATCGATACTCCAGGAGTCCAAGCGATGAGTCTTGATTTTTCTTGAGGATCAACTTAGCAATTTTCACACCTGCTTCTGCCATCCCATTGCTCTGCGGGAATCGAGGACTTGAAGTGACATGTTGGAATCCATACTGCCTTGCGAAATTTGCAAATTCACGAGCAGCTCCAAATTGCGTCCCATTATCGCTTACAACAGTTTCTGGGATTCCATGTCGGGCAAATATGGATTTGCAACTACGCACCACCACACTGGCTGTGAGCCGATCCAGCTGAACCATTTCAGGAAAGCGAGAATAATAGTCAATGACGACTAGATACCACTTATTCTCGAACTTGAACAAATCCATTCCAATCTTTTGCCACGGTCGTGTAGGAAAGTTGGTTGGTATCAAAGGTTCATGTTTTGAGACGGCTTCCTGGATACAGACACTGCACTTTCTGACCGTTTCCGCGATCTCTTCCGAAATTCCAGGCCACCATACCGTCTCACGTGCGCGAAGTCTTGTTTTTATAATCCCGAAGTGCCCAGCGTGCAACTTATCTAGGATCTCCAGTTTCATACTTGCTGGAATAATAAGACGACAGCTACGCATCAGTAGTCCATTTTGAACGCCGAGTTCATCCTTGACATGCCAATAAGAGAGCAGAGCCTGTGACATCTTCTTCTTATTTGGCCAGCCTTGCTCAAGGTAGTTGACTACTGCTTTCAGGGTCGTATCTTCTTGTTGATCTTCAAATATCTCCGTCAACATCTCGTCTTTGTCGGTTATACTCGAGAGAACTGCATTTATATGCGCTGAGGTTGGCCGTTCGTCTTCACCTCCCTCGGTTGTAAGAAGTGGTTGTCTGGATAATGCATCGACGTCGAGCAGCTCCTTTCCAGGGATGTCCAATCTTGTTTTGAGCTTTTCCATCAAAGGTATTGGTACCCGTCGAGGAGTATGCACAGCATATGGTTTTGCTCCAGGTTTCAATTTGATTTCGTAAGGGTTTCCGATCTGTCCCAGTCCTTCAAATACTTCAGAGAATTCCTTGATCGGGTTAATTCTCGTCGCACCCACTTCAATCCGCCTCGCCAGGTTCAAGAGCTCACATGCCCGGCGACTCAGAAGAGGTTCACTCAAACGACGAATGACATAAATCTTCTCCTTGATTTCATAATTGCCATTTCGCAGCGTTGATATAAACATACCCACAGTCTGAAGTTCAGAAAATTCAGCAGCTCTAATGTTGATATCACTTTCCACTATTCGTTGCTGTCCCATTATCTTCTTGAAGAGACACAGAGGAACACATGTAACATCCGCCTGGGAGTCGAGCTTGAACTTCACCTGTTTCCCGTTCACTTGGATTCCTGCTGTCCATCGCCTCCTGCACTCGCCTTCATCATCATCGAGATTAGATGAATCCTCCGTAGCTGAGACCTCCAGGAGAAAACCAATTTCTTCATCAAGTTCAGAAACAGCTTTGACTTCCGCAGTCTTCGCCTGCTTATCTGGGCAGCAATTTGCAAAATGGCCAGTTTTTGAACATAGGTTACATCTTTGTCCTTCAGCACGGCAAGCCTGTCCTTCCCTGTGGGTGAAACCTCCGCATTTTGGACATCGTGATCTTGTTTTGGCTGACTTCTCCTTCTTCCTCGAAGGCTGCTGTTGTTGTTTCGGTGAAAAATTCTTCGAGTTGAACTTCACCTGATTGACCTTTTGGCTTGTTGAGGGACGCTGCAGGTCGACTTGCTGCTGTCGAACGGCTTCCTGCTGTCGAACCATATTCACCGCCTTTTCCAAAGTCAGTTCGCTGTCCAACTGCATTCTTTCAGATAAAGCTTTGTCCCTCACTCCAACCACTATTCGGTCACGGATCAACTGCTCATGAAGACCCTCAAATTCGCAACTATCAGCCAATTTGTACAATGAAGTGATGAATTCGTCCACTGGCTCCCGATCCTCTTGGATTCTTGAATTAAATTTCGCACGTTCGTAGATAATATTCTTTCTGACACAGAAGTGGCTGTCGAACGCCTTGAGGACGGAATCAATTTTCGTTGCCTCTTCTTCCTTTTCGAACTTGAAGGTCCTGAATATATCATCCGCGCGGTCACCCATCAAGTACATGAACAAATCGATCTTGTCCGCCTCCTCTTTCTTCTTCATTCCACTGACCACGAGGTATCGTTCGAATCTTTTCCTCCATTTGGGCCATTCGTTGGGAGTCGAGAAGTCGAAAGTTTCTGGAGGTTGAATCTGAGCCATGTTGAATTATCTTCCAAGATACGCAAAAATCGATATTTTGCAATATACGGGTTCGTATTTTATCCAGTTATCGCTGCCACCACGTTTTAATGTCCATCCATACAGAGTTCAAAACAACAACTGACTCACCCGTGCAGGCAAGGTCACGCTCCGCTGCGTCACGTGGGAAAACATACGTACATGTTCTCGTACATGTTCTCAGCACAGATACAGTTAACTTTATTCATGATAGAATTGTGAAAAAAGTTTTAAAATTACAAATATATTATCACAATGAGTATCTTTTTATTGAAAAAACGCTAGCTTTCAAGTATTAATCGCTCTTCAACGAGCTCACTATAATATCGACTTTTTATTTTAGTAAGTGATATAGGCTTAGCAAAATACGATGTTCCTTTCTAAGGATTTCTAGATGTTTTTGTACTCACGTAAGTTGTAGTTACAAGGACATCCCTTTAGATAAAAACAAATATATATTTATTCAAGGAACGACTTGTTCCATTACATATATTGTTAAGACAAGTTAGCGGTAAACAATAACAGCAAGTTTGAAGATAGAAGTTGGAAGTAGTAGTAATAGGAGTGACATAGCATCGATGATGATTAAAGTCAAAGATTGCGTAACAATTCCCCCCTTTCTTTGGCTTTATTCCCACGATGCTGAGGCTCTCCAGGTGTTTCTTCATCTGGTCTCGGGATAGGTCCTTTGTGAAGATATCCGCCTCCAGGTCCTGGGATGGCTTGTACAGAAGGCAGATGTCTCTGGATTCATAACAGTCTCTCAAGAAGTGGTACTTTCTGTTGATATGTCTACAGCGACTGCTTTGTTTAGGGCTGGAGATCCAGTTGATCAATGACTGACTGTCTGTATAGATCCCAGTTGGTTTTTCCATTAAATTCCATTCTTCCAGCTCTCGTAACAGGTTTATTATCCACTTGATTTGACAGCAGCTTTCACAAGCAGCTATCATTTCCGCTTCCATTGTAGAGAGGGCGACGAGTGGTTGTTTACTACTTTTCCAGTCTATAGTTGCTTCGCCGAGCTTCAATACATATCCGCCGTAGGATTTTCCATCATGAGTGGTCGACCAGCTGGCATCGGTGTAGGACTTCAGGATTCCAGTCTTCCCTCTTTCAAATTTCACTCCTAGGTCAATTGTTCCTCGCAGGTATCTCATCACTCTTTTGATTGCTGTCCAGTGCATCTGTTTTGGTTGTCTGGAGTACTGTGAAAGTTTGCTAGTGATGTAAGCGATGTCGGGTCTGGTATTAACAGCTAGAAACATTAGCATTCCAAGGGCTTCTTGGTAAGTGTGCTGATCACAATTGTCATCTTCAATATGATTGTCCAAATTGATTTCTTTGGAACCTGGTGTTGGAACTTCCTTACAATTTTTCATTCCATATTTCTGCAATATTTGTTGTACATAGTGGCTTTGCTGTAGCGAAATTCCCTCCTTGTCTTGTATGATCATGATTCCCAAAAACATGCCTTTACATGTTACATTCTTTATTTCCAGGTGATGTCTCAATTTATTGATGAATCTGTTTGAGGTATCTTCAGAATCTGAGACAGTGATAAAGTCATCAACATATATCCCTACATAGAAGTATTTGTCTTCATTCTTCCATTTAAATAAGCAAGGATCAGATTTAAGTTTTTCCAGTCCACAGTCATGAAGTACTTGACTGAATTTCTCATACCACGATCTTCCGGATTGTGGTAGACCGTAAATACTTTTGTTGAGTTTGCAAACTTTGTTTCTGTCTTGGACAAATCCAGCAGGTTGTTCCATGAATATTGTATTTTCAATGTTTCCATTTAGATAGGCTGCTTTCACATCAAATAGTTTAATGACTGAATCTTTTGTTGCTGCCATTGACAAAACAGTCCTGAGGGTGGCATTTTTAATTACAGGGCTGAAACTTTCGTTGTAATCTCTTCCTGGGATTTGGTTGTATCCCATTGCAACAAGTCTAGCTTTGTAAGTTTTGTTTTCTTGGTCTTTAGATATTTTGAACACCCATTTACTTTTGACAACTTTAGCGTTTACAGGTCTAGGTATCAGTTCCCATACTTGATGCGAGTACATGTTCTGTATTTCCTCAAGCATTGTGTTCTCCCAATGTTTCTTGTCTTCGTATGCGATGGCTTCATCATAGTCTTTCGAAATGGTTTCATTCGTAGTAGCCAGAACGTAGTCATCGAATATTTTAGGTATTGTTCGAGTTCTTTGTGGTCTGTCTGATTCACTTGACTCTGTCTGTCTGTTGATCATGGTATCTGGTGCTGGCTCTTCAATATCAACATCTGATAGAACATGATTGTCCAGTTGTTCATCCTCCTGAATGAAGAAATAAGTGTCAGTGTCCGTATTATTATCACTTTGTTTTTCTTCCGAGATGACATTATTGTTCTCTCTGAAGTGAATGTCTGCGGTTTCAAGAATGACTCTCGCTGTGATATCAAATACTCGATAAGCTCTTCTGCATCTTGAATAGCCTACAAATATTCCTCTCTTAGATTTAGCTTCTAGTTTGTGTCTTTGATGATTCTCGAGTTTATAGAAGACTTCACAACCAAATCTCATGATGTGAGAGACGGATGGCTTTTTACCTTTCCATTTTTCCATAGGGGTAGTGTCTGGGTCATTGGTTGTGGGAGTTAGATTGTACAGATATGCAGCTGTATTCACAGCTTCTGCCCAGAAGTGTAGGGGTAATTGGGAGTCTGAAAGAAGTGTTCGGCCTTTGTCTAATAGTGTTCTGTTAGCTCTTTCAACTCTCCCATTGCTTCTTGGGGTGTACGGTGTAGTTAGTTCATGTTTAATTCCTTTGGATTCTATGAAGGTTTCAAGGTTTTTATTGATAAATTCTGTTCCGTTATCAGTTCTAAGTCGTTTTAGTTTTGAGTTTAGCTCGTTTTCTCTCTTTACAATAAACTTCTTCAAAACTTCTGCTGCTGATGTTGGGGCACGTTTTTGTAACCATACCCCAACAGAAGGCGTATGTATAATCAACATCAAATGGATACATGGCTTCCCTCCCACATAGACTTATAGACCATCTTTTTGCCCAGAAACCTAGACAATTGATGACACCAGACTTCCATGCCGAAAGCTGATGCCTGGTGAAGAAGACACCGGTGACATCCAGGGACATCCGCGCTGGAAGCTGTTGTTCCATATGTACATATATTCCCCTCACCAAAAATTTAGGTAAAGGTGACCAGAAAAAAAATGGAGAAGGAAGATTTCTAAAAGACTAAGCCTTATAAATATCCTTCCCGAAAAAAGGAAGCATCACATTACAGTCCAGGTAAAAGGGGCCTGGGTCGATTTTTAGCCAAGACGGGGGGCGATATATATACCGTCCCGAGAAAAGGGAGGATAGTATTTCAATCCATGTGGAGGGGGGGCCTGGGGTCTGAAATTTTACACTAGTGCCGTGGCTGTTTCTCTCTTTAGATTTTTTTGTTTTGGTAATACTATATGTTCTATTTTGATGGGAGAGGCCTGGGGCGTCTATGAAATTGTATACTGGAGCCGTTGGCCATTTTGATTGGTGTTTCTTTCGGCGAATGAAAATGCCAGCCAATAGAAGCTTTGGCGCGGCAGCGAATGAAAACGGAGAGAGACAAGAATAAAAGAGGGTTTCTTTGCCAAAAGGCAGATTCAATCTGAGTCGCTCAGTGAGAGGACAGTCTTCAGACGGGAGATCAGACCTTTGCCGGCACTTTCGAAAAAAGGTAAGCCATTTGTCATTATGACTTAGCGCCCCCCCCCCCTTTTTGTGTAGTAACCAACCTAGATTTCGCATGGGCCCTAAAGGGCTATAAAGTAACTTCAGGTCACCTCTATCTAAATTTTTACTATGTAAATAGCATATCTCGTCAGTATAGACATGTTCCCAAATTTTAATTTATTTAAATAAATATCTAGAGAAATTTTCTTGTTTCCTCTCATACATATTTCATTCCTTTTTGCTTTATGGTACTACCCCCCACACCTTAATTTCACAAATTGTAATAAATATAGAACTACCAACTCTGTTGGAATAGAGTTGTGTACTATATCTTTGCTGTGATATATTGACACAGCGACAATTGCAAATTATGACTTTATTAGGGCTACTTTGAGGGTATCTATCTGTCAGGTTTTAGTAATGTTTGTACTTTTATGTGTTTCAGTGCGTTATTCCATCATATTTACCATTATACCATATTTTCTGATTCCTCGGGCTATTGTTACGCTGTTACGGCATGATGCAAACAGATTTGTATGTTTGAATATTGTTTGTGTTATTTGGGCTATAAAAATGCCTTAATATGAATCTATTTACAGTTGATCTGTAGAAATTATAGAGATCTGTTGCTATAATTTTCCTCTATGAAATAGCTCCCAGCGTCTTCAGTGGGTTGCTAAACCTCCAGAAGGAGTCTTTTATAGATTGCCCAATTTAATAACGATTTCATGGGTTGTCTGATGAAATTGTATACTAGTGTCGTGGTTGTTTCCATCTTTAGACCTTTGTTCTGACAATATTATATGCTCGATCCCTGCTTTAACTCAAACTTTTAATCAATTACAGAGTTCCCCCTTTTTTTTTTTCTTTATTTATCCTGTTTGCACAAATTGCATTACATTTGATGATGTAAAGACATATGTCGATAGTGCATCATTGACAGCTGTGCTTCTATTATACAACATTAAGGTCTTGCTGCGGGTTATATACATGGGGTTGTTGGCCTAAATTGCTATATATATATATACTTAAGTAAGGAAACTTTAATAAGTCACATCGTGTATCCTCCCTTTTCATCTATCCAAACCGGGAACGCAACAATGTCGCCCGCCGCGGGGCTCGAATTTAGTATATGTTTCATCCCCTATACTTTAGAAATATATACCTAATGAAAAGCCATACTATTTTTAAGTATTGGTGAAGTAGTCCACGCATCCTGAGATTAACAGTCTATTATAAATCGTGAATTTTAATTTATGCTTTCCGTTTCACTGGCATTTTATCAGGCAATGAAAGTTATGTTGAGTCGGTGTATACCGCATCTCTCGCCGCTGTCTTTTACGATTCACATTGTTTGTGGCAAAACCTTAATATTTTCATTGATTTCTGATATCAAAGTAAAACGTTTATGGGGATGAGTATCTTTTATTCTGGTCTTCTCAAGCTTTCGAGCTTGTCCGCCCTTCTACAGGAGAAACATATACAATATATCAAGAAAATATAACGTCGCCTGATGATAAAAATATTATGATTCTATGTACATATATATATATATACATTAGGAAGTTTTGCATATTATTTGTTTTCTTAAGACTTTTTTTTTTGGTTAAGGTATTTACACATATTCTACTATTGTTTGCTATATTCTAAGAATTATCTTATAGGTTAGAAATTCTATTATTTAAGTAGTTTTATAATAGTTATTGGCTATTACATATAAGTTACTTATATTATTGTTGATATTATTAGCTGGTACTAGGATATATTGTGTTATATGTTTCGGGCAAATCTATTTTCTATTAATGCTATTGTGTTTTCTGAATAATAGAGAATCAATTATAAGCCTTTGATATTTGCTGTTTATGTTATTGTAATGTATTCTAGGTTCTCCTAATGCGAAAGTGTGACCTGTTCCTTTGCAGTATTGGAAAATTAGAGACCTATTGTCTTGATTAATAACGTTGCGTCTATGTTCATATATTCTATTGCTGACTCTCCTTCCTGTCTCCCCTGCGTATTTGGCTTGGCAGCTGTTACACTCTACGGAATATATTGCCTTTTATTCTCTGTTTTGGTTAGTGGGTTTTATGATAGTAGGATTATTTTTAGATAGTGGACTTTTATGGTGGAGTCTATGTTAGGGGAATTACAGTAATATGTTTGGATGCCAGAGTTTCTTAAGTAGTTGGCTATTGTTATAGATGTTTGTGAGTATGGAATGTAACATATCTCCCTATAGATATTTTGTGGTTTTGTTTATTGGGTTATTGATTGTTATACTTTTGTGGAAATGTTGTAATATAAAGGTGGTTTGGTATCCTGCTTGCTGGACATTATTTATAATGTTCTGTGTCTCAATCATTTTGAATTCTGTTGCGAGCACCATTGATTACAATTTCTTTATTTTACTTTCTCAAATTATTATATACAGTATGAGAAATGAGGTTGGATTCCCATGGTTCAAATTTAGAACGGTGATCAGTGTTTTACAGTAGTCTACTGAAATGACTTAGCATTTTTTTTTCATCATAGCTCTGATATAATTTTCTCACAGCAGAGGTGAGTTCTGATAATTATTGCTGGATACAAATATCTTAACTTCATTTTAATAGCGCTTTCTATCAAATCATACTAGCCTGTGTGTTGTTATCCAAGACGAGGCAAGATTAACTAAGCATTAGTTTATTTCCTATTATATTATCTTTTATATACAAGTCAAAAGAGATCACTAGCAGAGTATTATTCCTTTTGGTTTCCAGAGCTCAACATTCTATGAGCCTAATACTCTGCACATCTCCTCCCTTATCTTTACAGGAACCTTCGAGGTATCTTGACTGCCCTTCCATATCTTGTATGCACGGCTGGCATTGAAGGGAGGCTCTTCTCTGGATCCTGGTCTTGGTTGTCCCTCTGCATCCTTCCATCTCTTGTAGATGAGGCCGTTGGTGTAGGGCAATCCTCCTCGGTCTCTTGCTCCTGGTCATCCTCAGAAGCATCCATGGTACTTCCCATTTTTGGTAGAGGTGTGAGGTGGAGTCTGTTTCGCCTAACTTTTCCTTGGGGCGTTTGTACCCAATAGGAACGCGGTTCTTCGGATTTGTGAAGAACTTTTCCTTTTACTCTTTGATCTCTAACCCAAACGCTGTCCCCTTGTTGAAGCGGAGGCAAGCTATGTACATCGTGTCGTTTATCATATAGGCGCTTCTGGTTGATCACCCTCCTTTTCTCTCTTTCTTGCAAAGCTTCTGAGTCCAAGTACCTTGGCATCAGTGATGGTTCTATTGCTGGAACAGAGGTCCTAAGGCGTCGTCCCATTAATAGTTCAGCTGGACTATAACCACTTTCCAGGGGCATCGTTCTATATGCTTGAAGAGTCAGATAGCAATCTTCTTCTTTCTTAAAACTTTGCTTTATATTCTTGATAATTGCTTCAATAAATCCATTGCTTTGAGGGAATTTCGGGCTGGATGTGATATGTTTGAAAGACCATTCCTTAGAAAATTTTGAAAATTCGGAACCCAGAACTTTTTGGAATTGTGGTCCATTATCGCTTCTAACAGTCTCAGGTGTTCCATGCCTATCAAATATAGATTTAAGACGGCCTATTACTTCTTGAGCAGTTAGATTTTGTAAAAGTGATATTTCTGGGTACCTGGAATAGTAATCACATACAATTAGATACCATCTCCCATTTAGATAAAAGAGATCCATTCCGACTTTTTGCCAAGGTCTGATCGGAAATTCTGAGGGCATCAAAGGTTCATGCTTGGGTTTTCTCTCCTTCAAGCATTTTGTACACGACGAAATCATCCTTTCAATCTCTTGGGAAATTCCTAACCACCAAACCGATTCTTTTGCTCTAGATCTGCATTTATTGATCCCAAAATGGCCTTGGTGCAATTTCTCAAGGATATCTTTCCTCAATGTCTTAGGGATTAGAATTCTTTGTCCTCTAAGAAGAAGACCATTCTGATAGGTCAGGTCCTCCTGAAATTGCCAGTATCCTCTTAGTTCTGGATCTACTTCTCTTTTATTCTTAGGCCATCCACTCATACAGTATTTAGCCAATTGAGAGCAAAGTGAATCTTCCTTTTGCTTTCTAGAAATCTCCAAAAGTCTTTCTTCTGTTGCTGGAAATTCAATGGATTGGATGTACGCAGAAAGTTCTTCTTCCAATTCATCTTTATGTGGTTTAGACATAGGCTTCCTTGATAACATATCAGCCACTATTTGCTTTTTGCCAGCAATGTGACTTATTTGATAAGAATATCTCATCATCCTCATTTTTAATCGCTGAAGTCTGGGAGTCATGTCTTCCAAGGATTTGGACGTAAAGATGGCAATCAGTGGTTTGTGATCTGTTTCAATATGGATTTTAATACCTGTAACATAATCCTTTAGTCGTTCACAAGTCCATACTATAGCCAGTCCTTCTTTTTCAATTTGGCTGTATCTTTTTTCCGTTTCTGAAAGTGTTCTAGATACATAAGCTATAGGTTTTAAAGATCCATCAGGTTGTTCTTGTCTTAGAACACCACCTATTCCAAATGAAGAAGCATCAGCCGATACTATGGTCGTTCTTGAGGGATCAAATAAAGCGAGGTTAGGTCTAGATACTAACTCTTGTTTCAGTAGGTTAAAGCTCTTTTTCTGAGGTTCATCCCAAACCCACTCGTTTTTTGTACTTAGTAACGAATTCAAGGGTTGTAATTTATCCGCAAGGTTGGGAATGAATTTTCCTAAATAATTCACCATGCCTAAGAAAGACTTCAATTCTTTTGTTGATCTAGGCGCCTCCTTTTTTGTAATAGCATCGAGCTTTTCTTCGTCAATGAATAAGCCTTCTGAACTCAATGTGTGTCCCAGGAATTTTACAGTTTCAACTCCAAATTGACACTTTTCTGGGTTGAGTGTCATCCCTTCTTCTTGGATTTTCTTCAAAACTTGGCGTACCCTTTCGTTATGTTCTTCTAAGGAAGGTCCGTATACTACAATATCATCCATGAAGCATACAACCCCTTCTATATTGCCCAGAAGCTGAGTCATCTTTCTTTGAAAGATTTCTGGTGCCGACGTTATTCCAAATGGGATTCTTTTGAAAAAGAACCTGCCGAATGGCGTTATAAAGGTGGTTAGTTTTTGGGATTCTTTAGCTAACCCAAACTGCCAAATCCAGAATTTGCATCTAGCTTGGAAAAATAGCAAGCATTTCCCAGCTGTCCCAGGATATGCTCTGTCGCAGGTAGCGGATAATTTTCTCTTCTTATATACTGATTTAGCTTCGTTAAATCAACACAAATTCTTATTTTTCCTCCTGGTTTCGATACTGCAACCATTCCTGCACACCACTCAGTCGGCTCTTCTACTGATTCAATGACTCCTAGCCTGGTCATCTCTTCAAGTATAGATTCAAACTACAAGGTAATAAGACCTAATCCAAATAAATTAATAGTGTGTGATCTTTTTGGCATCAATGTTATTACCATCATCAGACAAAGGAAAATATATTTATTATAAATAAATAATTTATTCTTTTGTCTGATGGATATTGGACATGGAAACAAAATGTCAAATTGCTATATCAAAACAAGATTTTAATAACAAATACAGTTAAACCTGTCTATAGCGCCCCCTCTTGGGACTCACCAAAATAGGCTGCTATAGAGAGGTCACTTTTAATGTAAATCGCATTGTACTACGCATTTAAAATCGGGTGCAATAGAGAGGAAGGCGCTATTTAGAGGGGACGCTATATAGACAGGTTTAACTGTATATTGAGGGGAAACTACTAATATTATGATGAAACAACCATTGATCAAAACACTAATCTGGTCTATACTGACATAAGGATGTGAGACATGGACATTGTTAAAATCTTAATCAAATGAATAGAAGCCTCTGAGATGTATCTATATAGAAGAGCACCTATGATTGCATGGACAGATATAATGGCAAACAATTAGGTCCTTGATTAATGGGAACATAGTGCCAGCCTGTGATGTTCATAAAACAATGAAAGCTAACGTATGCTAGATGCATGGATCAGTGGGATCAATTTTGTTAGAAACAAGACAGCATATCAATTATTGCTATATTTTTGCAAAAAAAAAAAAAAAAACATAGTAACTATCAACATTGTTGTGAGGAAGAAGACAAAATAACAACCATTGTCATTGTTGTGCGGAACAAGACAGAACTACAACTTTAACCATTTTTGTTCGTAACAAGACAACAGAGCAACTATCGCCATATTGTGTGGATATAGACAACAAAGCAAGAAAGTCATTATTTTGCGGAACAAGAAAGCATGACGAATATCGACATTGTTATTCAGAATAAGACAGCATAACAATAATTTCCATTGTTTTGCAGAACAAGATAGCATGGAAAATATCACAATTATTGTGCAAAACATCATAGCTATATAGCCATTGTTGTGCGGAACAAAACAACATAACAAGTATCACAATTATTGTGTTGAATTTGCTTAAAATTTTAAATGAAACTGATTCCAAGAATTATAATCAAACATTATATTTATTGATTTACAAGAGAGAGAACAAAATATAAAAGAGAAACTAATATTAAACAACGGAACTTTTTTATTTTAGGTTAGCGCCTATTAACCTGTGATCTTACACACATACTCTGTGGGAATAATTAATCAATTAAAATATATATTGTCAGGAGGACAGAGTTTCCTGGTATTCCCCCTTATCTGGACCGACCGGTCGGGGTAAACAGTGGCGTCACGTGGAAGGAGGATATCTCAGTTCTCCCCTCTTGCTCTAACGGCTGGGTCGATTTGGCTCATGTAAATAGTAACTCTTATTTTATATTTAAAATCTCTCATATAACTCATTAAATAAATATTTAAAGTAATTCGAAGGCCTAGTTAATTATTTTTCATCGCGACAATTGTGGTGGAGACGCCGGGTAACGAGACAGTCACCAGACGAAGTCGTCGCCTTCAAGGATTGCAACCAGAGCTATCTACAGTGCTTGCATTTCCCGCTCGGAAGAAAATGGAAAGAGAAGAAAACCGACCATTCTGCCATCGGTGGAGAGATCCCACTGTCTTCTCGGGGGAACGTGGGGAAGATTCGCAGCGTTGGCTGAGCGACTTCCAGCGTGTGGCACGTTACAACAAGTGGGATGACTCCATGTGTCTGGCCAACGTCATCTTCTACCTCACTGGCACAGCGAAGTGCTGGTTCGAAAACTTCGAGGAAATCTTGAATTCGTGGGAGGAATTTAAGATAAAGTTTTGTGAAATATTTGGGAACAAGGAAGACACGGCTAGAAAAGCCGAGAACATTCTTCGAACTAGAGCGCAGACGAGTGGGGAAAACGTCGAGAGCTACATACAAGAAGTCCTCCTTCTTTGTAAACAGAGCAACCCCAGAATGTCGGAAGGAGAAAAGGTGAGCCACCTGATTAAAGGCGTAGCGGAGGAAGTGTATCAGGCACTTGTTGGGAAGGACATCAGCACGGTGGACCAATTTGTTGCGTTCTGCCGCCGATTCGAGGCATTCAAGAGGATGCGTGTTGCACCGCCCAGGTTCAACCGACTGCCCAATGTTACCACCATCTCGACCGCTGAACCTGAGAACCTAGAAGCCCTGATTAGAAGAATAGTAAGAGAGGAGGTGCAGAAGTTTATGGCTCCTCCTTCTACATTTGCCGCCCAGGATATCGATACTCCATCTCCCGACCTACGGGATGTCATCCGTAGTGAAATCCAGCAAACGTTGGCTCCTATCTCTGCCCCTCGTCAGCCCGAGAGCTTCCGCCCTCGGCGACAATACCTCCCCCAGAACGATCAAGGTTACCGACGAAGAACCGAAGGGCCACCAAATAATCAAAGGACTCAGTGGCGAACTGAAGATGACAGACCGATCTGCTTCCACTGTGGGCGCCCTGGCCACGTTGCACGTTATTGCAGAGACAGACGTCAAGCTTTTGCGGATGCCAGACTTGGAAGAGAAACAGTCGATTTCGGAAGACCAAGAACGGAAAATTACACCATGGGCGAATCAGGAAGCGAACTATCCCAAGGAAGATTTAGAAACCCGTCGCCATATCCCCACCGCGGAAGATTCCAAGCTCCCAGAAGAACCTCACAATCCCCTGCTCGCCGTCCCAGCCGCTCACCCAGTCGCCGCAGTGAGGAAAACTAGATGGCGCGCCCTCTGGAGGTGTGGCCGCCACAGACGAAAATCCTCCCTGCCGTATAGCCGCTACAATGGAAAAGAACTGGATATCTGTCAACATACAAGGACGAAATGTACAAGCTCTTGTGGACTCCGGCGCTGATTACTCAGTAATTTCTGAAGCTTTCAGACGTTCTATAAAGGCCCCAGTTTTTAAAGAAAATGGACCACTTCTAAGAGCCGCGGACAAGAAGCCTATCGTGACCCTTGGTAAGTGCTCTTTAGAAGTTCAAATCAAAGGACTCGATATTATTTTTGATTTTGTAGTAGCCGCTGAATGTAGCCACGATGTTATACTGGGCTGGGATTTCTTCAAAGCCACAGATGCCATTATAGATTGTGGGGAAAACAAATTGTATTTAAGCGAAGCTGAAAAATCCTACGAATGGAAAGACCTGAAACTTTGTGCTGCTATGGACTGTGTCATACCGCCGAAATCTTTTGGCAAGATTGTTGTCACCAGCCAGGATGTATTTGGCAGCAGAGATGTAGTCGTTACAGGTTCCAAACGCCTGCAGTTGGAAAAAGGACTTTTTATTCCCTCTTCCCTCGTTAGGTTCTTACATGGCAGAGCGGTGTTGTGGGTGACTAACAGTACTCACCAGTCTCAAGTGATACCTTCGGACATGAAGATAGGAACAATGCAAGATCTAGAAGTAGGGAGCATATCTAATCTTGACGCTTGTTCTGAAATAGCTGGAAAAGACGAAGTAACTTCCCCAGATGTGAGAGAATGTTTAATTTCAATGATTTCTACTGATTTGGAGGAAACAAAGAAAAACAGATTACTCACGTGCCTAAATGAGTTTTCTGATATATTCGACTTTGATAAAAAGAGCTTCCCTGTCTCTGGCGAAATAAAACATAAAATCGATACGAGTGATTATCCGCCTGTCAGACAGCGTCCTTATAGAGTGTCTCCCGCCGAAAGACGTGTCATTCAGAGTGAAGTAGAGAAAATGATGGAGACTAAAATCATCCGGCCATCATCAAGTCCATGGGCCTCTCCCGTTATATTAGTGAGGAAGAAGGACGGCTCGTTGAGATTCTGTGTCGACTAACGTCGTCTAAATAAAATTACAAAGAAAGATGTTTACCCTCTCCCTCGTATCGATGACGCGCTGGACACCCTCTCTGGATCCAGGTACTTCTCCACTATGGATATGAGATCGGGTTACTGGCAAATCGAAGTAGACGATAAGGACCGGGAGAAAACGGCATTTATCACTCCAGATGGGCTTTATGAATTTAATGTAATGCCATTTGGTCTATGTAATGCACCAGCAACTTTCGAGCGAATGATAGACAACGTCCTACGGGGATTGAAATGGGACATGTGTTTATGCTACTTAGACGACATTGTAGTCTATGGATCGACCTTTAAAGAACATTTAACACGTTTATACAAAGTTTTGAGATGCATTCAGCAGGCCGGACTGTGCCTGAATTATAAAAAGTGTCATTTCGCCTCGAGACAAATAACTATCCTCGGGCACGTCGTTAATGAATTTGGAACGCAGCCAGACCCAGAAAAAGTGAAAGCCATTGTCCACTTTCCAAAACCCCGTAATATCAGTGAGACCAGAAGTTTTCTTGGGTTAAGTTCATACTATAGACGCTTCATCAAAAGTTATGCTAACAAGTCTCGACCCTTGAATAGCCTTTTAAAGAAAGATGAAAAATTCATTTGGGGCGAAGAACAAGATGAATCTTTCCGGATTCTCAAACAGGAATTGGGATCTTCGCCTGTGTTAGGACATTTCATAGAAGGTGCGGAAACTCATGTCCATACTGATGCAAGCGGCTATGGTTTAGGGGCAGTTCTTGTTCAAATCCAGAATGACGCGGAGAGACCTATAGCCTATGCCTCACGAACACTAACCAAAGCGGAAAAGAATTATTCCACTACAGAAAAAGAATGCCTCGCAGTTGTTTGGGCCCTTGGTAAATTCCGCCCGTACCTATATGGCAGACCCTTTACTGTGGTTACCGACCATCACTCGCTATGTTGGCTGGTAGGCTTGAAAGATCCATCCGGCCGCTTAGCTCGTTGGGCCCTCAAACTACAAGAATACGACATAAACATCGTTTACAAAAGCGGACGCAAGCATAAAGACGCTGACTGTTTGTCAAGAAGCCCCTTGGCTGACACCGCAGAGATAGAAGGGCACATTACTTCCATCCAAGACATTGCAGAAGAACAAAGTAAAGACCCTCATTTGGTTGGGATCCGTGAAAAACTTGCAAATGAAAATTTAAAAGGGTATCAGATGATTGGAGGCGTTCTCTATAAGAAAAATTACGACCCTGAGGGCAAACCATGGCTGCTAGTAGTCCCAAAACAAATGAGGCACGAAATTCTTAAAGATGTCCACGACACTCCAATGGCCGGTCATTTGGGATTTGCCAAAACCTATGACCGCGTTAGAAAGAGATTCTATTGGCCTGGACTTTATAGGACAGTTTCCCAATACATTGCTCATTGTAAAGAATGCCAGCGAAGGAAGGGCGTGCCTCAGAAACCTCCTGGACTACTAGTCCCAATACCTCCAACGACCTCGCCTTTTCAAAAGATAGGAATTGATTATCTGGGAAGATTTCCCATATCTCACACGGGAAATAGATGGATAATAGTCGCGACTGATTATCTCACCAGATTTGCGATAACAAAGGCCGCGGCAACAGCGGAAGCTACTGAATTAGCAACCTTCCTTATTGAAGACGTCATACTCAAGCACGGCGCTCCTCGGGAAATCATCACGGACAGAGGAAGAAATTTCATGTCTCAGACCATACGAGAAATAAATAATCTAAACGGAACAATTCACAGATTCACCACGGCATACCACCCTCAAACGAATGGTTTGACAGAAAGACTTAACAAGACCCTGACTGACATGATCTCGATGTATGTTGACGTTGATCAGAAAAATTGGGACAACATCCTACCATATGTGACCTTCGCCTACAATACCGCTCGACAAGAGACAACAGGATACAGCCCGTTCTTCCTCGTCCACGGCCGAGAAGTTGAAACACCGCTGGATTCTATACTGCCGTACCAGCCGGCAGGAACTGCAGAAGATTATGTGGGCCATCTTGTGACCAACGCTGAGGACGCACGAATGTTAGCCCGTCTCAACATCCTGCAGGCTCAGAGCAAAGACAAAGAACGCTACGACAAGAAGCATCAGGAGGTGACGTACAAGGAAGGTGATTTGGTGTGGGTGTTCACCCCAGTCCGTACCGTTGGCTTATCGGAGAAGTTATTGAAGAGATATTTCGGACCCTATCGAGTGATCAGAAAAATATCGAGTGTAAATTATCAAGTAGAAGGCGTGACGAATACTAGGAGAAGACGAAAAACCCAAGATATCGTCCATGTAGTGAGAATGAAGCCCTACCACGACCCTGAAGTCCAAGAACAGATTGCCCAAGGTCATGTGACCGACTAGTAAACAGCGGGACGCTGTTTCTCTTGTGGAGGGAGTGATGTCAGGAGGACAGAGTTTCCTGGTATTCCCCCTTATCTGGACCGACCGGTCGGGGTAAACAGTGGCGTCACGTGGAAGGAGGATATCTCAGTTCTCCCCTCTTGCTCTAACGGCTGGGTCGATTTGGCTCATGTAAATAGTAACTCTTATTTTATATTTAAAATCTCTCATATAACTCATTAAATAAATATTTAAAGTAATTCGAAGGCCTAGTTAATTATTTTTCATCGCGACAATATATAACTTATTGTACTGAACAAGAGAGAATTACCCCCATTGTTGTGCCAAAAAATACATCACAACTATCGCTATTCTTGTGCTGAACATTACGACTATCGACATTATTGTTCTGAACAAAACAGAATTGAAATTTCGCCATTGTTGTGCGGAATCAGAAAACATAGCAACTATCGCTATTGGGGTGCCATAATAAAGAGAAAAACACCTATTGCCTTTGTTGTGGGGTACAGTCTTTGTTTACGGGATAATTGGCAAATAATTATGGTCTTCTAACCCAGTTGTGGAGTACAAGCCGTGGCAGCAACTATCTATCGCTATGGTATGTAAAAATACAATAAAGCAACTATCACTATCACAGCTACCCCCCCCCCTCCCTCCTTTTTTTTTTTTTTTTGCGGAACAGGACAACAGAGTAACTATCGTCATTGCTGTTTGGAACAAAAATAACTACAACTATCGTCATTGTTGGGTTAACAAGATAGCATAGCAACAATCACTTTTTTTTAGATCTGAGCTAACATTGTTGTGATAAACAAACCAGAGCAGCTATTATCGTCTTTGTTGTTGAAACGAGACATCATAGCAACGATCGCTAATGATGTGCGGATCAATACAATAATGAAAATTTCGCCATTGTTGTTTAAAACAAGCCGCATAGCATCTATCGCTTTTATTGCGCAGAGCATAGCGCTTGGCAGATATTTCCAATTCAGTTGGAACAAGATAACAGAGCATGATCGCCATCTTTGTGTGAAAATAGACAGCATGATGACTATTACCATTTTTGTGCGCAACAAAAAGAACTACCATATCCACCATTGTTTTACAGAAATATAGCAACTATCTCTTTTGTTGTCTGGAAAGAGACAGCAAAGAAACCATCGCCATTGTCGGGAGAACAAGACAGCATATCAACTATCGCTATTGTGGTATTCAACTACACTGACAAGAAATAACGCGATTGTTGCGCGGAACAAGACAGCATATCAGCTATCACCATTGTTGCACTGAACTACACAGACTAGAAATAACGCCAATGTTGCGCGGAACAAGACAGCATATCAACTATCGCTATTGTTGTACTCAACTACAAAGACTAGAAATAACGCCAATGTTGCGTGGAACAAGACAGCTTGTCAACTATCGCTATTGTTGCACTCAACTACACAGACTAGAAACTAACGCCATTGTTGCGCGGAACAAGAGAGCATATCAACTATCGCTATTGTTGTACTCAACTACAAAGACTAGAAATAACGCCAATGTTGCGTGGAACAAGACAGCTTGTCAACTATCGCTATTGTTGCACTCAACTACACAGACTAGAAACTAACGCCATTGTTGCGCGGAACAAGACAGCATATCAACTATCGCTATTGTTGTACTCAACTACACTGACAAGAAATAACCCCATTGTTGCGCGGAACAAGACAGCATATCAGCTATCACCCTTGGTACACTGAACTACACAGACTAGAAATAACGACAATGTTGCGCGGAACAAGACAGCATATCAACTATCGCTATTGTTGTACTCAACTACAAATACTAGAAATAACGCCAATGTTGCGTGGAACAAGACAGTTTGTCAACTATCGCTATTGTTGTACTCAACTTCACAGACTAGAAACTAACGCCATTGTTGCGCGGAACAAGACAGCATATACCTATCGCTATTGTTGTACTCAACTACACAGACTAGAAATAACGCCATTGTTGCGCGGAAAAAGACAGCTTATCAGCTATCACCATTGTTGCACTGAACTACAAAGACTAGAAATAACGCCAATGTTGCGCGGAACAAGACAGCATATCAACTATCGCTATTGTTGTACTCAACTACACAGAGTAGAAACTAACGCTATGTTGCGCGGAACAAGAGAGCATATCAACTATCGCTATTGTTGTACTCAACTACACAGACTAGACACTAACGCCATTGCTGCGCGGAACAAGACAGCATATCAACTATCGCTATTGTTGCACTGAACTACAAAGACTAGAAATAACGCCAATGTTGCGCGGAAAAAGACAGCATATCAAGTATTGATATTGTTGTACTCAACTACACAGACTAGAAACTAACGCCATTGTTGCGCGGAACAAAACATCATATCAACTATCGCTATTGTTGCACTCAACTACACAGACTAGAAACTAACGCCATTGTTGCGCGGAACAAGACAGCATATCAACTATCGCTTTTGTTGTACTCAACTACACAGACTAGAAATAACGCCATTGTTGCGCGGAAAAAGACAGCTTATCAGCTATCACTATTGTCGCACTGAACTACAAAGACTAGAAATAACGCCAATGTTGCGCGGAAAAAGACAGCATATCAACTATCGCTATTGTTGTACTCAACTACACAGACTAGAAACTAACGTCATTGTTGCGCGGAACAAGAGAGCATATCAACTATCGCTTTTGTTGTACTCAACTACACAGACTAGACACTAACGCCATTGTTGCGCGGAACAAGACAGCATATCAACTATCGCTATTGTTGCACTGAATTACACAGACTAGAAACTAACGCCATTGTTGCGCGGAACAAGACAGCATATCAACTATCGCTATTGTTGTTCTCAACTACACAGACTAGAAACTAACGTCATTGTTGCGCGGAACAAGACTGCATATCAACTATCGCTATTGTTGTACTCAACTATACAGACTAGACACTAACGCCATTGTTGCGCGGAGCAAGACAGCCTATCAACTATCGCTATTGTGGCACTGAAATACACAGACTCGAATCTAACGCCATTGTTGCGCGGTAAAAGACAGCATATCAACTATCGCTTTTGTTGTACTCAACTACACAGACTAAAAATAACGCCATTGTTGCGCGGAAAAAGACAGCTTATCAGCTATCACCATTGTTGCACTGAACTACAAAGACTAGAAATAACGCCATTGTTGCGCGGAACAAGACAGCATATCAACTATCGCTATTGTTGTACTCAACTACACAGACTAGAAATAACGCCATTGTTGAGCGGAAAAAGACAGCATATCAACTATCGCTATTGTTGTACTCAACTACACAGACTAGAAATAACGCCATTGTTGCGCGGAAAAAGACAGCTTATCAGCTATCACCATTGTTGCACTGAACTACAAAGACTAGAAATAACGCCAATGTTGCGCGGAACAAGACAGCATATCAACTATCGCTATTGTTGTACTCAACTAGACAGATTAGAAACAAACGCCATTGTTGCGCGGAACAAAACAGCATATCAACTATCGCTATTGTTGTACTCAACTACCCAGACTAGACACTAACGCTATTGTTGCGCGGAACAAGACAGCATATCAACTATCGCTATTGTGGCACTGAAATACACAGACTCGAATCTAACGCCATTGTTGCGCGGAACAAGACAGCATATCAACTATCGCTATTGTTGCACTGAACTACAAAGACTAGAAATAACGCCAATTATGCGCGGAAAAAGACAGCTTATCAGCTATCACCATTGTTGCACTGAACTACAAAGACTAGAAATAACGCCAATTATGCGCGGAAAAAGACAGCATATCAGCTATCACCATTGTTGCACTGAACTACAAAGACTTGAAATAACGCCAATGTTGCGCGGAACAAGACAGCATATCAACTATCGCTATTGTTGTACTCAACTACACAGACTAGAAACTAACGCCATTGTTGCGCGGAACAAGAGAGCATATCAACTATCGCTATTGTTGTACTCAACTACACAGACTAGACACTAACGCCATTGTTGCGCGGAACAAGACAGCATATCAACTATCGCTATTGTTGCACTGTAGTACACAGACTAGAAACTAACGCCATTGTTGCGCGGAACAAAACATCATATCAACTATCGCTATTGTTGCACTCAACTACACAGACTAGAAACTAACGCCATTGTTGCGCGGAACAAGACAGCATATCATCTATCGCTTTTGTTGTACTCAACTACACAGACTAGAAACTAACGCCATTGTTGCGAGGAACAAGACAGCATATCAACTATCGCTTTTGTTGTACTCAACTACACAGACTAGAAATAACGCCATTGTTGCGCGGAAAAAGACAGCTTATCAGCTATCAACATTGTCGCACTGAACTACAAAGACTAGAAATAAGGCCAATGTTGCGCGGAAAAAGACAGCATATCAACTATCGTTACTGTTGTACTCAACTACACAGACTAGAAACTAACGTCATTGTTGCGCGGAACAAGAGAGCATATCAACTATCGCTCTTGTTTTACTCAACTACACAGACCAGAAACTAACGCCATTGTTGCGAGGAACAAAACAGAATATCAACTATCGCTCTTGTTGTGCTCAACTACACAGACTAGAAACTAATGTCATTGTTGTGTGGATCAAGACAGCATATCAACTATCGCTATTGTTGTACTCAACTACACAGACTAGACACTAACGCTATTGTTGCGCGGAACAAGACAGCATATCATCTATCGCTTTTGTTGTACTCAACTACACAGACTAGAAACTAACGCCATTGTTGCGAGGAACAAGACAGCATATCAACTATAGCTTTTGTTGTACTCAACTACACAGACTAGAAATAACGCCATTGTTGCGCGGAAAAAAACAGCTTATCAGCTATCAACATTGTCGCACTGAACTACAAAGACTAGAAATAACGCCAATGTTGCGCGGAAAAAGACAGCATATCAACTATCGCTATTGTTGCACTGAACTACAAAGACTAGAAATAACGCCAATGTTGCGCGGAACAAGACAGCATATCAACTATCGCTATTGTCGCACTGAACTACAAAGACTAGAAATAACGCTAATGTTGCGCGGAAAAAGACAGCATATCAACTATCGTTATTGTTGTACTCAACTACACAGACTAGAAACTGACGTCATTGTTGCGCAGAACAAGAGAGCATATCAACTATCGCTATTGTTGTTCTCAACTACACAGACTAGAAACTAACGTCATTGTTGCGCGGAACAAGACTGCATATCAACTATCGCTATTGTTGTACTCAACTATACAGACTAGACACTAACGCCATTGTTGCGCGGAGCAAGACAGCCTATCAACTATCGCTATTGTGGCACTGAAATACACAGACTCGAATCTAACGCCATTGTTGCGCGGTAAAAGACAGCATATCAACT